>CM022297.1:406694749-407161364 GCA_011799875.1 Thinopyrum elongatum | reverse complement strand
CATTTGTTGGAGATATGCCCTAGAGGCAATCATGTATAATGATATTTCATGTGTTTATGAATAAAAGATAGTCCTGGACATTATCAATGATGTGTATTAGCAAGTACGGACTTATTTGTGGGACTATGCATTGTATGATGACTGTCTAAAAGGTCCCTAGTCGAAAGGGCTGTGTAGACGCACAGCCGACTAGACTAGCATATGACACTGTGGATGGTTCGGTCTCACTAGCCATGGATCATTGGATGCTAACGGATAATATGGACTCGGAAGGATCTGGTGTCGGATCTGAGTCGAGATAAGGTCCGAACCGGACAGACCCAACTATGAGATGCAACGATATGTCATATGTGAGTCTCTAGTACAACTTACGTTTTATGTCCTAAGACCTGATAGCTGGGCATGCACTTGGACGGTGACATGCTTGCTTTGGGCCGACCAAACGCTCACCGTACTGGGTGGTAGTACAAAGGTAGGTTTAGGGCTTGTCCAGATCATGATGCGAGACATGGTCGAGGCAAGATGGGATTTGCCTCCTTATCAGGAGAGATATATTTGGGCCCCTCATGTGATCCGACCAAGATAAGCATGGCCATGCGATTGGATTATGAGATAATCCGGTTTGTGGTCGGCATCACTGGAACGAGAAAGAGGTCGGGCTAGCACAAGGAGATGACAGATTCGCCTTGAGCCCGACAACATATATCGTGTGGCCAAGGGAACAAAAGTGTGACGTACAGATTCTTCTAACCAGCTTCATCAGACACTTGGAGTCGGCACGCTTTGCTAGAGGCCGCTACCGACTAGCCGAGCCGGATGTGATCTGACTCGCGACGGGCGAGTGAGCGAGAACCTAAGGGGCCGCGCGCTTAAGAGGAGGAAACCTGTGAGGTCAGCGAAGGAAATATGCACAGAGGCAATAATAAAGTTATTATTTTATTTCCTTATGTTCATGATAAATGTTTATTATTCATGCTAGAATTGTATTAACCGGAAACTTGATACATGTGTGAATACATAGACAAAATAGAGTGTCACTAGTATGCTCTACTTGACAGCTCGTTAATCAAAGATGGTTATGTTTCCTAACCATAGACATGAGTTGTCATTTGATTAACGGGATCACATCATTAGGAGAATGATGTGATTGACTTGACCCATTCCTAGTTAGCACTTGATCGTTTAGTATTGCTATTGCTTTCTTCATACTATTACATGTTTCCTATGACTATGAGATTATGCAACTCCGTTTACGGAGGGAACACTGTGTGTCTACCAAACGTCACAACGTAACTGGGTGATTATAAGGTGCTCTACAGGTGTCTCGAAGGTACTTGTTGAGTTGACGTATTTCGAGATTAGGATTTGTCACTCGATGTCGGAGAGGTATCTCTGGGCCCACTTGGTAATGCACATCACTATAAGCCTTGCAAGCATTGTAACTAATGAGTTAGTTGCGGGATGATGTATACGGAACGAGTAAAGAGACGTGCCGGTAACGAGATTGAACTAGGTATTGGATACCGACGATCGAATCTCGGGTAAGTAACATACCGATGACAAAGGGAACAACGTATGTTGTTATGCGGTTTGACCGATAAAGATCTTCGGTAGAATATGTGGGAGCCAATATGAGCATCCAGGTTCCGCTATTGGTTATGACGGAGAGGACGGTCTCGGTCATGTCTACATAGTTCTCGAACCCGTAGGGGGCCGCACGCTTAAAGTTCGGTGACGATCGGTATTATGAGTTTATGTGATTTGATGACCGAAGTTTGTTCGGAGTCCCGAATGATATCGGGGACATGACAAGGAGTCTCGAAATGGTCGAGAGGTAAAGATCGATATATTGGAAGGCTATATTCGGACATCGGAAGGTTCCGAGTGATTCGGTGTATTTTGGAGTACCGGAGAGTTACGGGAATTCGTATTGGGCCTTAATGGGCCATATGGGAAAGGAGGAGAAGGCCTCAAGGGTGGCTGGGCCCCTTCCCCATGGACTGGTCCGAATTGGACTAGGGAAAGGGGGCGCCCCCTTCCTTCCTTCTCCTTCTCCCTTCCCCTTTCTATTCCATGTGGGAGGTGGAATCCTACTAGGATAGGGAGTCCTAGTAGGACTCACACCCTTGGGGGCGCCCTGTGAGGGCCGGCCTCTCCTCCCTCCATCCTTTATATACGTGGCCAGGGGGCACCCCATAGACACAACAATTGATTGATCTCTTAGCCGTGTGCGGTGCCCCCTCCATCATTAATCCACCTCGATCATATCGTAGCGTGCTTAGGCGAAGCCTTGCCTCGGTAGCATCATCATCACCGTCACCACACGCCGTCGTGCTGACGAAACTTCCTGTGAAGCTTTGCTGGATGGAGCTCGCTGGAAGTCATCGAGTTGAACGTGTGCTGAACTCGGAGGTGTCGTGCGTTCGGTAATTGGATGGTGGATCGTGAAGACGTACGACTACATCAACCGCGTTGTGCTAACGCTTCCGCTTTCGGTCTACGAGGGTACGTGGACAACACTCTCCCCTCTCGTTGCTATGCATTACCATGATCTGTGTGTGCGTAGGAATTTTTTTTAAATTACTACGTTCCAACACGTGGCA
Organism: Thinopyrum elongatum; assembly: GCA_011799875.1. Classification (NCBI taxonomy): domain Eukaryota; kingdom Viridiplantae; phylum Streptophyta; class Magnoliopsida; order Poales; family Poaceae; genus Thinopyrum; species Thinopyrum elongatum. The sequence continues at coordinate 407,158,761 of CM022297.1, read as the reverse complement.
TCCGAGCCTGGTTTTATGCTAGATGTTATATGCACGAGTTAGAACACAAGTGAGTTGTGGCGATACAAGTCATACTGCTACCAGCATGTCACACTTGGTTCGGGGTATTGTGGATGAGAGGCCCGGACCGACATTACGGTACGCTTACCGCGAGACTGGTTTTAACGCGTGCTTTGCACAAAGGTGACTAGCGGGTGTCAGTTTCTCCAACTTTAGTTGAACGAGTGTGACTACGCCCGGTCCTTGTGGAAGGTTAAAACAGCACTAATTGACGAACTATCGGTTGTGGTTTTGATGCGTAGGTAAGAACGGTTCTTGCTCAGCCCGTAGAGCCACGTAAAACTTGCACAACAAAGTAGAGGAAGTCTAACTTGTTTTTGCAGGGCATGTTGTGATGTGATATGGTCAAGACATGATGCTATTATTTATTGTATGAATGATCATGTTTTGTAAATGAGTTATCGGCAACTGGCAGGAGCCATATGGTTGTCGCTTTATTGTATGCAATGCAATCGCCCTATAATTGCTTACTATATCACTAAGCGGTAGCGATAGTCGTAGAAGCAATAGTTGGCGAGACGACAACGATGCTACGATGGAGATCAAGGTGTCGCGCCAGTAACGATGGTGATCATGACGGTGCTTCGGAGATGGAGATCACAAGACACAGTGATGATGGCCATATCATATCACTTATATTGATTGCATGTGATGTTTATCCTTTATGCATCTTATTTTGCTTTGTTTGACGGTAGCATTATAAGATAATCTCTCACTAAATTTCAAGGTAAAAGTGTTCTCCCTGAGTATGCACCGTTGCCAAAGTTCGTCGTGCCGAGACACCACGTGATGATCGGGTGTGATAAGCTCAACGTTCATCTACAACGGGTGCAAGCCAGTTTTGCACACGCAGAATACTCGGGTTTAAACTTGACGAGCTAGCATATGCAGATGGCCTCGGAACACTGAGACCGAAAGGTCGAGCGTGAATCATATAGTAGATATGATCAACATAGTGATGTTCACCATTGAAAACTACTCCATTTCACGTGATGTCGGTTATGGTTAGTTGATTTGGATCACGTGATCACTTAGATGATTGAGAGAGATGTCTATCTAAGTGGGAGTTCTTGAGTAATATGATTAATTGAACTTAAATTTATCATGAACTTAGTACCTGATAGTATTTTGCATGTCTATGTTGTTGTAGATCAATGGCCCGTGCTACTGTTCCTTTGAATTTTGATATGTTCCTAGAGAAAACTAAGTTGAAAGATGATAGTAGCAATGATGCGGACTAGTTCCGTGATCTGAGGATTATCCTCATTGCTGCACAGAAGAATTATGTCCTTGATGCACCGCTAGGTGACAGACCTATTGCAGGAGCAGATGCAAACGTTATGAACGTTTAGCATGCTCGATATGATGACTACTTGATAGTTTAGTGCGCCATGATTTACGGCTTAGAATCGGGACTTCAGAAACGTTTTGAACGACAAGGAGCATATGAGATGTTCCAAGAGCTGAAATCGGTATTTCAGACTCATGCCCGTGTCGAGAGGTATGAGACCTCTGACAAATACTTTGCCTACAAGATGGAGGAGAATAGCTCAACCAGTGAGCATGTGCTCAGAATGTCTGAGTACTACAGTTGCTTGAATCAAGTGGAAGTTAATCTTCCAGATAAGATAGTAATTGACAGAATTCTCTAGTCACTATCACCAAGTTACTGGAACTTTTTGATGAACTATAATATGCAAGGGATGACAAAAACGATTCCCGAGCTCTTCGTGATGCTGAAATCAACGAAGGTGGAAATCAAGAAAGAGCATCAAGTGTTGATGGTTAACAAGACCACTAGTTTCAAGAAAAAGGGCAAAGGGAAGAAGGGGAACTTCAAGAAGAATAGCAAGCAAGTTGCTACTCCCGGGAAGAAGCCCAAGTCTGGACCTAAGCCTGAAACTGAGTGCTTTTGCAAAGGGACTACTCACTGGAAGCGGAACTGCCCCAAGTATTTGGCGGATAAGAAGGATGGCAAAGTGAACAAAGGTATATTTGATATACATGTTATTGATGTGTATTTTACTAGTGTTCATAGTAGCCCCTGGGTATTTGATACCGGTTCAGTTGCTATGATTAGTAACTCGAAACAGGTGTTGCAAAATGAATAGAGACTAGTTGAGGACGAGGTGACGATGTGTGTTGGAAGAGATTCCAAGGTTGATAAGATCACCATCGCACACTCCCTCTATTTTTGGGATTAGTGTTGAACCTAAATAAATGTTATTTGGTGTTTGCATTGAGCATGAATATGATTGGATCATTATTATTGCAAAATAAATGTTATTTGGTGTTTGCGTTGAGCATGAATATGATTGGATCATGTTTATTGCAATACGGTTATTCATTTAAGTCAGAGAATAATTGTTGTTCTGTTTACATGAATAAAAACCTTCTAGGGTCATACAAAAGTTTAAATTAGTGCTTAACGATATGATAAAATGGGTAATATATAAAAATAAAAATACTAGTACAAATAATAAATAAGAATACAAAAGTGTACAAACTACTGTTGCAAGCACCACATAGTCAATTTCTTGCTTCATTTTTGTAAATAATAATTGGGACTGAATTTGGGGACATTTACAAAATGATCTTTTTGCATACATAATTCCGTCTTAGATATATTTGTTAATCATGTACCTACGTGTTATGCATATTACAGTAACTGTATTTCTTTATGATCCAAACCTATTGCACAACTTATGTTTACGTATTTTTCTAATCTTTCAACTGTGTTGCTCTATTTTAAGACTTTTTTTCTATACGCACATAATAAAGTAATCATATATTTTTTGAAGATAGTACAATCACAAATGCTCATATACACTCACCCCTATGAATGCATACACGCCATACCCCTATGAGCATCTCGGAGATATGGAGCCGACACAACATCTTGAGATTGAATAAGTCACCACATGCATATCGCATTTGATGGGAATGTGTCCTCCCACTGAACGAACATCGCCGAAATGCCCGAAATAAATTCAGGAAAATGCGAGCACCAGTGCCATATGTAGGACTGAACCCTGGTGGGCTGGTTCCACCACAAGGAACCTCACCATTTTACCCACAAAAAGGGAACCTCACCATTTAAGCTTTGCTCAGCTCGCATATAATAAGTACTCCTGCCGTCCCATATTAGTTGTCACCGAAATGGATGTATCTAGATGTATTTTAGTGCTAGATACATCCGTTTGAGCGACAACTAATATGGGACGAAGAGAGTAGTTGTTACTGATTGGCACAAATAAACTTCGTAAGAACTGTATAAAAAATACACACTTACTTATTAATTGTAGTCCCTCCATTCCTAAATATAAGTCTTCTCAGAGATTCCTCCGAAAAGACTTATATTTAGGAACGGAGGGAGTAGATGTGTCTACCAGTAATATTTGCAAGTTGTCATATCGGAAAATATATGAAATTATAGCTATTTATGTGCAATAGAAAAACAATTGTTCTAGTAGAAATACATTATGGGGACATTAAAGCTACTAAATGGGGACATTAAAGGCTTATTTGTTATGTCAATGTTGAAATGGTCATCCTTAATTCTTAACAGGAGATGTGCTCTTTGGATTATCTTTTGGGAAACATATATATGAATGCGTGTTCTATTGGTAACTCAAGAGCTTTTCATATTAATGCATAAAAGAATTTGTGATGGGTTGTTTGATTAGGCCATGGATATTTTGAGAGAGTAGTATTTACAATGCTTTCTCAACTGAAGAATCAATTTCAGTGAAATTTAGCTTTAAGGAATCGAAAGGGGAAATCAAACAGAAGGTACATAAATCCTCCATGTAAAATACTAGCAAGTATATACCATCCTAAAATTTGAATTTTTTTTTGCAGGGACCATATAATTTGAAATACAATCCTATAGATAATGAAGTAAAGAGACTAAAAAAATCAAATCATGATTATGGCCTCCACTCCATATCTGCATCAATTGTTGCAAAATTAGGCTAGTGGAGATCATCGAAAATGAGGAATCGATCTACATGGACTTTCTGTTTAGATAACTAAACATTTAAGTCTTTCAAGATCCTCTAGATAGTGATTTGGATAATCTTCCTTAATTATTAGAACATCTGTGTATACCTGTAAACCTGCAATACATGTCAATGAGTATATAACAACCTTGTCTATGGTGACTGAGAAAACAAAAAAGAAAGAGAACGTTGGGAATTATATGGATAAACATGCTTCAATTCTTTTAAGGTGTCACCATCTCATTTAGGTGTGATGGCACTACCATCAAGTTTGACACACACTTTTAAGCATCAGACTAACTAAAGACCTTCCTTTCATTAGAGAAAGGATTTCAAGTACATACACGACAAAATGAGTTTGTAAGGAGATTAACTCATTCGCGCAAAAAGGGTAGATGAAGTAGGTGCAGTACAAATTAATACGTTATCCAAAATTGGAGGGCTGGGATTCGGAAAGAGTCTTATTTTCTTGTATTGATACCTTTGATGAATTGTTGAAGTACAATTCAGATACAAGACACTAAAACTTAAAAAACAGATCTTTGGTGTACAATAATTAATCAACTAAGAATTAAACATGTATCATTACCTTTATATTTTATGAACCGTGGCAATATCTTATTCTATTGATAATTGGCACTCAAACTAACAATTTATAAAGGCAAACCAATTAGTTAATTATCCGATGAGGAAGGTTGAACTAATCACACTGATCATCATCATTGAGCCTAAGTTCATATTAGATTTGCTACATGCAATAAGATTGAAAACTACATATTCTTAAAATCTACAACAATACCTAATGTCCGTCTTACTACCTCTCTGCTCTTGCTCTGCATGAAAACACAGCTCAGAATGCTTGTAATTTGCAAACATAATTGTTGTTATGAGAACATTATAGAGTCCTTTTGCTAATGAATGGTTGAATACAGTAAAAGCATGCGGGCTTTCTTCCTTGCCATGAAGGACATCGGATTTGGACTGAGATATGCAAATAATGATATATTCCCGTGGCAGCAGGAAGATATATTCACTCAGAGCTATGCATAAAGAGGAAATAAATTTTCTTTACACATTTGGAGACTCAGGCAGACCCGCAAAAGCATAACTTTACCCGTCGGATTTCTAATGAGACCATATAGAAAATTGTATATGCCACATCATTTGTAGCAATAGTTGAACACTTGTACCACATAAAATCTATGAGCACTTCCATAGATTAAATTATGGGACGACACTTGATCACTGAATAGGCCATCTAAGAATAACCTAGAAAAATAACAATATTTCCCTTTCGTTCTGGATCCGTTGACAAATAAAATTTAGCTTCACCATAAATAAATAAAATTTAGCTAATAATAACAAAACATTAACTGGTTTAGAACTTCAACGAAAATTGATAAATTTTCATAAAATCTACAACCATATTACCTAATGTCAGCCGTACTATCGTTCTCCTCTTGCTCTGATGTAAAAACAACTCAGAATGCTTGTAATCTGCAAACATAAGTGTTCTTGTTAGAACAGAACAGACTCCTATTGTTAACAAATCGTTCAATACGGATCACCATATTCCCCTTTGGTGCTGGATCCATAAAAAAAATCATATTTAGCTTTGTCTCCAATAAATAAATAAATCAAGTATAGCTACTAATAACAACAAATTTACCGGTTCAGAACTTCAACAAAAAAATTGATCGAATGTCTCAAGTACTCAACCGTATCTCTTTTAGCGCATTGGTTAATGCAACATGTACTAATTAGAGGAGAAACTCTGTTCTTACTTATCATAGTTGGAGAATCTTTTGAGCAAAAATCCCACATACTAAGGTAAATGTGAGCACAATATCCCCATAAGGATATTATCTTCCTGATCTGCCACATCATGAACCTTCTATAATTTTGTCAACTCATGAGAAATATCAGAGGGAAAAAAGACCAAATATGCAGAAACTAATGTTAAGTGGTCCATGTATCGATCTTAGACTTGGACCTATAGAACTTTCCCCTTTTTCTTAAACACGGGTGGCAATCTGAAGATGAAAATATAGGCCTAACCATTGACTAAATGCCATACATACATGCGATTACTAAGTCAGTTTGTGGCAAAGATCTTCATATAGTTTTGATCGATTTGAACTGATGCAAATACAATACACATGCATTAAGTTATATACCTGTGCATATGTGGGTATGCTATATCAATAAAGCAAAGAAAAGAACAATTGCGATATGTGACTAATCTATTCACGTGTTTCAGTCTAGGTGTTCTCTCTACTAAAGGTTATTTTCTCGACTTGCCATACACAAACTATATGCTGCAAAATCTACAAGCAAACAAAAGTAACCTTCAAATTTTTATCCCCGAGAACATATTACAGGTAAGATCGGTAGGGTGATAACTGAATCAACAGATGCAATACATATAGGCCATCTGCCATAAACTGTGGAATTAACAGTCCGCCTGTGATAGGCATGAAGGTTCTTACACGTCATATATAAGCAACGATGGAAGAGATCCCACATCCACTAGGCTTTGTCGCTCCTAACCCCCGCGTCGCCCCCCGCTAGGGCGGCTCGGGTGGAAACCCTAACGCCCGCCGCCGGGCACATCCATCCTCATCCTCCCCTCCGCCGCCGCTGGAGGAGGTCGCCGGGCGAAGCCCCGGGCGGCTGACGGCGGCGGCGGAGGCTCTCTTCCCTCCCGCGTCGGATCGGGTGAGGCGGGCCACCCACGGCGTCGGGGCGTTTCCTCCCCGATCTGCGTCGCGGCGGCGCGGCTGTTCGCCTCTGGCGACGGCGCAAGGCGGCGGCGTGGTGCTGGGCAGAGGCGGCGGAGCTGCTGGGCTTCGTGGAAGATCTGGTGGCGTCGGCCGCTCGGTGGGCTCGCAGGGTCATGGCGGCCTAGGTCGCGGTGGCCGGCTGCTTGGCCTGTCGGTGGCGGCGGAACATGGCCGGTGGCAGCGGCGATGTTCTGTCTGGATTCCGGGGTGGCGGCCCTGGAAGGTGGCGGCGGGTGAAGCTCGGGCTTCCCGCGGCGGCATGGTGTGGTGCAGTCCCTGTCCAAGTCGGATTTGCGTCGGTGATCTGGTGGTTTTTGCTACGGATTGGTTCAGATCAGAGACGGTGACAAGCGTGTGGGATCCGTCTCGCCGGCTCTCACGGTTTGGCGAGGTGGGGTGGGAGCCCTCCTCCCAGGCTCCATTGGTGGCACACTCAGGCAGTGGCCGGTGCGCCAGGGCTCCTACGGTGGCACTGCCGTTGCGGTTGGTCGCCGGATCTAGGCGGCTAGATCTGGGGCTTTGAAGGCGGTCGAGACAATGCATGTGTTGTCGGGTGGATTTCTTGGGACGGATCCGGGTGAAAACCTGGTCTTCGGTCGGTGGCCGGAGCCGGTGATGACGATGCCCTTATCATCGTTTCCTTCATGAAGGCATCGTCAAGGTGAAGCTCCCAACCCCATCCAATACCTCCGGGGAAAACCCTAAATCAGTTGATCGGATGACGGCGGCAATCATGTGTCGTTACCCCCTTGGGGGCGGCATTCTTGGAGGTGCACTCGGGCTCGAGGGACCAACGGACGGCTTCTTCGGTGGAGCGGTGTTTCTTTCTACATATTCATGGCGGCGGTTCTCGGTGGCGTGGAGCAGTGGAGGCTCGGCGTCAAATGTGTGGCGATGGACACGCACAGGAGGACGACCTTGTCTGGCGTCGTGGTGGCGTCGATGACAGAGAGGCCTGACAAGGTCGATGCGTCAGTATCTGCTTTGAGGATGGATCGATGGAAGACGGAGGTGACGACCCTTGCAGCGTGTGCATGTGGTACTCACTGAGAGTGCACCGGACCGAAGTGTTACCCAGTCTCGCCTATGTGGCTTGGATGGGGCATCCGGTTTTAGATGTTAGGCGTTGATGCGATGTCTGTTTGGTATTTAGCCCGGACATTCGGCACCCCTTCATAAAGAGGATAGAAGTAGCGACAGGTGTCGTCTAGATTCTGCCTTGAGGCTTACTGATGTATTACTTTGTAAAGTCTTTATGAATAATAAATAAAATGGCCGCATGTATCACCCAAATGCAGAGGCGGCGGATGCATCCTCCTTTAAAAAAAATATATAAGCAACGATGACCTTATTCGGCACGGCCTTCCGCAGGATCTTGGACCTCACAGTTATGATGGCTGTTCTATGCTTTGAGTGAAGAGTTGACCTTGGCTCGCATCTTTGTGGTGGGGCTTGCCGGCGCCCAAAGCCTCCAGGCAAGCCTGAAGCCACCACCGGTGCCCAGGAATCATCGACGTAGCTGCTCTAATGGGTCCAGTGCCATGTGGCTTACGTCTCCCCCAAGCATGTCCGCGTGTGGAGAGGAAACGGCTACTGTGCCAAGCACGTCCGCGTGTGGAGAGGAAACAGCAGCTGCGAGATTGAAGGGAGGCTAAGATGAGAAGACGAACAGGAGGAAGGAGATCTTTATGGTTAGGTAATAGTGTATATGTTGTGCTCCCTAATGAACAGTAAATTCAAAATAAATAGTAAATAAAATTTTAAAATTCTGAATTTTTTCGTAGATGTTCTTGTTAGTGTAATAAGAGTGCTTGCCAATTTTCATGCGAAACAGGATGACGGTGATTCGTGAGAGAAAAGAACAAAAATAAGTGTAACGTTTGTCGTTCGATTTGTTTTTTCTTTTTTTGCACAGATCAAAATACTTAAGTTTTCCTCCTAAAAATTTGTAGGTAGCGTTTTGGTGTGACAATGATCACATCTATTTTTTTCAATTTTTTGTGACATTTGGAATTTTTTTCATGGGCATGAGCATATGCTCCCAAAAACCGAATTGGATTTCCGTGTATATGTTCCTTTATATTTTTTCTATTAGAAAAGAAGAAGTTCCTCTATTGCTTTCTTCCCTTGATTAAGGACGTGGGATGGGTACTTATACAAAACACATGTGGGATGGGTACCTACAAAAAGGATGTGGGAGATGAAAAAAAAAAATGAGTTTTCGTGAGAGACCAGGTATGGCGCGTCAGCATGTATCTATATCTATATCTAATCTCTATCCCTACCTAATAATAAAGGGGCTATTGCTTCTGTTCGTCCGTCATGAAAATTGCCCTCGAAGTTGACACAAATTACCCACTATGCCACCCGTAAGTAAAGAAAACGATTTGATTTTTTTTAAATCGCCGCCGGATTTGGTTCTTATATACTGATACACTCACATATCACAAGCATAGAACTAGTGCAATGCTAAGGCATTAGCTTTCCGCACGCGAGACCGGGGTTTGATCGCTGGTTCTCCCCTTTTGTTCTCCCTTTTCTCTTATATATAGCAGGCCCCGCACACGGTAATGGGCCGACCCATATACCGGTCTTGACGCCCCCTGTTTTTTTTTTCATTTTTCCTTTCTCATTTTTGTTTCTATTTTTCCTTCTTTAAATTAATCCGGGATTTCCAAAAAAAAATCCAAATTTCAAAATGTTGTGACTACTGAAAAAATATATCGAGAACTCACGAAATGTTTGTGAATTCAAAAAACATTCATGAAATAATAAAATGTTAATGATTTCAAAAAACTGTTCGCATATTATAAAAAAACATGATTTCAAATAAAATAATGAAATAAAAATTGTTCATGATTTTTAAAATATGATTGTGTATTCAAAACATATTCGGGAATTCGAAAACAATGTCCATGAAATTTTAGAAAATATTCACAAAACTAAAACAGATTTGTAAATAACGAACAAAACGAACGATCTCTCAGGTAGAGGTTTTATTCGGGGATATGTAGAGTTCGTTTTATGATTTTATTCAGTCCTTCGCGCATCGGGTAAAAAAAGGTTTCCGTGTTCTATACGGCGCGGAGCCCCAAAAAATTGACACACCTTCGTATGGGTTAGTATTTGTAAGCTATATGAAAATGACTAAATGCCTATTTTGCGTCCATACACATCTATTTTGGTACCACCGTTTTACTGGTTATGGAAAACTCCGCCATGCTAGGTCAAGGTGAGACACATTATGCCTCAGTCTAGCTCAAGCAGGGGGTCCATCAATGTAGTTTGCTCAACCAAAAAATATTTCACTGTCAGTTGAATTTTTTTTTCACTGTGGCGCCTTAGAAATCAAGTCATGATGAGACTTTTACATTTTCAGTTTTGAAATGATATTTTAAAAGTTCCTTCTCATCATGACGTCACTCAGGCATAGTTTGTAGTAAGAAATTTTGAAAATCCTTATCTCATCCTGGCATTTTGATTCAGGCATTCTTTTATCTCTACCACATCTGCATAATCTGATTGTTTTTCTTTCATTGCAACGCACGGGTATATTTGCTATCAATAATAAAGGGTTTATTGCTTCCTGCGGTACGTCACTTGAAATTGTCCCCAAAGTTGTAAAATATTACCCACCAATGCCACCTATAAGTGATAAAAAAATGTTTCACACAAGGGAATCCCCCGCCAGGGCCGGCCCATGCAGTAGGAACCTCCTATACTGCGCTCTGCCCGTTGGCAGAAGACGCAGCGCCCGTTTGGGCCGGCCCATGTATGGGCGGCCTGTGTTTTAAATTTCGTTCTTTATTTTTTCTTTCCCATTTTGTTTTTTGTACTTTAGTATTTTAGGACTTACAAAAAACATTAAAAAACATGAGTATTTCGAAACAAAATGTTTAAATAATCATAAAATATTTTTTGTCTAAAAAAATGTTCATGTTTTATATTTTTTCTGCTTATTAAAAATATGTTCAACATTTTAAAAACAAATGTTCGGTGAATCAGAAAATTTTCATAATTTTTTAAAATGATCGTGTATTATTTTTTAGTGATATTGAACAAAATTTCACCAATTCATAAAATATTCATGAATGAAAAAAGATCCTAACAATTAAAAAACTGTTTGTGACTTACAAAATATTTTATTCATACATAAAATGTTCGTTGATTAAAAAAAGATCACGCATTTCAAAAAATATTTTTAAATTAAAAAAATATTTGTCAATTTCAAAATTGCTCCACCAATTTCTAAAACAATGTCGTCCATTCTAGAAATGTTCGCCCATTCAATAAAATGGTTAAAAATTTGTTCACAATTTTAATAAAATGTTTGCAAATAGCATATAATATTCATGAATTCAAAAAAAATTCTTCATTTTAGAAATTGTTAAAAAATTTGTGAAAGTTTTCATGAATTTGAAAAATATTCACGATTTCAAATATGTTCATGAGTTAAAAAAGTGTTCATGATTTCATGAAATTGAGAGTGATAGTGCATCTCGGTTGCAGCAAAATGTGATCATCGGCATCGCCATTGGAGATTATATTTTTTTTCTTCCATTGCGATGCACGGGCCCTTTTGCTAGTTGTAAAATAAACAAAATTATGGCATGTTAAGGACCCGTGGTCTGTTACGACAATGCTATATATATGTAATGGTTACATGATTATAATATTAAAAGACCCACAAGATCGAGGGCTAGTATTTTCTAGTTAATGTTGAATTGTTTAGACTAATTCTCTTGCTTTTGATTAACCGATCATTTAATTTTTATATATAAATAGATACATACAAACAGTTTACTATTCTATTTTTGTTTATTTTCATAAGCATCAATTTATAAACCAACACGCGCAAAAGATAAATACAACACAATGTCTTGGTCAGGGCCCAAGAAGATCTCGATCATTTTTTTTGGAAAACATGAACTATTTTTTGAAAATGCAAACAATTTTTTAAACACGGACATTTTGGCAAAAAATGGGAACAAATTTTGAAAAGACGATTTTTTTAAGTGTGAACATTTTGTTAAAATTGTGAACAATATTTGACCTTTTGAAAATGTGTTGTTTTTTGGGAAAAATTCTGTACAAAAAATTGATTTTTTTAAAATTCTGAACATTTTTTGAATTAATGATAAAAATTAATTGAAAAATGGAAACGAAAAAGAAACAAAAAAAATGGGTACCTCACACGTACGACAAGTGGGCTGGGCCACTCCGTGTCCCCTGTGCGTTTCGGCTCGTATTTGCTGAGCGGCAAATAAGAGATTCGCAATTCCTCTGTACCCTTGAAGAAGTACATGCGCAATGTCTGTACCAATCTGGCTGGATACAAGAGTTAGACTGCTCATAGTGGAAGTAACATAAATGGTAACATCACATATATCTTGACAAATTAGATAATATGACATGTAATTAACGAGGAAAGAGAGGCATGTAGTAACGTAATATGTTATTCACACTATGAGTAACATCACATATAGCAAGACAAAATGAGTCTACAACCTAATAAATAAAGTGTTGCATGACACCAGACATATGTTACTCTCAACTATAGAGATATTAACATAGACTAAGGGCTAGTTCTTGTGGGCGGCTTAAAAAATAAGATGTCTCTCCCTAGGTTAAGAAATAAGCCGCTCCCTAAATTTGTTGAGTCTTTTAAATTAGTTATCCCATAACTAGTTCAGAAGTCCCAATGAATGAGGGAAGCGGCTTATGAGAAAAGCTGAGGAGGATGGGACGTGTTTTTTAAGCCGTCAAAAGAACTGGCCCTAATAACATATGTACGTTACTAGTCTAAGTTACTCCCAACCATGGCTAGTTTTAGCCAACGCCAACTATAACAAGTCAACAACTCGCCCCTGTGGTGGTACTAATGAAAGCAAACTGTCAAGATACCAGTGAGCTTGTAGTTTAAACCACCGAGTATTATTTCTGTCTTTCTTATGAGGTCTCTACACCATATATGTTTGTATACCAATAAAAACGAGTGCAACGTCTCGGTGCCCAGACTCAGCTGCACCTGGTCAGGAAAAAATTACAAACAATTCTAATTTTTTTGCATGGTAGAAAATTAAGTGCGTGAGTTCTGCTCAAATTTGCAACTCATTTGGACATCTGAGCAGCTCTCAGAAAATAAGACAAATCGGGTCAGAACAGTACATGAATAGTAAACTTTTTTACATACCCCGAATTTGTCTTTTTTGCCGAGAGTTGCTCATGATGGAAATATGCCTTAGAGGCAATAATAAAGTTGTTATTATTATATTTCCTTATTCATGATAAAGGTTTATTATTCATGCTAGATTGTGTGGATACATAAACAAATACCGTGTCCCAAGTAAGCCTCTACTAGACTAGCTCGTTGATCAAAAGATGGTTAAGGTTTACATGAGTTGTCATTTGATAACGGGATCACATCATTAGGAGAATGATGGGATGGACAAGACCCATCCGTTAGCTTAGCATATGATCGTTCAATTTATTGCTACTGCTTTCTTAATGTCAAATACATGTTCCTTCGACCATGAGATCATGCAACTCCCGGATACCGGAGGAATGCCTTATGTGCTATCAAACGTCACAACGTAACTGGGTGATCATAAAGATGCTCTACAGGTATCACCGAAGGTGTCTGTTGAGTTGACGTGAATCGAGATTGGGATTTGTCACTCCATGTATTGGAGAGGTATCTCTGGGCCCTCTCGGTAATACACATCACAAGAAGCTTGCAAGCAAAGTGACTAAGGAGTTAGTTACGATATGATGTATTACGGAACGAGTAAAGAGACTTGCCGGTAACAAGATTGAACTAGGTATGGAGATACCGACGATCGAATCTCGGGCAAGTAACATACCGACAGACAAAGGGAATTACGTATGTTGTCATAAGGTTCGACCGATAAAGATCTTCGTAGAATATGTAGGAACCAATATGGGCATCTAGGTCCCGCTATTGGTTATTGACCGGAGAGTCGTCTCGGTCATGTCTACATCATTCTCGAACCCGTAGGGTCCGCACGCTTAACGTTCGTTGACGATATAGTATTATATGAGTTATGTGAATTGGTGACCGAATGTTGTTCGGAGTCCCAGATGAGATCACAGACATGACGAGGAGCTCTGGAATGGTCCGGAGGTAAAGATTGATATATAGGACGATGCTATTTGGTCACCGGAAAAGTTTTGGAGTGTACCGGGTAATCATCGGATCACTGGAAGGGGTTCCCGGAAGCCCCGGGAGGTTAATGGGCCATATGGGCCAAAAGAGAGGAGCACACCAGCCCACAAGGGGCTCGCGCACCCCTCCTCTGGCCGCAGGCCTTGGGGGAGAAAAGGAACGGGGGGAGTTGGCCTCCCCCTGCCTTCCTCTCCTCACCTTTCCTTCCCCCCCTTGTGCAAACAAGGAAAGGGGGGCGCCATAGGGCAGGAGCCCAAGGGGGCCGACGGTCACCCTTGGGGCGCCTCCTGGCTGCCTCCCCTCCCCCACCTATATATATATGAGGGAGGGGGCGCCACACAAACCCACGACAATCTCTTAGTCGTGTGCGGCGCCCCTCTCCATAGTTTCATCCTCCGTCCAGTTTTCCGCAGTGCACGGCGAAGCCCTGCGGGAACAAGTTCACCACCACCGTCACCATGCCGTCATGCTGCCGGAACTCATCTACTACTTCGTCCGTCTTGCTGGATCAAGAAGGCGAGGACGTCATCGAGCTGAACGTGTGCTGAACGCGGATGTGCCGTACGTTCGGTACTTGATCAGTTGGATCGCGAAGGTGTTCGACTACATCAACCGCGTTAATAAACGATTCTGCTTTACGGTCTACGAGGGTACATAGACACACTCTCCCCTCTCATAGCTATGCATCTCCATGGATAGATCTTGCGTGTGCGTATATATATTTTTGTTTTCCATGCAACATTCCCCAACAATGGCATCATGAGCCAGGTCTATGCGTAGATGATATGCATGAGTAGAACACAAAGAAGTTGTGGGCGGTGATAGTCATACTGCTTACCACCAACGTCTTATTTTAATTCGGCGGTATTATGGGATGAAGCAGCCCGGACGAACCTTACATGTCCACGCACATGAGACCGGTTCCACCGACTGACATGCAACTTGTTTTGCATAAAGGTGGCTGGCGGGTGTCTGTTTCTCCTACTTTAGCCGGTCTGTGAAGAAGGTTAAAACAAAAAACTTGATAATCACCGTTGTGGTTTTGCGTAGGTAAGAACGGTTCTTGCTAGAAGCCCGTAGCAGCCATGTAAAACTTGCAACAACAAAGTAGAGGACGTCTAACTTGTTTTTGCAGGGCATGTTGTGATGTGATATGGTCAAGACGTGATGTGATATACGTTGTTGTATGAGATAATCATGTTTTGTAATATCGACTACCGGCAGGAGCCTTAGGGTTGTCTCTTAATTATTGTATGAAATGCAAGCGCCATGTTATTGCTTTACTTTATCGCTATGCGTTAGCAGTAGTTGTAGAAAGCAATAGTTGGCGAGACGACCCTGATGCAACGATGGAGATTAAGGTGTCGAGACGATGACGATGGAGATCATGACGATGCTTTGGAGATAGAGATCAAAAGCACAAGATGATGATGGCCATATCATGTCACATATTTTGATTGCATGTGATGTTTATCCTTTATGCATCTTATTTTGCTTAGAACGGCGGTAGCATTATAACATGATCCCTTCACTAAATTTCAAGATAAAAGTGTTCTCTTTGAGTATGTACCATTGCCAAAGTTCGCCGTTTTGAAGCACCTCGTGATGATCGGGTGTGATAGACTCTACGTTCACATACAACGGGTGTAAGACAGTTTTGCACATGCAGAATACTTGGGTTAAACTTGACGAGCCTAGCATGTACAGACATGGTCTCGGAACACTGGAGACTGAAAGGTCGAACGTGAGTCATATAGTAGATATGATCAACATAGAGATGTTCACCATTGATGACTACCCCATCTCACGTGATGATCGGACATGGGTTAGTTGATTTGGATCATGTTTCACTTAGATAACTTGAGTGGGAGTTCATTAGTAATTTGATTAATTGAACTTAATTTATCATGAACTTAGTCTTAATAGTTTTTGCATATCTATGTTGTAGATCAATGGCCCGTGTTATCGTTCCCCTGAATTTTAATGTGTTCCTAGAGAAAGCTAAGTTGAAAGATGATGGTAGCAACTACACGGACTGGGTCCGTAACTTGAGGATTATCCTCATTGCTGCACAGAAGAATTATGTCCTTGATGCACCGCTAGGTGACAGACCTGCTGCAGGAGCTACTGCAGATGTTATGAACGTCTGGCAGACTCGATCTGATGACTACTCAATAGTTCAGTGTGCCATGCTTTACGGCTTAGAACCGGGACTTCAAAGACGTTTTGAACGTCACGGAGCATATGAGAGGTTCCAAGAGCTGAAGTTGATATTTCAAGCTAATGCCCGGGTTGAGAGATATGAAGTCTCCAACAAGTTCTATAGCTGCAAGATGGAGGAGAACAGTTCTGTCAGTGAACACATACTCAAAATGTCTGGGTATCATAACCACTTGACTCAGCTGGGAATTGATCTTCTAGTTGAGAGTGTTATTGACAGAGTTCTTCAGTCACTGCCACCAAGCTACAAAAGCTTCATGATGAACTATAATATGCAAGGGATGACGAAAACGATTCCCGAGCTCTTCGCAATGCTTAAGGCCGCGGAGGTAGAAATCAAGAAGGAGCATCAAGTGTTGATGGTTAACAAGACCACTAGTTTCAAGAAAAAAGGGCAAGGGAAAGAAAGGGAACTTCAAGAAGAATGGCAAGCAAGTTGCCGCTCCCGTGAAGAAGCCCAAAGCTGGACCCAAGCCTGAAACTGAGTGCTTCTACTACAAAGGGAATGGTCACTGGAAGCGGAGCTGCCCAAAATATTTGGCGGATAAGAAGGATGGCAAAGTGAACAAAGGTATATTTGATATACATGTTATTGATGTGTACCTTACTAATGCTCGTAGTAGCGCCTTGGTATTTGATACTGGTTCGGTTGCTCATATTTGTAACTCGAAACAGGAGCTGCGGAATAAACGAAGATTGGCTAAGGATGAGGTGACGATGCGCGCCGGGAATGGTTCCAAGGTCAATGTGATCGTCGTCGGCACGCTACCTCTACATCTACCTTCGGGATTAGTTTTAGACCTCAATAATTGTTATTTGGTGCCAGTGTTGAGCATGAACATTATATCTGGATCTTGTTTATTGCGAAACGGTTATTCATTTAAGTCAGAGAATAATGGTTGTTCTATTTATATGAGTAGTATCTTTTATGGTCATGCACCTTTGATGAATGGTCTATTCTTGTTGAATCTCAATCGTAGTGATACACATATTCATAATATTGATGCCAAAAGATGCAAAGTTGATAATGATAGTGCAACATACTTGTGGCACTGCCATTTAGGTCATATTGGTGTAAAGCGCATGAAGAAACTCCATGCGGATGGACTTTTGGAATCACTTGATTATGAATCATTTGATACTTGTGAACCATGCCTCATGGGCAAGATGACTAAAACTCCGTTCTCCAGAACAATGGAGCGAGCTAATGACTTATTGGAAATAATACATACCGATGTATGCGGTCCGATGAGTGTTGAGGCACGTAGCGGGTATCGTTATTTTCTAACCTTTACAGATGATTTGAGTAGGTATGGGTATATCTACTTAATGAAACACAAATCTGAAATATTTGAAAAGTTCAAAGAATTTCAGAATGAAGTAGAGAATCATCGTAACAAGAAAATAAAGTTTCTACGATCTGATCGTGGAGGTGAATATTTGAGTTACGAGTTTGGCCTTCATTTAAAACAATGTGGAATTGTTTCACAACTCACGCCACCTGGAACACCACAGTGTAATGGTGTGTCCGAACGTCGTAACTGTACTTTATTAGATATGGTACATTCTATGATGTCTCTTACCGATTTACCACTATCATTTTGGGGTTATGCATTAGAGACAGCCACATTCACGTTAAATAGGGCACCGTCTAAATCTGTTGAGACGACACCGTATGAACTATGGTTTGGCAAGAAACCTAAGCTGTCGTTTCTTAAAGTTTGGGGATGCGACGCTTATGTCAAAAGGCTTCAGCCTGATAAGCTCGAACCCAAATCAGAGAAGTGCGGCTTCATAGGATACCCTAAGGAAACTATTGGGTACACCTTCTACCATAGATCCGAAGGCAAGATATTTGTTGCCAAGAATGGGTCCTTTCTAGAGAAGGAGTTTCTCTCGAAAGAAGTGAGTGGGAGGAAAGTAGAACTTGATGAGGTAATTGTACCTTCTCTCGAATTGGAAAGTAGCACATCAGAGGAAACCGTTCCTGTGATGCCTACACCAACTAGAGAGGAAGCTAATGATGATGATCATGAAACTTCAGATCAAGTTACTACTGAGCTTCGTAGGTTGACCAGAGCATGTTCCGCACCAGAGTGGTACGGTAATCCTGTCCTGGAAGTCATGTTATTAGACCGGCGCGAACCTACGAACTATGAAGAAGCTATGATGAGCATAGATTCTGATAAATGGCTTGAGGCCATGAAATCTGAGATAGGATCCATGTATGAGAACAAAGTATGGACTTTGGTGGACTTGCCCGATGATCGGCAAGCCATCGAGAAAAAATGGATCTTCAAGAAGAAGACGGACGCTGATGGTAATGTCACCGTCTACAAAGCTCGACTTGTCGCAAAAGGTTTTCGACAAGTTCAAGGGATTGACTACGATGAGACTTTCTCACTATTAGGGCATTTCTCATCTTTGTGTTTTGGGTGATGATGACAACTCTCCTTGTGGTCTAATCGTGTGCCAAGTTCTTCAGGTACTCTATGCTTAGGTACAAGTCGGTTAGACATTCCCTCTGGACAGAAAAGATCGAAGACGGCGTTTTCTGCATATTTATTTCTTTGGTCGTAGGAAACCCGTACTATTAAGAGGGAATCCAGATCGGAAGGTATTGGGTGAATCAATGCATGTACACACTTCTCTTCATAAACCATTCCCTTCCGTTCTAAGTAGAGAGAGGTCCCTCTGTTCCATTCTGAAACAGTGCTTTCTCCTCATAGCGGTTGTACCACCCACAAGGGCGGTTGTACCGCTGGCCCTGTTACACCGGCTCAACCACCACCCCAGGGGTGATACCCTAGGGTTGCACCTCCCAGGTACATGCCCAGCGGTTGTACCGCTGCCCCCGGGCGGTGGTACCTCCACTGCGCTGGGAAAACCCAGGAGTGGCTTCATGGGCGGTTGTACCGGCCGGGTACCGCCCAACCACCAGACTTGCTTCTGTGATGGGGCGGCACTTGGGCGGTGGTGGCCCGGTTGTGCTCTGCCAACCGGTACTACCGGTGTCCGGAGCGGTTCTACCGCTCTGAACTTAGCCACCTCCGGTTCTAGGGCCAGGCGGTAGTTCCGGTGCAACTACCGCTTGACCACCGCCCATAGGGGTGACTCCCTTCTGTTTCAAGGCGGTTGTTGAGCGGTAGGCGAGCGGTTAGTCCGGTTATACTTGTTAACCGGTACTACCACTCGAGCGACCGGTTGTACCACTTGTTAGGGTTTCTGCAGCATACCCGTGAATCCCGGTTGTACCGGGGTCAGGAGCGGTTGTACCGCTGCAGTGTAAAAACTGCTGTAACGGTTGGAATTTGGGGATGCCTATATAAAGGGGGTTTCTTCCACCTACCTCCTTACCTCTTGCCTATCTCTCTCCTCCATTAATGCCCTTCAAGTTTTCTTGCCCGATCTCTTTCTCTAGCCACGCAATCTCGTTGATTTGCTAGGGATTGAAGGAGGAGACCTAGATCTACACTTCCACCAAAGGAAATTTGATTCCCCCATACTTTCCTGTGTGGATTTTGTTACTCTTGGGTGTTTGAGCACTCTAGATGGTTGAGGTCACCTCGGAGCCACATTCCATTGTGGTGAAGCTCTGTGGTTTTGTTGGGAGCCTCCAATTTGGTTGTGGAGAGAGCCCCAACCTCGTTTGTAAAGGTCCGGTTGCTTCCTTCAAGGGCACCACTAGGGGAATCACGACATCTCGCATTGTGTGAGGGCGTGAGGAGAATACGGTGGCCCTAGTGGCTTCTTGGGGAGCATTGTGCCTTCACACACTCCAACAGAGACGTACTTCCCCTCAAAGGGAAGGAACTTCGGTAACACATCCTTGTCTTCACCGACTCCACTTGTGGTTATCTCTTACCTTTACTTTGTGCAAGCTATTGTTGTGTTGTATCCTTTGCTTGTGCTTTTTATTGTTGTTGTTGTTAGCATCATATAGGTTGCTCACCTAGTTGCACATCTAGACAACCTATTTGTTGCTAAACCTAATTTGTGAAGAAAAGCTAACAATTGGTAGTTGCCTATTCACCCCCCTAGTCAACCATATCGATCCTTTCAATTGGTATCAGAGCCTCGTCTCTTTATTAAGGGTTTCACCACCCGAAGAGTATGGTTGACACCGGGGAGGAAGTGCCCGAGGCTGTGGAGTTGACTTCGATCACACGAGACGACTTAAATGAAGCTATGACTTCACTTAAGATGTCTATGACGACCAAAGTCAAGTCCATGCTTAAAGAATTGCTTGAGGGGATGAAAGCTTCTCCCGATCCTTTGCTTGTGGTTAATCCCACCGCATCGGAGTCGGAGGCCAATTCCGCTAAGGAAGCGGCTAAAGGTACTCATGTTTCTTCCCCTCACGACAAGAATGGGACGGGAACCTTTGCCTCGATTCCCCCTCCCCCGGTCTATGGAGGACCAGTCACTACACCTCGCATTAATAATCATGGTCCTCCTCCCAAGCTTGTTAAAGGTGATTTTGCTAATTGGGTCTTTCGCATCAAGTCTCATTTGAATCACAACTCGACAAACCTTTGGAGAATTATTGAGCAAGGCTTCTACCCGCATGATCCAAACAACTTCACCCCAAGAGAAGAAGTGGACAATCAATACAATCACTCCGCTTTGTTCATCCCTCAAGATGCGGTCCCACCAGAAGATCTATCTCACTTACGTCCTTTCACTCTTGCAAAGGATTGTTGGGAACACATTGTTTCTATGTACAAGGGGAGCTCAAGCATCCAATGGTCCAACTTTGAAGTGGTCCTTGATGAGGCCGATGAATTCGTGATGCTAGAAGATGAGGATCCGCGTGATCTCTACCGGAGGGTGACAACTCTTGCGGTTGCTCTCCAAGACCATGGGAGCAAGGATACGGATGACACTTGGACCAAGCGCAAGTTTCTCAAGGCCATCATGCCATTCAACAAGGCCATGTCTTCCGTGATTCGTCAAAGACCGGACTTTCACACCCTAACCTCAAGTGAAGTGTTGGATGAGTTTATTGCCATGAACAAGACCGCCGACAATGCTCTTGCTCGTGTCCGGTCAAAGAAAAGCTCAACCCCCTTGCTTTGAAGGCCAAGGCCATTCCGAAAGAAGAAGAGGAGTGTTGCCCCGAGGACACCAAATATGCTTACCATGAGCACATGGCTCTTGCGTCAAGGCAATTTTGGAGCAACAAGAGGAACTCAAGGCCCAACTTCACCAAGCACAACTCAAGTGCATCAAAGAATAAGCAACGAGTAAGGACTTGCTACAATTGCGGCAATGTGAGTCACTTTGTGGTGGAGTGCCCTTACGAGAAGAGGGAAGACAATGGTGGCAAACTCATTCGCAAAGACAAAGCCAAGTCTTTTCCTAGAAAGAACAACTTCACCAAGAAGACTCCTCCAAAGGGCTTGGTGGCACATGAAGAGTACCCCTCCGATGATGATGAGGAAGATACAAGTGGAGAAGGAATGGCAACGGCAACCATTGCCATTGCTACATCTTCCCCCTCCAAGGTGTCTCTCTTCGGCGCCCCCAACGAAAACACCATTGCCAAGTGTCTCATGGCCAAAGGTATCAACAAGGTAACTCCTAACATCAAAACCACCATCATTACTACTCTTTCATTGTTAGATTGTGTGGATGATAGTGAGGTGGAAAAATTTGATGAGAATGAGTTCACCAAGTTCGTGAGCAAGCTCAAGGGTGAATCCAAGAAGCACTTTGTTGCTCTCTTGGAACAACTTGGTGAAGCCAATGATATCATTGAATCGCATGAGGATACTATCTCCAAGTTGGAGGGGCATAGTCGTGACTATGCCGATGAGATTGTGGATCTTTCCATTGCTCTAGAGGAAGAGCGAGATCTTCGTTTGACTCTTGAGGAGTCACACAACGTTGATCATGCTAAATTGCAAAAATATCTTGATCATGCTATTGTTCTTACTCGTGTGCTTAAATCCGAGAAAGCCGCACTTGGGGTTGGCCATGATAGACTCAAGGAAGAATTTGATATACTTGACAAGGATCACAAGGTCTTGAAGGGTGTTCATGCTTCTCTTAAAGAGTCTCATGATCAACTCCAAGTGAAGCTAACCAAGGAGATTTCCACTTGCCCTCCTTTCGTTCTAATTGAGAAGGCCCATGCTAATAACCCTTGTTGTGAGCATGTGCATCTTGTGGAGGAAAATGTCAAGTTGAAATAGCAACTTGAGAAGGGCCTTGTGACATGCATACAAGGTGAAAAGAACCTCAATGACCTTTTGACGAACCAAAAGGAAGTTGTAGGAAAGGAGGGACTTGGGTTTGCACCCAAGTCAAAGAAGAAGAAGAAGAACAAGACCAAGCAACCTGTCCCACTCAAGGAAACTTTTGTCAAGGCGGGTGAGGGTACTCATGAGAAGAAGAAGAACAAGGAAGTGGGTAGTAATGCCAAGAAGGGAAAAACCGCCCCTAACAACAAAGCCGGCGACTTTAACTCTTCTTATGTTTTATGTCGTGCTAGTGATGTGCATGTTTATGCTAAATTTGTTGGTTTTACTATGAGTACATTGAATGGTCTATTTTGGTTCCTAAGGCCCTTGTTACTAACCTCAAAGGACCCATTCAAGAATGGGTACCTAAATCCAAGCATTGATATCTTGTAGGAGTTTGCTTCCGGTGGAGTGTCATGGTTGCTTGATAGTGGTGCAACTAATCATATGTCCGGGAGCAAGGACTTGGTGGTGGATGTGCATCCAATTCCATCTATGCCCACCCATGTCTAATTCGGTGATGCTTCAACTTCTAAGGTATTGGGACTTGGCAAGGTGGTCATCTCTCAAGATTTATCTATTGAGAAGGTCATGCTTGTTGAGTCCCTTGCATACAATTTACTTTCCGTTCGTCAACTTGCACTTATGGGCTTTGCAACATTCTTTGATCTTGATACCGTGGCCCTTTTGTGGAGCAAGACTCTTAAAGTAGCCTTTGTTGGGCATGTTGAGAACAATCTCTATATGGTGAACTTTTCAGAGCGACCCACTAAGACCGTGACTTGCCTAATGGCTAAAGTTGATGTGGGTTGGCTTTGGCATCACCGACTAGCCCATGTCAATATGAGATCTTTGCAAAGTCTCCTCAAAGGGGACCACGTCTGTGGACTAACAAATGTGAGTTTTGACAAAGACCGTGCTTGCAGTGCTTGTATCTAAGGAAAGCTTCATGAAACGGCTCACCGACCCTCGACTATCATCTACTCGAAGTGGCCCTTGGAGCTCCTTCACATGGATCTCTTTGGTCCTCCATCTTTTGATAGTCTTGGTGGAAGAAAGTATTGCTTGGTAATTGTGGATGACTACTCAAGATATACATGGGTATACTTCTTCAAGAGGAAGAGTGAGACTCAACAAACCATCATCAACTTTGCAAATGAAGCTCAACGTCAACATGAAGCAAAGATATTGATGATTAGAAGTGACAACGGCACCGAGTTCAAGAACTACACCTTGGATGAGTTTCTTAGTGATGAAGGGATCAAGCACAATATTCCGCACCCTATGTCCCTCAACAAAATGGTGTGGCAGAAAGGAAGAACCGTACATTGATGGACGCGGCAAGGACCATGATGGCAGAGTTCAAATCTCCGTACAACTTTTGGGCCGAAGCCATCAACACCGCATGTCATGCATGCAATAGGCTCTACCTCCGTAAAGGCTTGAACAAGACTCCTTATGAGATACTTACCAGCAACAAGCCCAATCTCAAGTACTTCTGGGTGTTCAGTTGTAAGTGTTTCATTCTCAAGAAAGGTGTTCGTTTGTCTAAATTCAAACCTAGAGCTCAAGAGGGCATATTTGTTGGTTATGCTACAAACTCTCGTGCTTACCATGTCCTCAACAAGTCCACCGGACTCATTGAGGAGACGTGTAACGTGGAGTTTGATGAAAATAATGGCTCCCAAGTGGAGCAAAGTGGTCTTTGTGATGTAGGTGATGAAATTCCTCCCCAAGCCATAAGAAGAATGGGGATTGGTCAAATACTCCCCATTGAGGAACCCCTTGTGGCCGAAGAAGAAGGACAATGCTCTACTCAAGTGGAGACATCACCGACACTAGACCCACATGCTTCCAAAGGACAAAGTGAGGGCCCTCAAACCAATGAACAAGATCAAGGGCAAGATCTACCATGTGAAGATGGTGATGCTACAAATGATACCCAAGATCAAGTTCATGTCCTCGAGCACGTTCAAGATCAATAGCAAGCTCAAGATCAAGAGCAAGCTCAAGACGGTGCCCAAGATCAAGAGCAAGCTCAGGATCAAGGACAAACTCAAGACGGTGCTCAAGATGAGCAAGATGATCCTCAAATGCCCATTGAGGAACTTTTGGAGCGCCGTGCTGCTAAGGTGGCTTCCAAGCTCGAGCGTCAACAACATGTCATGGAGAATGTGCTTGGAAGCTTGAGAAAAGGGGTAACTACTCATAAACAATTGTCAAACTTTTGTGAGCATCATGCGTTTGTTTCGTGTGTTGAACCCCAAAAGGTACATGAGGCGCTCGATGATGAGGATTGGCTTGGAGCTATGCACGATGAACTCAACAACTTAGAGTGCAATCAAGTTTGGGAATTAGTGCCAAGGCCAACGGAGGAACACAATGTCATTGGGACCAAATGGATCTTCAAGAACAAGCAAGATGCGAACGGTGTGGTTGTTCGAAACAAGGCGAGATTGGTGGCACAAGGCTACTCCCAAGTCGAGGGTATCGACTACGGTGAAACCTTTGCCCCCGTTGCTCGTCTTGAATCTATTCACATGTTGCTTGCATATGCATCTCATCATGATTTTAAATTGCAACAAATGGATGTGAAAAGTGCATTTCTTAATGGTCATTTGAATGAGTTGGTGTATGTCAAACAACCTCTAGGATTCGAGGATCCCAAGCTCCCCAATCATGTATACAAACTCAAGAAGGCACTCTATGGCCTTAAACAAGCCCCACGTGCATGGTATGAGCACCTTACCGAGTTGTTGCAAGATCGTGGGTTTGAAATTGGAAAAATTGATCCCACTCTTTTTACTAAGAGGGTCAAAGGGGACTTGTTCATATGCCAACTATATGTTGATGATATTATTTTTGGTTCTCCTAACAAATCTTTCAATGATGAGTTTGCCGCACTAAAGTCCAAGAAGTTTGAGATGTCTATGTTGGGGGAGTTGAAGTTCTTTCTTGGGTTCGAAGTCAAGCAAAGAAGAGAAGGAACATTCATCAACCAAGCCAAGTATACCCAAGACATGCTCAAGAGATTCAAGCTAGATGATGTCAAGCTGGTCAAGTTTCCCATGCCCACCAAATGCAAGCTTGACAGTGATCCCAATGGTAAAGCGGTGGATCAAAAGGTATATCGCTCCATGATTGGATCCTTGCTTTACCTTTGTGCATCTAGACCGGATATCATGTTGAGTGTGGGAATTTGTGCACGGTTTCAAGCCGCACCTAAGGAAAGCCACTATGTGGCGGTCAAGCGAATCCTTCGATATTTGGCTCATACCCCAAACTTTGGCTTATGGTACCCCAAAGGAGCAAGCTTTGATCTCATGGGTTACTCAGACTCGGATTGGGCGGGAGATTGTGTGGAGAGGAAGTCAACTTCCGGAGGGTGCCAATTCCTTGGTCACTCTTTGGTGAGTTGGTCTTCGAAGAAGCAAAATTGCGTATCTCTCTCGTCCACCGAGGCCGAATATGTAGCCACCGCAAGTTGTTGTGCACAATTGCTATGGATGAGGCAAACTCTAAAGGATTACGGTGTCACATGTGACAAAGTGCCTCTTCTATGTGACAATGAAAGTGCTATCAAGATTTCTCACAATCCGGTGCAACATACAAGACGAAGCATATTGAGATTCGTCATCATTTTATTCGGGATCACATCAAGCAGGGAGATATTGATATCATCTACATCAACACTCAAGAGCAACTAGCGGATATTTTCACCAAGCCTCTAGATGAAGCAAGATTTCACGAGTTAAGGCATGAGCTAAATATCATTGATTTGAGCAATGTGGCTTGAATCTAGGCACACCCCACCACACTCATCATTATATCTTGTTCTAGATGTAGGCATGGACATAGGGGGAGTGTTGTTCTCTTAATGAACTCTCCCTCCCCTCATTATGCATAAATTGATCAAGTCTTTCACATTAGCCATTTTTGATGGCACCTGTGCTTCAAAGATGAGTTTTGGTCATGGGCCCAAGGTTAAAATTTTCGCGGTGCCATACCTATGGACTCAAACATAGGTGGCTTCGGCCACCGCCCCTTTTTCTCCATAAAAGGATTGGTTTCTTTGGATCTTGTTCACTCTTGCTATGTTGCTTCTTGCACTCTTGGAGGTTACCGCACCTATTCCAGTAACTTGTTTCCATCCCAAGCCTCTCCTCCCCTTAAACCATCTTCTCCAATTGCACACAAGTTGATCATGGTGTGGGTGACGTTGACTGGGCGGTATAGCCGGTGCCTGTTGCGGTTCAACCGCTCGGACACTTGGTTGTATCATCCCAGGAGTACCACCAGGATGGCCTGTGCGGTTCTACCGCCGGCCCCTCTGGCTGTGCTCCTGGCCGGTACTACCGCTCGGTTCCAGGCGGTACTACCACTGCCTCAGGGCATCGGAAGTACCGCCCTCAACCACTGGTATGTCCCGCGGGCGGTACAACCGCTCTTCAGAGTGGTACAACCGCTTCGCGGTCTATGGGTATATAAAGGAATCGGGCCGAAGGGGTATCTTCTTCATTCCCTCGTGCCCGTTCCCCTCACCTGCCCTAGCCGCCAGTCGCTATCGCCGTCTTCCCGGAGTGCTCTCCGGCGCTCTGGATCCGTGGGCCCTCCTTGGATCTGCTCCGTGGAGGCCCCCTCCCTCCCGATCTCTTCCCATGGATACCGGTAATGCCCCACTTCCTTTTTCTAGGGTTTCATTCCTTGATTCCTTCTCCTTAGGGCATTGCTTGATATCCCACATTTGTTGTCCAAACTATTGGGTGGAAGAGATCTATATATGCTCCTGCTATTGTTTGTGAATCCTTAGAACTTAGAATATTGCTAGGTTGATTCAAATCCCGTAGGTATTTGTTCTTAATTTGGTGGTACTGCTTGCTTCCAGCGGTTCTACTGCCCTTATGGGCGGTACAACCGCTTGAGCGGTTCCACCGGTTGAAGAACCGGTACAACCGGGATTCCTGAACCACGTGGCACTGTTTTACATTCTCTGATTCACAAGCAATATATTCTTTTGATCTTGTGTGCAATCCTCTCATCTTTGCTGGGTCTCTTGTGTGCTTCCCGTGTGTGTTTGCAGGTGGCTCTGGTTCTCGTTCTGCTCCTCGTACCAAGACCAAGAAGCGAGCTCGAAGATGCAAGCGCCCTGCTGAGTCTGAAGGGGAGGAGGAGGTTGTGATTCCCACCAAGCCAACCCGCTGTGAAAAGTCTGCCGCTGCCAAGCAACATGTGGTCATGCCTCTACACAAGTGGAAAGCCAAGGAGTGGGAAGCCTTCCGGAAAAGGAATCTGTACATGGTTCCCATTGAGCCTCGATGGACCACTGTTCAGTTCCGGAATGAGATGCAAGTGAGGATTGTTCATGAGCTTTTCGAGCATAACAAGAATCGGTACACCAAGCAGTGGACCATTGACCTTGACCATTGGAGGAGCAACATGGAGTACTTTGGAGAGGCTTTGGCTCTCTGTGAGGAGTTTGATTTGGTCAAACTCATGTCTGTCAACTATGACTTCGATGTTCAACTTATTCATCAGTTTTATGCAACCGTTCATTTTGGAGAAGATGATGCTCGCACTCTCTCATTCATGTGCTGTGATGAGTTCTTTCAAGTACCCTGGAGAGCTTTCTGCAATGCTCTTGGCTATGAGGATACCGGTCTCAAAGGGAATGGTGGCATTCGTCCTCACGACCGTCCCCACTCTATGCCTAAGGAGAAACTAGCTCCTCTGTACATTCATGGGCGAGGCATTATTGGTGAGTCCAAGGATCTTGAGAAGGTGTATGATATCATGCATCGTGTGTTTTGCAATGTGCTTCTGCCCAAGGTTGGAAATCATGATGAGATTTATGGGTATCTAGTTGACTTGCTGGTTGCTATGAAGACCAAAGTGGGATCTGGTGCTACGTTTGATGTGTCCAAGTGGCTTTGGGAGGAGATGTACAGCATGGTCATCTACAGAAAGGTTCCCATCTATGCACCGTTTGTCATGTGCTTTCTGAACTAGTTTGGGCTGTTCACCATCCTGGAGAGCTTCTCACTTCGCCAGATAACCTCACCGTGCATGAGGTCAAGCAGCTTAAGAAGAAGAAGCATGCCGAGCCCCGCTTTCCTGCGGATGATCCCGAGGATGTCTATGCCACTTCAGATGATGAGGATTTCAAGATGGCGCCAGGTGCCAAGCCTTCCTGGGTGACCAAGCTCACAACTAAAGTAAAGAAGACCTTTTGCCTTCAGTATCACATTCAGAAGAAGATGTATGAGGCACATGTTAATGAGAAGCTTGCTCGGCGCCGTCAGATTGCCATGATGAAGCACCTCAACATGCCTGTGAAGAGCATCACTCCAGAGGACAGGTGGATCTCTGCGTATAGCACCTGGACGGATGATGAGGCTGAGGCATCTGGCTATCCTACTACCTCCACTTCGGCTGCTATTGATGATACCATGGAAGACGACGAGGAGTCTGAAGATCATGATTCAGATGCGACCGAGGGGTCAGACGAGATCTACTGAGCTCTAGGGCGTTAGCATCGCTCTTTTCCTTTTTGGTGTCTTGATGCCAAAGGGGGAGAGAGGTCTACTAGGTCTCGGGATTTGCATGGGTTGGTTATTTTCTTCGTGTTGAGAGTTGAACTTGGTTTTCTGTTGCTTTCCTTCAGTAAGTGAACCGTGTGGTGTGAGACTATTGCATGGTGTGAGACATGCATTCTATTTATGCTTATTGTCTATCCTATCCTATATGCTTATTTGTAGTATGCTTATTGTCTATCCTTTATGCTCATTTGTAATGGTTGGTCTATAAAATCTAGGGGGAGCTTTTTTCCTAATGTGTGACTTTGCAATCCAAAAGCAAATCCGAAGAGTGCACACATTTAGGGGGAGCCCGTCTACATTTTATAGACCTTCTATGCAAATCTTGTAGTTGTCATCATCCACCAAAAAGGGGGAGATTGTTAGGGCATTTCCCATCTTTGTGTTTTGGGTGATGATGAAAACTCTCCTTGTGGTCTAATCGTGTGCCAAGTTCTTCAGGTACTCTATGCTTAGGTACAAGTCGGTTAGATATTCCCTCTGGACGAAAAAGATCAAAGACGGTGTTTTATGCGTGTTTATTTCTTTGGTCGTAGGAAACCCGTACTATTAAGAGGGAATCCAGATCGGAAGGTATTGGGTGAATCAATGCACGTACACACTTCTCTTCACCCACCATTCCCTTCCGTTCTGAGTAGAGAGAGGTCCCTCTGTTACATTCTGAAACAATGCTTTCTCCTCATAGCGGTTGTACCGCCCACAAGGGCGGTTGTACCGCTGGCCCTGTTACACCGGCTCAACCACCACCCCAGGGGTGATACCCTGGGGTTGCACCTCCCAGGTACATACCCAGCGGTTGTACCGCTGCCCCCGGGCGGTGGTACTGCCACTGCGCTGGGAAAACCCAGGAGTGGCTTCATGGGCAGTTGTACCGGCCGGGTACCGCCCAACCACCGGATTTGCTTCTGTGATGTGGAGGTACATGGGCGATGGTGGCCTAGTTGTCCCGGTTGTGCTCTGCCAACCGGTACTACCGGTGTCCGGAGCGGTTCTACCGCTCTGAACTTAGCCACCTCCGGTTCTAGGGCTAGGCGGTAGTTCTGGTGCAACTACTGCTCGACCACCACCCATAGGGGTGACTCCCTTCTATTTCAAGGCGGTTGTTGAGCGGTGGGCGAGCGGTTAGTCTGGTTATACTTGTTAACCGGTACTACCGCTCGAGCGACCGGTTGTACTACTTGTTAGGGTTTCTGCAGCATACCCGTGAATCCTGGTTGTATCGGGGTCAGGAGTGGTTGTACCGTTGTAGTGTAAAAGCTGTTGTAATGGTTGGAATTTGGGGATGCCTATATAAAGGGGTTTTCTTCCACCTACCTCCTTACCTCTTGCCTCTCGCTCCTCCATTAATGCCCTTCAAGCTTTCTTGCCTGATCTCTCTCTCTAGCCACTCAATCTCGTTGATTTGCTAGGGATTGAAGGAGGAGACCTAGATCTACACTTCCACCAAAGGAAATTTGATTCCCCCATACTTTCTTGTGTGGATTTTGTTACTCTTGGGTGTTTGAGCACTCTAGACGGTTGAGGTCACCTCGGAGCCACATTCCATTGTGGTGAAGCTCCGTGTATTTGTTGGGAGCCTCCAATTTGGTTGTGGAGAGAGCCCCAACCTTGTTTGTAAAGGTTCGATTGCCGCCTTCAAGGGCACCACTAGTGGAATCACGGCATCTCGCATTGTGTGAGGGCGTGAGGAGAATACGGTGGCCCTAGTGGCTTATTGGGGAGCGTTGTGCCTCCACACCGCTCCAACGCAGACGTACTTCCCCTCAAAGGGAAGGAACTTCAGTAAATGATGTTTTCTTGAACTACGTCGGTATTTCCCCAAAGAGGAAGGGATGATGCAGCACAACAACGGTAGGTATTTCCCTCAGTGATGATACCAAGGTTATCGAACCAGTAGGAGAACCACGCAACACCACATAAACTGCTCCTGCACACAAAGAACAAATACTTGCAACCCGACGTGTTAAAGGGGTTGTCAATCCCTTTCGGGTAACGGTGCCAGAAATTATCGAGATGACGGGATAAAATTGTAATAGATTGAAAGAGGCAAATAAAAGCAAATAAAATTCAGCGAGGTATTTTTGGGTTTTTGGATTAATAGATCTAAAAATAAAAGTTGCAAATAAATAAAAGGGCAAATAGCAAAATAGATCTCGAAGGCAAATATATTAAAGAAGAGACTCGGGGGCCGTAGGTTTCACTAGTGGCTTCTCTCGAGAAAAATAGCAAACAGTGGGTAAACAAATTACTGTTGGGCAATTGATAGAACTTCAAATACTCATGACGATATCCAGGCAATGATCATTATATAGGCATCACGTCCAAGATTAGTAGACCGACTCCTGCCTGCATCTACTACTATTACTCCACACATTGACCGCTATCCAGCATGCATCTAGTGTATTAAGTTCATGGAAAAATGGAGTAATGCAATAAGAACAATGACATGATGTAGACGATCTATTTATGTAGAAATAGACCCCATCTTGTTATCCTTAATAGCAACGATACATACGTGTCGGTTCCCCTTCTGTCACTGGGATCAAGCACCGTAAGATCGAACCCATCACAAAGCACCTCTTCCCATTGCAAGATAAATAGATCAAGTTGGCCAAACAAAACCCAAATATCAGAGAAGAAATACGAGGCTATAAGCAATCATGCATATAAGAGATCAAAGAAGACTCAAATAACTTTCATGGATAAAAACATAGATCTGATCATAAACTCAAAGTTCATCGGATCCCAACAAACACACCGCAAAAAGAGTTACATCAAATAGATCTCTAAGATACCATTGTATTGAGAATTAAACAAGAGAGAGAAAGCCATCTAGCTACTAACTACGAACCCTTAGGTCTACAATGAACTACTCACGCATCATCGGAGATGCACCAATGAGGATGATGAGCCCCTCCGTGATGGTGTCTAGATTGGATCTGGTGTTTCTGGAACTTGCGGCGGCTGGAATTGATTTTCGTCGACTCCCCTAGGGTTTCTAGAATATTGGGGTATTTATAGAGCAAAGAGGCGGCGCGGGAGGTCTCCGAGATGGGCACAACCCACTAGGGCATGCCTGTGGGCCCAGGCGCGCCCTGGTGTCTTGTGCTCACCTCGGGCCCCCTCTTCGGTACTTCTTTGGCCCACTCGATGTCTTCTGGTCCAAAAAAAATCTCCAAAAAGTTTCGCTGCGTTTGGACTCCGTTTGGTATTGATTTCCTGCGAAGTAAAAAACAAGCAGAAAACAGCAACTGGCACTGGGCACTATGTCAATAGGTTAGTCCCAAAAAATGATATAAAGTTGATATAAAATGATTGTAAAACATCCAAAAATGATAATATAACATCATGGAACAATTAAAAATTATAGATACGTTGCAGACGTATCAGTAACACATCCTCATCTTCACCGACTCCACTCGTGGTTATCTCTTACCTTTACTTTGTGCAAGCTATTGTTGTGTTGTATCCTTTGCTTGTGCTTCTTCTTGTTGTTAGCATCATATATGTTGCTCACCTAGTTGCACATCTAGACAACCTATTTGTTGCTAAACCTAATTTGTGAAGAAAAGCTAAAAATTGGTAGTTGCCTATTCACCCCCCTCTAGTCAACCATATCGATCCTTTCACTCACCCGTAGTGATGCTTAAGTCTGTTCGAATCATGTTAGCAATTGCCGCATTTTATGATTATGAAATCTGGCAAATGGATGTCAAAACTGCATTCCTTAATGGATTTCGTAAAGAAAAGTTGTATATGATGCAACCAGAAGGTTTTGTCAATCCTAAAGGTGCTGACAAAGTATGCAAGCTCCAGTGATCCATCTATGGACTGGTGCAAGCATCTCGGAGTTGGAATATACGCTTTGATGAGGTGATCAAAGCATATGGTTTTATACAGACTTACGGTGAAGCCTGTATTTACAAGAAAGTGAGTGGGAGCTCTGTAGCATTTCTGATATTATATGTGGATGACATATTGTTGATTGGAAATGATATAGAATTTCTGGATAGCATAAAAGGATAATTGAATAAGAATTTTTCAATGAAAGACCTCGGTGAAGCTGCTTATATATTGGGCATCAAGATCTATAGGGATAGATCGAGACGCTTAATAGGACTTTCACAAAGCACATACCTTGACAAAGTTCTAAAGAAGTTCAAAATGGACCAGTCAAAGAAAGGGTTCTTGCCTGTGTTGCAAGGTATGAAATTGAGTCACACTCAAAGCCCGACCACGGCAGAAGATAGAGAGAAAATGAAAGTCATTCTCTATGCCTCAGCCATAGGTTCTATCATGTATGCTATGCTGTGTACCAGACCTGATGTGTGCTTTGCCATAAGTTTGGCAGGGAGGTACGAAAGTAATCCAGGAGCGGATCACTGGACAGTGGTCAAGAACATCCTGAAGTACCTGAAAAGGACCAAGGATATGTTTCTCGTTTATGGAGGTGACAAAGAGCTCGTCGTAAATGGTTACGTCGATGCTAGCTTCGACACTGATCCAGATGACTCTAAGTCACAAACCGGATACATATTTATATTGAATGGTGGAGCTGTCAGTTGGTGCAGTTCCAAGCAGAGCGTCGCGGCGGGATCTACGTGTGAAGCGGAGTACATAGCTGCTTTGGAAGCAGCACATGAAGGAGTCTGGATGAAGGAGTTCATATCCGATCTGGGTGTAATACCCAGTGCATCGGGTCCAATGAAAATCTTTTGTGACAACACTGGAGCAATTGCCTTAGCGAAGAAATCCAGGTTTCACAAGAGAACCAAATACATCAAGAGACACTTCAACTCCATTCATGAAAAGGTCAAGGATGGAGACATAGAAAGTTGCAAAATACAAATGGATCTGAATGTAGCAGACCCGTTGACTAAACCTCTTCCGCGGGCAAAACATGATCAACACCAAGACTCCATGGGTGTTAGATTCATCACTATGTAATCTAGATTATTGACTCTAGTGCAAGTGGGAGACTGATGGAATATGCCCTAGAGGCAATAATAAAGTTGTTATTATTATATTTCCTTATTCATGATAAAGGTTTATTATTCATGCTAGAATTGATCGGAAACTTAAATACATGTGTGGATACATAAACAAATACCGTGTCCCTAGTAAGCCTCTACTAGACTAGCTCGTTGATCAAAAGATGGTTAAGGTTTCCTCACCATAGACATGAGTTGTCATTTGATAACGGGATCACATCATTAGGAGAATGATGTGATGGACAAGACCCATCCGTTAGCTTAGCATATGATCGTTCAGTTTATTGCTACTGCTTTCTTAATGTCAAATACTTGTTCCTTCGAGCATGAGATCATGCAACTCCTGGATATCGGAGGAATGCCTTGTGTGCTATCAAACATCACAACATAACTGGGTGATCATAAAGATGCTCTACAGGTATCACCGAAGGTGTCTGTTGAGTTGGTGTGAATCGAGATTGGGATTTGTCACTCTGTGTATCGGAGAGGTATCTCTGGGCCCTCTCAGTAATACACATCACATGAAGCTTGCATGCAAAGTGACTAAGGAGTTAGTTACGAGATGATGTATTACGGAACGAGTAAAGAGACTTATCGGTAACAAGATTGAACTAGGTATGGAGATACCGACGATCGAATCTCGGGCAAGTAACATACCAACAGACAAAGCGAATTACGTATGTTGTCACAAGGTTCGACCGATAAAGATCTTCGTAGAATATGTAGGAACCAATATGGTCATCCAAGTCCCGCTATTGGTTATGGACCGGAGAGTCGTCTCGGTCATGTCTACATCATTCTCGAACCCGTAGGGTCCGCACGCTTAATGTTCGTTGACGATATAGTATTATATGAGTTATGTGAATTGGTGAACGAATGTTGTTCGGAGTCCTGGATGAGATCACGGACATGAAGAGGAGCTCCGGAATGGTTCGAAGGTAAAGATTGATATATAGGATGATGCTATTTGGTCACCGGAAAGGTTTCGGAGTGTACCGGGCAATCATCGGATCACCGGAAGGGGTTCCGGGAAGCCCCGGGAGGTTAATGGGCCATATGGGCCAAAAGAGGGGAGCACACCTGCCCACAAGGGGCTGGCGCGCCCCTCCTCTAGCCACAGGCCTTGGGGGAGAAAAGGAAGGGGGGATCCCCTTGCCTTCCTCTCCTCCCCTTTCCTTCCCCCCTTGTGCAAACAAGGAAAGGGGGGTGCCATAGGGCAGGAGCCCAAGGGGGCCGGCGGCCACCCTTGGGACACCTCCTGGCTGCCTCCCCTCCCACGACCTATATATATATATATATATATATATATATATATATATATATATATATATATATATATGAGGGAGGGGGCGCCACACAAACCCACGACAATCTCTTAGCTGTGTCCGGCGCCCCTATCCACAGTTTCATCCTCCGTCCTGTTTTCCGTAGTGCACGGCGAAGCCCTGCGGGAAAAAGTTCACCACCACCGTCACCACACCGCCGTGCTGCTGGAACTCATCTACTACTTCATCCGTCTTGCTGGATCAAGAAGGAGAGGACGTCATTGAGCTGAACATGTGCTGAACACGGAGGTGCCGTACGTTCGGTACTTGATCGGTTGGTTCACGAAGGTGTTCGACTACATCAACCGCGTTAATAAACGCTTCCGCATTACGGTTTACGAGGGTACATAGACACACTCTCCCCTCTCGTAGCTATGCATCTCCATGGATAGATCTTGCGTGTGCGTAGAATTTTTTTTGTTTTCCATGCAACGTTCCCCAACAGCTCAGATGTCCAAATGATTTGAAAATTGGAGCAGACCTCATGCATAAAATTATCTACCATGTATTTTTTTTAATTTTTCTATTTTTTTTTTATTTTTTTCATCAGTGCGGGTGCAATTGAGCCTGGGCTCAGAAGCGGATTTTCGAATAAAAACTCACTACTTTACAATGACCTCCGATAAAATATGTTTTTTCTTAACACTCCGAGAAAATATGGCTGAGTATTCGAACTGGTTGAGAAGTTTCATGAAAAATGACATCTGTGGTGCTCTTTAAAGCAAGATCGTTGAAAATGCCACTTGAAAGAATTTTTAGGTCTAGCTTTTTTTCTCCCTGTAGGATCAAAAGTATGTCTAGGGGGGGTGATTAGACTACTTGACCAAATAAAAATCTATCATTTTCCCAATTTTAGTTGTGGGCAGATTTAGCAATTAGCACAAGTCAAGCAATCAACGTACACATGCAATTCTAAGAGTATAGCAGCGGAAAATAAAACATAGTATATGAAGGTAAAGGGAAGGGTTTGGAGAAGGCAAACGCAATGGAGACACAGAGATTTTTGGCGTGGCTCTGATGGGTGGTGCTATGGTACGTCCACGCTGATGGAGACTTCAACCCACGAAGGGTAATGGATGCACGAGTCCACAGAGGGCTCCACCCATGAAGGGTCCATGAAGAAGCAACCTTGTCTATCCCACCATGGCCATCTGATAACCCACAAGTATAGGGGATCGCAACAGTTTTTGAGGGTAGAGTATTCAACCCAAATTTATTGATTCGACACAAGGGGAGCCAAAGAATATTCACGAGTATTAGCAGTTGAGTTTTCAATTCAACCAGACCTGAAAGACTTAATATCTACAGCAAAGTATTTAGTAGCAAAGTAGTATGGAAGTAACGGTAATGGTGGCAAAAGTAACAGTAGCAGTTTTGTAGTGATTGTAACAGCAGTAGCAACGAAAGTAACTTAGCAAAGATCACTATGTGAAAAGCTCGTAGGTGATACGTCTCCATCGTATCTACTTTTCCAAACTCTTTTGCCCTTGTTTTGGACTCTAATTTAGATGATTTGAATGGAACTAACCCGGACTGACACTGTTTTCAGCAGAATTGCCATGGTGTTATTTTTGTGCAGAAATCAAAGTTCTCGGATTGACCTGAAAATTTACAGAGAATTTTTGTGGAATATATAAAAAATACTGGCGCAAGAAGTAACCAGAGGGGGTCCACCTAGAGGCCACAAGCCCTGGGGGCACGCCTAGCAGGATTGTGGGCCCCTGGACCTCCTCCGACCCTAACTCCAACTCTATAAGTACCTATTCACGGAGAAAAAAAATCAAAGAGAAGGATTCATCGTGTTTTACAATACGGAGCCGCCGCCGCCTCCTGTTCTTCATCGGGAGGGCTAATCTGGAGTCCGTTCGGTGCTCCAGAGAGGGGGATTCGTCGCCATCATCAACAACCTTCCTCCATCACCAATTTCATGATGCTCACCACTGGGAGTGAGTAATTCCATCGTAGGCTTACTGGACGGTGATGGGTTGGATGAGATTTATCATGTAATCGAGTTAGTTTTGTTAGGGTTTGATCCCTAGTATCCACTATGTTCTGAGATTGATGTTGCTATGACTTTGCTATGCTTAATGCTTGTCACTAGGGCCCGAGTGCCATGATTTCAGATCTGAACCTATTATGTTTTCATGAATATATGTGAGTTCTTGATCCTATCTTGCAATTGTAGACACCTATTACGAGTTATGGTCCACATACCTGACAATAATTGGGATTCTTTTCGGTGATTACCGTAGTTTGAGGAGTTCATGTATTCACTAAGTGCTAATGCTTTGGTCCGATTCTCTATTAAAAGGAGGCCTTAATATCCCTTAGTTTCCATTAGGACCCCGCTGCCACGGGAGGGTAGGACAAAAGATGTCATGCAAGTTCTTTTCCATAAGCACGTATGACTATATACAGAATACATGCCTACATTACATTGATGAATTGGAGCTAGTTCTGTGTCACCCTAGGTTATAACTGCTACATGATGAATATTATCCAACACAATTATCCATCGCTGATCCAATGCCTATGAGCTTTTCACATTTTGATCTTTGCTAAGTTACTTTCGTTGCTACTGCTGTTACAATCACTACAAAACTGCTACTGTTACTTTTGCCACCGTTACCGTTACTTCCATACTACTTTGCTACTAAATACTTTGCTGCAGATATTAAGTCTTTCAGGTGTGGTTGAATTGACAACTCAACTGCTAATACTCATGAATATTCTTTGGCTCCCCTTGTGTCGAATCAATAAATTTGGGTTGAATACTCTACCCTCGAAAACTGTTGCGATCCCCTATACTTGTGGGTTATCAGATGGCCATGGTGGGATAGACAAGCTACTATAGGGAGCATTCACTTTCTTGCTATACATTATTTTGCTCTCTTTATAGGTAGATGCATTAATGGTAAACATGATCATAGTCACCTTTGTGCATCAGATCTTAGTGTCCTCAAGAGTGCGGTGATGGGTGATAAGCGATATAACTTGGGGGCTATAATTGCACGCCGATCACATAATAATGCTAAAGATGGGGATTTCTTTGGTGGAATTTATGCCACCCGGTTAGCTAATTATCTCGGGGTACCCATAAGAGAAAATGACATTGAGTTACCACCTGCTTACCTTGATTCTGATGCTATGGTATGTTACCAGTTTCTTGAGAGGAGCAAACAGCCCCTCCAGTACTGACTAATCTTGGACAGGGAGCGCGTCTTCTATATTACGCTTCCCGCTCCTACCTTCTTTGACTTTCAGATAAAACAAAGATACTTCATAACCAGAGAGGAGGCAGACGAGTATGAGAGAGCAGGGGAGGCCACTCGCCTCCACGCGGCAGCCCTCCAAGCGGTAGCGTTCGGAACTCAGTACAACCCCAACTACGACTTTGGATATCCGTCTGGTCAGCCGTGGCCCTAGACCAACTTAGGCCAAAAGCCTAAGCTTGGGCGAGTACGTATTTCTCACCGACATTACATTCATATTCACACACTCATTTCAGTTGTCAGTGTTCATACTTTTTCATTGTATTATCCATATTAGTTTATTTTTCTTGCTTTCTTCTTGTGTGTTTGAAAAACTTTGATAAAATAAAAAAATAGTTCTCGCTTCTTTTTAGTTTTTGTTTCTAGTTTATTTAGTAGTAGTATTAAAACAAAACACAAAAAGATTTCTCGTTCTTCTTTTGCTTGTTGGGAGCTTTCCCGTGCAAATAGTTTTTCTCGTTTTTATTTTCCTTTTGTTTTGCTTGCTTTATAAAAACAAAAAAAAGACTCCAAAAATATTTCAGTGTGTTTCTTTGAAATTCTTTTTCTTTTTCTTTGGGTCATAAGGAGAATACCACGATGAAAATGTTGAGTGGCTCTCATATTCATTATTGTTGATCTAACAAAGAGCCCATATTACCTTGTCTTCTCCTTTGAATGAATGTTTGCAGATTCTCGCTTAGTCCAATGCATGTGCACTCTTATTAATATTCACACCGTTCGGTCATGCAAGTGAAAGGTAATAATGACGATATATGATGAAATGATTGAGATGGAGAAAAGTTGGTACGAACTTGACCTATTTTGTTTTTGTAAATATGATTAGCTCATCGTTCCTGATTCAGCCCATTATGAATGAAACATGTTTGCAATGAAAATTAGAGATTATAGTTACTCATGCCATGCTTAATTAGCTAGGAGTGGATAATGGTTTGTCTTGTGTGCCAACATGCAATTTAAAATGGTTATGATGTAGTATGATAGGATGGTATCCTCCTTTGAATGATTTAAGTGGCTTGACTTGGCACGTGCTCACGCATGTAGTTGAATCAAAAACAACATAGCCTCCATGATATTTATGTTCATGGTGATTTATATCCTACTCATACTTGCACTCAATGTTGATTAATCTCAATGCATGTTCATGACAGTTGTCGCTCTCTAGTTGGTCGCTCCTCAATCTTTTGCTAGCCTTCACTTGTACTAAGCGGGAATACTGCTTGTGCATCCACTTCCTTAAACCCAAAGTTGTTCCATATGAGTCCACCATACCTACCTATATGCGGTATTTACCTGCCGTTCCAAGTAAATTTGCATGTGCCAAACTCTAAACCTTCAAATAATAATCTGTTTTGTATGCCCGAATCGCTCATGTAGCGACTGGGGGTTGTCAGTATCTTCCATGCTAGGTGGGTTATTCTCACGATGAGTGTTTATTCACTTGTCATTCACGAGAAAGTGGCTGGTATTCGGGATGCCCAGTTCCATGCTCAAAATCAAATCAAAATATAATAATTAAACAAAACTCCCCCAGGACTGTTGTTGGTATGGACGGTACCCGTGGATTCGGCTAGCCGTGGAGTGTGATTGTTGGTGGAGGGGGAGTAAAAACTTTACCATTATGTTTGGGAACTGCCTATAATGTGTCTAGCATGGAAGATAGTGAGATCTCTTGGTTGTTATGTTGACAATGAAAGCATACCACTCAAAATTATATTCATCTCTGTTTTAAAAGCTCCGAGCTCTGGCACCTCTGCAAATCCCCGCTTCCCTCGGCAAAGGGCCTATCTATTTACTTTTATTGTTGAGTCATCATCTTCTTATAAAAAGCACCAGTTAGAGAGCACCACTGTCATTTGTATGCTTTGTTATTAATTGATGTTGAGTATGAGTGTGACTGGATCTCTTTTGCCATGAATTATAATGTCTAGTCAGTCATTGATCTTCAGGGGTGCTCTACATTTATGTTTTGCGGTCTCAGAAAGGGCTAGCGAGATACCATTATATCATATTGTATCATGATTGTTTTGAAAAAGTGTTGTCATCCGAGATATCCTATTATTGCTCGCTAGTTGATTATGCTATTGATATGAGTAAATGTGAGACCTAAATGTTATTGTGAATATGGTCAGTTCATAATCTTTGCTGAAAACCTGAATATTGGCTATACATATTTGCAACAACAAGATCAAACAGAGTTCGTAAAAGTTTTTCTTTGTCACTTTCAGTTTGTTAACTGAATTTCTTGAGGACAAGCAATGGGTTAAGCTTGGGGGAGTTGATACATCTCCATTGTATCTACTTTTCCAAACTCTTTTGCCCTTGTTTTGGACTCTAATTTGCATGATTAGAATGGAACTAACCCGGACTGACGATGTTTTCAGCAGAATTGCCGTGGTGTTATTTTTGTGCAGAAATCAAAGTTCTCGGGTTGACCTGAAAATTTATGGAGAATTTTTGTGGAATATATAAAAAATACTGGCGCAAGAAGTAACCAGAGGGGGTCCACCCAGAGGCCACAAGCCCTGGGGGCACACCTAGCAGGCTTGTGGGCCCCCTGGACCTCCTCCGACCCTAACTACAACTCTATAAGTACCTATTTGTGGAGAAAAAAATCAAAGAGAAGGATTCATCGCGTTTTACGATACGGAGCCGCCGCCGCATCCTGTTCTTCATCGGGAGGGCTGATCTGGAGTCTGTTCGGGGCTCCGGAGAGGGGGATTCGTCGCCATCATCATCACCAACCTTCCTCCATCACCAATTTCATGATGCTCACCGTCGGGAGTGAGTAATTCCATCGTAGGCTTGCTGGACGGTAATGGGTTGGATGAGATTTATCATGTAATCGAGTTAGTTTTGTTAGGCTTTGATCCCTAGTATCCACTATGTTCTGAGATTGATGTTGCTATGACTTTGCTATGCTTAATGCTTGTCACTTGGGCCCGAGTGCCATGATTTCAGATCTGAACCTATTATGTTTTCATGAATATATGTGAGTTCTTGATCCTATCTTGCAAGTTGTAGACACCTATTACGAGTTATGATCCGCATACCTCAAGGTGACAATAATTGTGATTCTTTCCGGTGATTACCGTAGTTTGAGGAGTTCATGTATTCACTAAGTGCTAATGGTTTGGTCCGGTTCTCTATTAAAAGGAGGCCTTAATATCCCTTAGTTTCCATTAGGACCCTGCTGCCACGGGAGGGTAGGACAAAAGATGTCATGCAAGTTCTTTTCCATAAGCACGTATGACTATATACGGAATACATGCCTACATTACATCGATGAATTGGAGTTACACTACTGCAGGATGCTGCTAATGCGACACTACGATTAGAGACCCTTTGACGAAACTGTGTGCGATGCATTAATCGTGAACGGTGATGTAAAATAACCGTAAAAAAAGATGCAAAATGTTTGCGATGAAGGATACATCAAACACGGTTCAGATTTTAGTTGCGTGTGAGATGCAGGGCATACGGTTGATCCAGAAGAACTTTTTGCGATGAGGTAGAACAACAGAAACGGGCAGCCATATCAATGTGTGTGCGATGTACGACATACAGTTTGCTCCGATGAACTGTTTGCTATTAGGGAATGCAACAGAAACGGTCAATCAGATCAAGGTGTGTGTGATATACGACATACGGTTCACTCAGACAAACTGTTTTCGATTAGGGAAGAGAACAGAAACGGTTGAACTTAACAAGATGTGTGTGATATGCGGCATACAGTTCACATAGATGAACTGTTTGCGATGAGCCAAAAGAACACAAACCAATCGTGTAAACAAGATGTGTGTGATACGCAGCAAACAGCCCACTCGGATGAACTGTTTGCGATGAGAAATTATAACACGGACGAATACTATAGTTAGTTCGTGTGCGATTCTGTTCGTACAAAAAACTTTGAAAAATGCAAACTAGTTGCTTGCGGTGGCTAGGAGTATGGCACACGATGCGTCTACGAGTACTCGTGTGCGATGATTAGTAAGTTGCACATACGTTTCCTGATGTTAACACGTGTGTGATAAATAACACGTGGCCCAGAACCATCAATAATTTTTTTTTGAGATCCGAACCATCAATAAATTTTGACCTTGTTTCTCATCACATTGCAGATTACAACGCAATAAGTAATTGCAAATCTGTTCACACCTATCAAACTAATATATGTTCACACCTATCAAACTAATATGTGTTCACACTTAGCACCGGGCTATAAAAACTACCCACTCGAAAATTACTTCACAGTTCCTCTCCTCATCACCCACAAAACTGGTCTTTCCTGTCAAGTCGTTCCGCCATGACCGGTAGGAGGAGTTTCGGGTGGACATATAACCAGGCAGCAAAGACCAAGGCCGCAGAAGCACTAGAGAGGTCCCGCCGCGAAGCGGCAGCCGCATCAGAGATGTCCCGGCGCGCCGCGGAGCCCTCGAACGAGCTCTAACGGGCACGCGAGGGCTCTAACAAGCGCACTCGCCGTGTCGGCGATTGCGACGAGCTGGTGTTGCTGAATTCCTTGGCCGGCAACGATGACATTCTTGCTAGACTCATTAAGCAGCAGGAGCTGGTCGACGGCTTGATGAAGCTGCTCGAGATCAGCGATGCCTTGGTTGACAAGGCGACCAGCCTCGTCAAGAAACTCATGGGTGACAATGCAAAGCTCCTCAAGGCGCTCGCTGAGAAGGAGGAGGAGGCTGCCAGCTGGAAGATGCTGCATGAGCAGAGCAGTGCCTCGGGGATGACGCTGACAACGGTCGTCGAGGAACTGATGGGTGACTTGAGGAAGCTCCAGATCGAGCGCGAGCAGGAGGTGGAGGAATCCGTGGCTGCTTTCAAGCAAAGTCGTGCGGAATTGAAGAAGGAGCTGGAGGATGTCGTCGCCCAGCGATCCATCGACGAGTAGAGATAGTAGCGACCCAGATCGTTGTCTGCGATTTCCTTCTTCTCTTGCCCCCGTGTCTTCTGGGCTTTGCCACATGTGGCATTTTAAATTATCCGGAATATGTAAGGCAATTATTATCTGCGCCATTGTAAATTTGTCATCGTATTATCCGTTGCCATTTTATTTGTGGTTGTATTATCCGTTGCCCTATGTGGCAATTTAAATTAGGCCGGAATACGAGTTGAAAACACGAAC
Source organism: Thinopyrum elongatum (assembly GCA_011799875.1). Lineage (NCBI taxonomy): Eukaryota > Viridiplantae > Streptophyta > Magnoliopsida > Poales > Poaceae > Thinopyrum > Thinopyrum elongatum. Next base: position 407,114,942 of record CM022297.1, on the reverse strand, counting down.
AAAGCAAATGCTGCAATGGGATCACAAGCAAACACCCTCCGTCCAGGTGCTTTAATTAACCCATTAATGGAGAAGTTGTGAGCGAGGCGGGCGGCGGCTGGTGGATGGAGGTCAAAGAGCTCGCTTCCCGGTGAGCATGGGCGGCCTTGCTGCTCGCACGTGTCCCGTCGAGCCTGCGAGGTGGATAGGATGGACGCGTCCCATCGAGCCTGCGCGGCGGACTGCTCGCACGCGTCCCGTCGAGGCTGCCCGGCGGACTTCTTGTGTGGCACCCCCGCTCAGAGGAAACCAGAACGCCCCATATTCCAGCCCAGAGACAAGTCTTCTGGAATACGACACTGTTGGCATAGAACAAATCCGCTCTTCATTACTGTGGATAAGGTTACAAGGGTACATGGATTACATCGGTGCGGCGATACTACGCCTGCCCAGGGTAGCTCTATGCTAACAGCGGATCAACCCGAGGAAACGGAGTATCCTCGGCAGCGGAACAACGACGGCGGTGGTGAACTCCACTCCGCAGGGACTCTGGCTGGAACGCGTATCCTAGCTCGCAAACTCGAAATCCTTGACAAGCAAGCAATCATGGCATGACCTGCAAACTGGCATGACACGCCAGGTGAGTACTTTGAATGTACTTGCAATCTCACAGCAACCAAATCAATCAAGACAAGCAACAACATGGCATTTACCGGTTAAACAGTTGTAAACGTGACGATGTTAAAACTGTATAAGCATGGCATGGCATATGAACAGGATATCACTACATGCAACATGTTACAACTATCATGGTGCAACTTACTCTGTCGGGGTTACCTCGTACCCACCACATGTAGGAACTTACCTTCGAACGTGCCACATGATAACCTCACGACCAACCAAACTTGGTATTACAATACCGTATTGATAACATGATCACAAGGAGCTTGGTCTTTACCCAAGATCACGACATAACACTATCAACCAAATCCGGTATCCATGATACCACGGTGATCCTCTCGTGATCACGATCAACCAACATCGGTATCCTCGATACCACGGTGATCCTCTCGCGATCACATAAACATCAACCAACTTCTTTTCTCATCGAACCGGGTTATTATAAGCAAGATTATTATATTGTTGACCCATAGTGTGTCCTACTACAAACTGTGCCCATAACCGAGGACGCAGCTATCGATAGATTATACACTCTGCAGAGGTTAGTACACTGTACCCACACCATGGAACTCATGGCCTCGTGCTCCCATTCGGGTGGACCAACGATGTTCCGACAAAACCCAATCTATTGCATGGCACTCTCTCGGCCACTCTGACAGACTCCCCTTTGGGCTATGTCAGGGGTGACCCCTGTGTCCTTCCGACACCTGCCACCGTCGTGGCCAAACAAAACTGTCCCAAACGGGGACCTGAGCTCAATACCAAAAGTGGGTTCACAAGGTTATAGCCGCCTACCTGATCAGGGTAGCACGCACTCATAACCTTCCCTGGTTGGAGGTACCAGCGAGAGGCATGACAATAGACCGAATTAGGGCTGCCCCATCCCAGCAAGTGTGGTTGCACTGGTGAGCTCGATTCGGTGGCGCACTATGACTCAGCCAACAGGTGTTCAAGTTCGATTAACATCCGGATAAATTTGAATGATGATGTGCTGAGTCATGAACACATGATAAAGAAACATGTAGACATGTCATTGTCTTAGCATGAACTACTGCCAGTATTAACCATGAGCATAATGCTACCAACGACTACTTGATAACTAGCAAGATGCACATGGACAGAATATAAAGATAAGCGGAAAACATGAGCATATACATTATGTTTAGACAGAATAACATGCACACATTAAATAACTATTCAAGTAGGAAACCATAGCTACTGCAAATCCATCATGCAAGTGGCTGTCGTGGCTTGCCTGGGAACGAGGAATCCACTGGGGAGTAGTGCGGAGGGTCCGCGGAGAAGATCACCGGAAACAGTTCTTTCTCGGAGGGCTGATTTAGGGGCAAGGGTAATAAGGTCATTTTCAAAATGTGAACACATCATGAAAAAGATAAGAACATAACAAGCTCGACGAGACGAAGATGAGGGCGTTGGAATCAACTCAATCGGAGTTCCGAGCAAAAAGTTAGGAGGGGTTTTCTGCCAGGGACACATCTGCAATAAAAATATTTTCAAACAGGGCCTGGACAGAAAAACTGAAAGCGCATTCCAGGAACTACGCTTTTGGGACAGTGAAAACGTATTCCTGGCCGAAGCCGTAGAATATTACGCTTTCACTGAAACGAAAGCGTAAATAGGAAACTACGCTTCCACTTATCCTAGTCAGCAGAGGCGGGGCCGGGCGCCAGAGTCGCTGCCAGGTGGGCCCGCTGCTGACATCTCTCCCTCCCACTCCTCCTTCTTCTTCCTCGATGTGGGCACGCACAGCCGAGGCAGAGGCGGTGCTGTGATGGCGATAGCCGGGGCTACCGGCCGTCTCCGGCGGCGTCCGACCTACCTACGGGTTCAGGGAGACGCGCCCGATCCGTTCCACAGTGTCTTGGTCGCCGGGGAGCTCAGGAACTGTGGCGGGGTTGGCTGCGGCGGATGGCTGTTCGGCCGAGAGTGGGAACTGGGCTGCGGGGCTCTGGCGGTCGAGTGGAGGAGCTGGGAGGGTCCGCCGGAGTTCGGTGAAGTGACTGGTGGTGGTGGGAGGGGGAGAAGAGGCTCGACCGGCTCGAATTTGAGCTAGGGGTGGCGGCGAGGAGGAGCAGGCCGCGAGCTCTGGTGGTTGAGAGGGAGGGTTGAGGGGCTGATGAGCTGCAGGGGAGGTCGGGGCAGTTCAATATATAGCCGGGGCGAGCTCAGGAAGGCTCTGGGTGACGCGGGTGGACGAGCACGGCCGCGGGACACGTCGCCGGAGCTCCAGTGCTCGGACTCGAATGGGTGGAGGCTAGTTCGGTGTCATGGTGCGGCCGACCTGACGAGGAGCAGGAGGGACGGGACGGCTCGGGAGGAAAAAGGCCAGGGGAGGGAAGACGACGGCGGCTCACGGGCGTGCTCTATTTCTCGACGAGGACGACTCATCAGTGAAGAATCCAGAGGAGGAAAGGGTTCCAGAGCGAAGGCGAGGCCAATACGGAGCTTCTGGACATGGAGAGGTGGCGAGGGAAGGGGGAAATGGATGAGGCAGAGGGCCCCAATGCACAGAGCGCGTGCATTGGCATGCCAAACGCATGGTCACCGCGTGCACTGGCACACGCGGTGCGTTCTGGCCCATTACATCATGTCTAACATATAGTCTCTCCAATATAGGTTATCTCAGAGGTGATGGCTTGAAGAAAAACACTGTGGGTAGATGGGAATGATCCACAGAAGTTTTCTGTAGCACACTTGGACATGAAGCTGAGATGAAATGGGATAGCCACTAAGGATCAAAATATTCCATCCATGCTTAGGGTAGGAAGGACTATGATCCTATAAATTTTAGAAGGATTTGGACCAGGATTTGGCATAGTTGCTTCACAACTGCCCAAACTGGTCCAGAAAATGAATCATGAAGTGGCACTCCAAGGGTTGCTTGGATTGAAGTGAAATTTTGTGGCTAGGAGTTATTTGTATACACAAACACACTGTAAAAAGTTCATACCATTTGGACACACCAAAATGGTACTTCCTTCACAGTGGTCCTCTCTGGACAGAAACTAAGAGAAATTCTAGAGAAATATTGGGTAGATAAAATGAGCCCAAATTGGGTGGAGAGCTATCATATAGGTAGAAGCATGTTCTGAAAATTATTCATGAATTATGGAGCAATAAAAATTATAATTGCTTCACAACCCAAAATAATTACCAGAAACAAAGATTTGATGCTGTGATCACATAGATGATTGAATGATGCAAAAATTTAGTGGAGAGCTATGATTTGATCATATTGAGATGCCTGCAAAATTTCAACTCATTTGGATATGCCTAGCTTGCACTTCCTTCACAAGGCCTCTGTTTGAACAGAAACTTTGAAAAATTGCTCAGGAATATTCACTAGGCAAATGAGGTTGAAGTTTGGCATGTGGCAATGATATGGATAGTAAAGAGTGTCCAAAAAGTTTGGGGTCAAACAAGCAGAGATAAATAGCACTTCCTTCACAAAGTGCCATTTAGGGCAGAATAGGAAAATAATTATTTGTGGATTATTCTGGAACATGGCAATGAAGTATTTGACATATCTGAAGAAGATATGTCCCGAAGGATTTATGAGAATTATTTGGGAATCTTTGGGATGACTTAGATGTGGGTTGCTTCACAACCCAGAGCAGACAGGGTTATTTTTTTTGAGGATGCAGACAGGGTTATTCCTTTAATAGAAAAAGGAATATTCCCGAGAAAAGAATATTGGGATTGGGCCAAGATGGAAATGGCAAGGTCTTGGGATGGTTTTGAGGTTGACAATCCATAGGGGAGAGGAATCAAAGGTGATTTCTCCAGGTTTCAAGACCACGAAGCCATAGAAAAGCAAATCCAGACCGAAATCGAAGGAAAAAGAAAATGGACAAAATCCAGGGTGTTACAAACCTACCCCCCATAAAGAAATCTCGTCCTCGAGATTTGGTTGCTCAGGGGTCAAACATGAATATTCCCACTTGAGGAAACTATTTCCAACTCGGGTTCCCTTTTTGCCTTTGTATTATATCCCCACTGTATATTATCTGTCTCACTGCCTGGCTTCGGGGTAGTTTGTTTCACTGGAACCTTTTTCTAGCAAATCTTACCTCATATGTTACTCCGACTTTAATCCTTTTATGCTTGCCAACTTATCTGAATGCGATGAGCTAGCCTGACTGAAATACCTGTCCTTCTCGCAAGTCCGAGAGTTGTTTCCCTATGGACGTGTTGCAATGAAGTCCAGTACGGACGACCGTCCATTGAGTTGTGAACAAATTCTCTCAGTGGACACGAAATCTTTTACCCCTTGCATTGGGCTGCTTCAAAAGGGATATGTGTCCTCCAGGTTCAAATGGTGCTACAAATCATACTGTTCTCCTGGCGGAACTGACTCCTTGCAAGAATTGCTGAAACATCTTGGGTATCTTCATTATCTTGGGTATCATATTCGTACCAAAGATTTGGCTGTTACCTGTCGTGACCAGCATAAAGGTGTACGGTCCTATAACGATATTATCCCCAGACTTGACTGACAGTGATTCTGGCAGCAGAATCTTGCTCATGGCAGGTTATTCTTTAACTGATTTCCCTAGGTGAGGACACATGCTTCGAGACAGTTGTCAACCTTCTGATCGTTCCGTCCGTCAGCACCTGACGGACTTGGATGCCTTCTTCTGACAATTCTGAGCATACATAGTTGGCTGAATGGGGTACCTTGATAGGAGGTCATTGCAAATGGGATATACCCCGTGGGTGTGCACCCATGGTGATTGGTACCGAACCAGACTGTTTTGAGTATCTGTACCATGTTGATTTGGCAACCATTATCATACCTGTATGGCCAATCTTGCTCCTTCATTATGGTTCTCTTTGCCTGGATCCTTAGCTGAAAGAGCTTGGCTTGATGTGTTCTTGATTCTTCGGATGACCATGGGTACTGCCAGGTACAATATTCCGGCAGGCATATCACTTTACAAGTTGTAGCTATAGGGTAACGACCGTCTGAACCCTTGGATGAAATCGGCAAATAAACCAGTAGCCACCAGAACGGTCTTTACAACTCAGATCTGGGACATTACTGGAGTAACTCAACCCCGACTCAAGACGGCTGAAAAGCAGCTCAGAGCATGAGACGGTGTCGATAAGAAGAAAGTAGCAGTTCCCTAAGACGGCCGAAGAACAACTCGGAGCATAGGGCCACTGCTACGAAAATAAATTCAGTAGCTGCCTGAGACGGCCGAAAAGCAGCTCAGAACACGGGCCAGTTGCTGGTAAGAGAAATAAAATTCGGCATCCACCCCAGACGGCCGGAAACAGCTCAGAACACAGGCATGGTGCCATTACTAAAGAAAGACGGGCAAGGGTTCATCTGCGTCCCATACAGCTCGCTACTATGCATACGGGTATCAGCATAATAATTTGAACATACATGCATAACATGGAGCAATACTTTAAGGCATATATCAGATGGTCGGCTTGCTCCATAGGTTGTTGGTCATCACAATGAAGTGTATAATTGGCGTTCTTCTTCTTCTTACATAGCTCATGCAAAAGTCGGATTCTCACCAGGCTGGCAACATTGTATGAGTAACTCATATGACTTTGGCAGCATGTCCACCATATCTATTGAGTATATGCAGCTGAGCGCTTGGTTCCTGAGGCAGGCTTGTGTCCTGACTGATTTTTTGCCTTCTGACCAACGGTTGCGGATCTGACTCTGGGGAATGCATGGTCACAGGCTGCCAACTGACTAGGAAATATCTTGTACTGCTACAGATATGATGCCTTGCTGGCGAAGATTGCATAGCTTGTGCTGGAAGCCATCGAGGGTATCTTGCTGAGGAAGACTGAATAACTTGCGCCTGAAGCTTCTGCCGGGGTAGCGTGCTGAAGAAGACTGGGTGCCATACCTTAGAAGTTTTCACCTTCAGAGGCTTGCTGGGGAAGACTCGGTACCTTATGCCAGAAATCACTATGGTATCTTACTGAAGAAGCTTGAGTATCTTGTACTGGAAGATACCCCTGTGCCGTACTGAGGAAGACAGAGGAACCTTGCGTCGCAAGCTTCTCTGGTAGCTTGCGAAGAAACACTGGGTTGCTTACATCTGAAGCTTCTCTTTGTGACAGGCAGACTGAATGCGGATATACATATATATCCCTTAATGTTTCAGCTGCCGGTTTCTTATTGTAGGAGGAACGTTATTCGACTATCCTTCTTGTTGAGCACTAAGTTCATATCATATGCTGGCTTGCTTCCGGGATATAGCTGGTTCAAATTGTACTCATAGCGGACTCCAACCTTATATGTGAACCATACCTTTGACCCAAAGTGTACTGCTGATCATGCACACATCTTTGCCTTCCTGCTGATTCGATGCTTACTGCTGTGAAGGTCACACATTGATATATACCTGATGCCAATAATCAATCCAGGATATCATTATAATCAGACCAGATATTCCCCATGCAGGCAGTCGGCGACAAATCCCATATAGTTGAGCTGAGCTTCCAAATGCTTGCCTCTTCACTGATTCTTTGAGTCCAGTGTCGATGAGCAACTTCCATAAGGGGATATAAGGTAACACCAAGGACCCAAAGATAGAAACAAAAAGAACGACTAAAACAAAAGCACACAAATCAACAAGATCACACACAAGCAATATCATATACTACAGCTATACACAGCAATAATATGCATTCCTACTTAAGCACACCAATCTCGCAAGAACTCCGGTGTTACGATCTAACAAGCTGTGGCGGTGTGCATGAAAGTGAGTCCACGTGTGGAAATAGTTGGTGTAAACAAAGCTACAACAAACAGGGGCTTAACATCAGTTGCAGCTGGACGGATACGGAGGCGGGGATGGACTTTGTGATCGTCGATCGGAACATGGAGGTCACGACCACATCATCATCCAGCGTACGGAAGAAACCGTACTCGTCCAGGGAATGGATGGCAGGGTAGGATAACGATGGAAAGAAAGGCTTGCAGGCATTGCCCTTTTCTGATAACTAAGATCAGTAAGGGTTGCCAACGTGGCTAGTGGGACGATGGCAAGATCCGGGATAGAAACATGTCTATCACCGAAACAATAGGGGTGGTTGAATAGGATAATTGGTGTGGTACCGGTGCATCAATCCGATAAGGAATCGACAACACCAAGCACCTTGGCATCACTCCGCTGGGACAGAGATGACACCACAATAAGGAACAAGAATGCAACTGGAGGGTGCAAGTAGTGGGTCGAAACCGATACCACCTACACTCACCAGCTCCATCGTTAGTGATAAAATATCTAGTCTATGTGCATGCTATGCAGCAAACAAATGCAACAAACAAGTGCAGCAAACCAACTGGATCCTATACTGCCGGTAACTAACGCTCTCGTGGGCTAGGGCGTCCTACAGCCAGACCTGCTCTGATACCAACGCTTGTGGCACCCCGGCTCAGAGGAAACCGGAACGCCCCGTATTCCAGCCCAGAGACAAGTCTTCTGGAATACAGCATTGTTGGCATAGAAAAAATCCGCTCTTCATTACTGTGGATAAGGTTACAAGGGTACATGGATTACATCGGTGCGGCGATACTACGCCTGCCCAGGGTAGCTCTATGCTAACAGCGGAACAACCCGAGGAAATGGAGTATCCTCGGCAGCGGAACAACGACGGCAGTGGTGAACTCCACCTCGCAGGGACTCTGGCTGGAACGCGTATCCTAGCTCGCAAACTCGAAATCCTTGACAAGCAAGCAATCATGGCATGACCTGCAAACTGGCATGACATGCCAGGTGAATACTTTGAATGTACTTGCAAGCTCACTGCAACCAAATCAATCAAGACAAGCAACAGTATGGCATTTACCGGTTAAACAGGTGAAAACGTGACGATGTTAAAACTGTATAAGCATGGCATGGCATATGAACAGGATGTCACTACATGCAACATGTTACAACTATCATGGTGCAACTTACTCTGTCGGGGTTACTCGTACCCACCACATGTAGGAACTTACCTTCGAACGTGCCACAACCTCAGGACCAACCAAACTTGGTATTACAATACCGTAGTGATAACATGATCACAAGGAGCTTGGTCTTTACCCAACATCACCACATAACACTATCAACCAAATCTGGTATCCATGATACCACGGTGATCCTCTCATGATCACGATCAACCAACTTCTTTTCTCATCGAACCGGGTTATTATAAGCAAGATTATTATACTGTTGACCCATAGTGTGTCCTACTACGAACTGTGCCCATAACCGAGGACGCGGCTATCGATAGATTATACACTCTGCAGAGGTTAGTACACTATACCCACACCACGGAACTCATGGCCTCGTGCTCCCATTCGGGTGGACCAATGATGTTCCGACAAAACCCAATCTATTGCATGGCACTCTCCCGGCCACTCCGACACACTCCCCTTTGGGCTATGTCATGGGTGACCCCTGTGTCCTTCCGACACCTGCCACCGTCGTGGCCAAACAAAACTGTCCCAAACGGGGACTTGAGCTCAATACAAAAACTGGGTTCACAAGGTTATAGCCGCCTACCTGATCAGGGTAGCACGCACTCATAACCTTCCCTGGTTGGAGGTACCAGCGAGAGGCATGACAATAGACCGAATTAGGGCTGCCCCATCCCAGCAAGTGTGGTTGCATTGGTGAGCTCGATTCGGTGGCGCACTATGACTCAGCCAATAGGTGTTCAAGTTCGATTAACACCCGGTCAAATTTGAATGCTGATGTGCTGAGTCATGAACACATGATAAAGAAACATGTAGACATGTCATCATCTTAGCATGAACTACTGCCAGTATTAACCATGAGCATAATGCTACCAACGACTACTTGATAACTAGCAAGATGCACATGAACAAAATATAAAGATAAGCGGAAAACATGAGCATATACATTATGTTCAGACAGAATAACATGCACACATTAAATAACTATTCAAGTAGGAAACCATAGCTACTGCAAATCCATCATGCAAGTGGCTGTCGTGGCTTGCCTGGGAACAAGGAATCCACCGGGGAGTAGTGCGGAGGTTCCGCGGAGAAGATCACCGGAAACAGTTCTTTCACGGAGGGCTGATTTAGGGGCAAGGGCAATAAGGTCATTTTCAAAATGTGAACACATCATGAAAATGATAAGAACAGAACGGGCTCGACGAGACGAAGATGAGGGCGTTGGAATCACCTCAATCAGAGTTCCGAGCAAAAAGTTAGGAGGGGTTTTATGTCAGGGACCCATCTGCAATAAAAATATTTTCAAACAGGGCCAGGACAAAAAAACTGAAAGCGCATTCCAGGAACTACGCTTTTGGGACAGTGAAAATGTATTCCTGGCCAAAGCCGCAGAATATTACGCTTTCACTGAAACAAAAGCTTAAATAGGAAACTACGCTTCCACCTATCCTAGTCAGTAGAGGCGGGGCCGGGCGCCAGAGTCGCTGCCAGGTGGGCCCGCTGCTGACATCTCTCTCTGCCACTCCTCCTTCTTCGTCCCCGATGCGGGCATGCACAGCCGAGGCAGAGGCGGCACTGCGACGGCGATAGCTGGGGCTACCGGCCATCTCTAGTGGCGTCCGACCTACCTACGGGTTCAGGGAGACGCGCCCGATTCATTCCACAATGTCTTGGTCGCTGGGGAGCTCAGGAACTGTGGCGGGGTTGGTTGCGGCGGACGGCTGTTCGGTCAAGAGTGGGAACGGGGCTGTGGGGCTCCGGCGGTCGAGTGGAGGAGCTGGGAGGGTCCGCCGGAGTTCGGTGAAGTGACTGGTGGTGGTGGGAGAGGGAGAAGAGGCTCGGCTGGCTCGAATTTGAGCTAGGGGTGGCGGCGGCCATGGCGGCGAGGAGGAGCAGGCCGCGAGCTCTGGTGGTTGAGAGGGAGGGTTGAGGGGCTGATGAGCTGCAGGGGAGGTCGGGGCAGTTCAATATATAGCCGGGGCGAGCTCAGGAAGGCTCTGGGTGACGCGGGTGGACGAGCACGACCGCGGGACATGTCGCCGGAGCTCCAGTGCTCGGACTCGAACGGGTGGAGGCTAGTTCGGCGTCGTGGTGCGGCCGACCTGACGAGGAGCAGGAGGGACGTGATGGCTTGGGAGGAAAAAGGCCAGGGGAGGGAAGACGACGGCGGCTCACGGGCGTGCTCTGTTTCTCGACATGGACGGCTCGTCGGGGAAGAATCCAAAGGGGGAAAGGGTTCCAGAGCGAAGGCGAGGCCAAGACGGAGCTTCTGGACATGGAGAGGTGGCGAGGGGAGGGGGAAATGGACGAGGCAGAGGGCCCCAATGCACAGAGCGCGTGCATTGGCATGTCAAACGCGTGGTCACCGCGTGCACTAGCACACGCGGTGCGTTCTGGCCCGTTACATCATGTCTAACGTATAGTCTCTCCAATATAGGTTATCTCAGAGGTGATGGCTCGAAGAAAAACACTGTGGGTAGATGGGAATGATCCATAGAAGTTTTTTGTTGCAAATTTGGACATGAAGCTGAGATGAAATGGGATAGCCACTAAGGATCAAAAGATGCCATCCTTGCTTAGGGTAGGAAGGACTATGATCTTGTGAATTTTAGAAGGATTTGGACCAGGATTTGGCATAGTTGCTTCACAACTGCCCAAACTGGTCCAGAAAATGAATCATGAAGTGGCACTCTAAGGGTTGCTTGGATTGAGCCGAAATGTGGTTGATAGGAGGTTTTTGGATACACAAACACACTGTAAAAATTTCATACCATTTGGACACACCAAAATGGTACTTCCTTCACAGTGGTCCTCTCTGGACAAAAACTAAGAGAAATTCTAGAGAAATATTGGGTAGATAAAATGAGCCCAAATTGGGTAGAGAGCTATCATATAGGTAGAAGCATGTTCTGGAAATTATTCATGAATTATGGAGCAATAAAATTTATAATTGCTTCACAACCCAAAATAATTACCAGAAACAAAGATTTGATGCTGTGATCACATAGATGATTGAATGATGTAAAAATTTAGTGTAGAGCTATGATTTGATCATATTGAGATGCTTGCAAAATTTCAACTCATTTGGATATGCCTAGCTTGCACTTCCTTCACAAGGCCATTGTTTGATTTAGGGCAGGAATATTCACTAGGCAAATGAGGTTGAAGTTTGGCATGTGGCAATGATATGGATAGTAAAGAGTGTCCAAAAAGTTTGGGTCAAACAAGCAGAGATAAATATCACTTCCTTCACAAAGTGCCATTTAGGGCAGAATAGACTTCCACAATGTCTTGGTCGCCGGGGAGCTCAGGAACTGTGGCGGGGTTGGTTGCGGCGGACGGCTGTTCGGTCGAGAGTGGGAACGGGGCTGCGGGGCTCCAGCAGTCGAGTGGAGGAGCTGGGAGGGTCCGCCGGAGTTCGGTGAAGTGACTGGTGGTGGTGGGAGAGGGAGAAGAGGCTCGGCTGGCTCGAATTTGAGCTAGGGGTGGCGGCGGCCATGGCGGCGAGGAGGAGCAGGCCGCGAGCTCTGGTGGATGAGAGGGAGGGTTGAGGGGCTAATGAGCTGCAGGGGAGGTCGGGGCAGTTCAATATATAGCCGGGGCGAGCTCAGGAAGGCTCTGGGTGACGCGGGTGGACGAGCACAACCGCGGGACACGTCGCCGGAGCTCCAGTGCTCGGACTCGAATGGGTGGAGGCTAGTTCGGCGTCGTGGTGCGGCCGACCTGACGAGGAGCAGGAGGGACGTGACGGCTCGGGAGGAAAAAGGCCAAGGGAGGGAAGACGACGGCGGCTCACGGGCGTGCTCTGTTTCTCGATGTGGACGGCTTGTCGGGGAAGAATCCAAAGGGGGAAAGGGTTCCAGAGCAAAGGCGAGGCCAAGACGGAGCTTCTGGACATGGAGAGGTGGCGAGGGGAGGGGGAAATGGACGAGGCAGAGGGCCCCAATGCACAGAGCGCGTGCATTGGCATGTCAAACGCGTGGTCACCGCGTGCACTGGCACACGCGGTGCGTTCTGGCCCGTTACATCATGTCTAACGTATAGTCTCTCCAATATAGGTTATCTCAGAGGTGATGGCTCGAAGAAAAACACTGTGGGTAGATGGGAATGATCCACAGAAGTTTTCTATAGCAAACTTGGACATGAAGCTGAGATGAAATGGGATAGCCACTAAGGATCAAAAGATGCCATCCTTGCTTAGGGTAGGAAGGACTATGATCTTGTGAATTTTAGAAGGATTTGGACCAGGATTTGTCATAGTTGCTTCACAACTGCCCAAACTGGTCCAGAAAATGAATCATGAAGTGGCACTCTAAGGGTTGCTTGGATTGAGCTGAAATGTGGTTGATAGGAGTTATTTGGATACACAAACACACTGTAAAAATTTCATCCATTTGGACACACCAAAATGGTACTTCCTTAATAGTGGTCCTCTCTGGACAGAAACTAAGAGAAATTCTAGAGAAATATTGGGTAGATAAAATGAGCCCAAATTGGGTAGAGAGCTATCATATAGGTAGAAGCATGTTATGGAAATTATTCATGAATTATGGAGCAATAAAAATTATAATTGCTTCACAACCCAAAATAATTACCAGAAACAAAGATTTGATGCTGTGATCACATAGATGATTGAATGATGCAAAAATTTAGTGTAGAGCTATGATTTGATCATATTGAGATGCCTGCAAAATTACAACTCATTTGGATATGCCTAGCTTGCACTTCCTTCACAAGGCCTCTGTTTGAACAGAAACTTTGAAAAATTGCTCAGGAATATTCACTAAACAAATGAGGTTGAAATTTGGCATGTGGCAATGATATGGATAGTAAAGAGTGTCCAAAAAGTTTGGGGTCAAACAAGCAGAGATAAATAGCACTTCCTTCACAAAGTGCCATTTAGGGCAGAATAGGAAAATAATTATTTGTGGATTATTCTGGAACATGGCAAGGAAGTATTTGACATATCTGAAGAAGATATGTCCCAAAGGATTTATGAGAATTATTTGGGAATCTTTGGGATGACATAGATGTGGGTTGCTTCACAACCCAGAGCAGACAGGGTTATTCCTTTAATAGAAAAAGGAATATTCCTGAGAAAAGAATATTGGGATTGGGCCAAGATAGAAATGGCAAGGTCTTGGGATGGTTTTGAGGTTGACAATCCACAGGGGAGAGGAATCAAAGGTGATTTCTCCAGGTTTCAAGACCACGAAGCCACAGAAAAGCAAATCCAGACCGAAATCGAAGGAAAAAAAGAAAATGGACAAAATCCAGGGTGTTACAAACCTACCCCCCATAAAGAAATCTCGTCCTCGAGATTTGGTTGCTCAGGGGTCAAACATGAATATTCCCACTTGAGGAAACTATTTCCAACTCAGGTTTCCTTTTTGCCTTTGTATTATATCCCCACTGTATATTATCTGTCTCACTGCCTGGCTTCGGGGTAGTTTGTTTCACTGGAACCTTTTTCTGGCAAATATTACCTCATAAGTTACTCCGACTTTAATCCTTTTATGCTTGCCAACTTATCTGAATGCGATGAGCTATCCTGACTGAAATACCTGTCCTTCTCGCAAGTCCGAGAGTTGTTTCCCTATGGACGTGTTGCAATGAAGTCCAGTACGGACGACCGTCCATTGAGTTGTGAACAAATTCTCTCAGTGGACACGAAATCTTTTACCCCTTGCATTGGGATGCTTCAAAAGGGATATGTGTCCTCCAGGTTCAAATGGTGCTACAAATCATACTGTTCTCCTGGCGGAAACTGACTCCTTGCAAGAATTGCTGAAACATCTTGGGTATCTTCATTATCTCGGGTATCATATTCGTACCAAAGATTTGGCTGTTACCTGTCGTGACCAGCATAAAGGTGTACGGTCTTATAATGATATTATCCACAGACTTGACTGACAGTGATTCTGGCAGCAGAATCATGCTCATGGCAGGTTATTCTTTAACTGATTTCCCTAGGTGAGGACACATGCTTCGAGACAGTTGTCAACCTTCTGATCGTTCCGTCCGTCGGCACCTGACGAACTTGGATGTCTTCTTCTTACAATTCTGAGCATACATAGTTGGCTGAATGGGGTACCTTGATAGGAGGTCGTTGCAAATGGGATATACCCCGTGGGTGTGCACCCATGGTGATTGGTACCGAACCAGACTGTTTTGAGTATCTGTACCATGTTGATCTGGCAACCATTATCATACCTGTATGGCCAATCTTGCTCCTTCATTATGGTTTTCTTTGCCTGGATCCTTAGCTGAAAGAGCTTGGCTTGATGTGATCTTGATTCTTCGGATGACCATGGGTACTGCCAGGTACAATATTCCGGCAGGCATATCACTTTACAAGTTGTAGCTATAGGGTAACGACCGTCTGAACCCTTGGATGAAACCGGCAAATAAACTAGTAGCCACCAGAACGGTCTTTACAACTCAGATGTGGGACATTACTGGAGTAACTCAACCCCGACTCAAGACGGCTGAAAAGCAGCTCAGAGCATGAGATGGTGTCGATAAGAAGAAAGTAGTAGTTCCCTAAGACGGCCGAAGAACAGCTCAGAGCATAGGGCCACTGCTACGAAAAGAAATTCAGCAGCTGCCCGAGACGGCCGAAAAGCAGCTCAGAACACGGGCCAGTTGCTGGTAAGAGAAATAAAATTTGGCATCCACCCCGGACGGCCGGAAACAGCTCAGAACACAGGCGTGGTGCTGTTACTAAAGAAAGACGGGCAAGGGTTCATCTGCATCCCATACAGCTCGCTACTATGCATACGGGTATCAGCATAATAATTTGAACATACAGGCTTAACATGGAGCAATACTTTAAGGCATATATCGGATGGTCGGCTTGCTCCATAGGTTGTTGGTCATCACACTGAAGTGTATAACTGGCGTTCTTCTTCTTCTTACATAGCTCATGCAAAAGTCGGACTCTCACCAGGCTGGCAACATTGTATGAGTAACTCATATGACTTTGGCAGCATGTCCACCATATCTATTGAGTATATGCAGCTGAGCGCTTGGTTCCTGAGGCAGGCTTGTGTCCTGACTGATTTTTGCCTTCTGACCAATGGTTGCGGATCTGATTCTGGGGAATGCATAGTCACATGCTGCCAACTGACTAGGAAATATCTTATGCTGCTACGGATATGATGCCTAGCTGGCGAAGATTGCATAGCTTGTGCTGGAAGCCATCGAGGGTATCTTGCTGAGGAAGACTGAATAACTTGCGCCTGAAGCTTCTGCCGGGGTAGCGTGCTGAAGAAGACTGGGTGCCATACCTTAGAAGTTTTCACCTTCAGAGGCTTGCTGGGGAAGACTCGGTACCTTATGCCAGAAATCACTACGGTATCTTACTGAAGAAGCTTGAGTATCTTGTACTGGAAGATACCCCTGTGACGTACTGAGGAAGACAGAGGATCCTTGCATCGTAAGCTTCTCTGGTAGCTTGCGAAGAAACACTGGGTTGCTTACATCTGAAGCTTCTCTTTGTGACAGGCAGACTGAATGTGGATATACATATATATCCCTTAATGTTTCAGCTGTCGGTTTCTTATTGTAGGAGGAACGTTATTCGACTATCCTTCTTGTTGAGCACTAAGTTCATATCTTATGCTGGCTTTCTTCCGGGATATAGCTGGTTCAAATTGTACTCATAGCGTACTCCAACCTTATATGTGAACCATACCTTTGACCCGAAGTGTACTGCTGATCATGCACACATCTTTGCCTTCTTGCTGATTCGATGCTTACTGCTGTGAAGGTCGCACATTGATATATACCTAATGCCAATAATCAATCCAGGATATCATTATAATCAGACAAGA
This sequence comes from Thinopyrum elongatum, assembly GCA_011799875.1. Taxonomy (NCBI): domain Eukaryota; kingdom Viridiplantae; phylum Streptophyta; class Magnoliopsida; order Poales; family Poaceae; genus Thinopyrum; species Thinopyrum elongatum. Next base: position 407,098,484 of record CM022297.1, on the reverse strand, counting down.
TATTCCCCATGCAGGCAGTCGGCGACAAATCCCATATAGTTGAGCTGAGCTTCCAAATGCTTGCCTCTTCACTGATTCTTTGAGTCCAGTGTCGATGAGCAACTTCCATAAGGGGATATAAGGTAACTCCAAGGGCCCAAAGAAAGAAACAAAAAGAACGACTAAAACAAAAGCACACAAATCATCAAGACCACACACAAGCAATATCATATACTACAACTATACACAACAATAATATGCATTCCTACTTAAGCACACCAATCTTGCAAGAACTCCGGTGTTACGATCTAACACGCTGTGGCGGTGTGCACGAAAGTGAGTCCACGTGTGGAAATAGTTGGTGTAAACAAAGCTACAACAAACAGGGGCTTAACATCAGTTGCAGCTGGACGGATACGGAGGCGGGGACGGACTTGGTGATCATGGATTGGAACACATAGGTCACGACCACATCATCATCCAGCGTACGGAAGAAACCGTACTCGTCCAGGGAATGGATGGCAGGGTAGGATAACAATGAAAAGAAAGGCTTGCGGGCATTGCCCTTTTCTGATAACTAAGATCAGTAAGGGTTTCCAACGTGGCTAGTGGGACGATGGCAAGATCCGGGATAGAAACATGTCTATCACCGAAACAATAGGGGTGGTTGAATAGGATAATTGGTGTGGTACCGGTGCATCAATCCGATAAGGAATCGACAACACCAAGCACCTTGGCATCACTCCGCTGGGACGGAGATGACACCACACCAAGGAACAAGAATGCAACTGGAGGGTGCAGGTAGTGGGTCGAAACCGATACCACCTACACTCACCAGCTCCATCGTTAGTGATAAATATCTAGTCTATATGCATGCTATGCAGCAAACAAATGCAACAAACAAGTGCAGCAAACCAACTAGATCCTATACTGCCGGTAACTAACGCTCTCACGGGTGTCGGTGTACTAAGTATTGGGCCACTAGTACCCCGTACTTGTGCATGGACAGTTGTAGCCGTCTTCGCGGCAAGGCTTGCCGGGATCAGCTCAAGGTCGACTCAAGTCGTCAAGAAAAATCGTCAAGTCAGAGATCTGGGGATCAGCAGATAAGCAAAGCTGGAAATCGAAGGCCAGCTTCCCCGGCAAGATCCTTGCCGGGATGGCCGTGGAGCCCGGCAAGGCTCGGCGCCCGGCAAGGCTTGGTTCCCAGCAAGGCTCGGCGCCCGGCAAGGCTTGGCGCCCGGCAAGCCCTGGCACCCGGCAAGGCTGGGCGCCCGGCAAGATTCTGCCACTGTGCCACCGCTTCGGCATAGTAACGAGTCTGACATTCTGGCTCCTTCCATGGATGCGTGGCAACGCACCAGTGGAGGAGAGCTTAAGCGGTGCTGATGGGATGGCCCCTTTTTCCATCCCCGAGAAAGTGAGGACACCTAAACGGACACCTCACGGTGCATTAAATGCGTTTGTCCTAATCCGTCAGGGGTTAGGTATGATACCCTGTAGCTACTTTACACCTCAATGTATGTACATTTTGCCACTGTGGAGACCCCTTTGAGCATATAAAAGGAGGCCCAAGGCAACTGCTACAGAGGAGGAGATTTTCTGGCCCATTCTGCATGCGTAGCTGCTCTTTGAACGTACTGTTCATCGCAAGCGCTCCTGAAGGCTAGGCTCAAGAACATCAATAAGAACACAAAGCAGGAGTAGGGTTTTACACTGATCAGCGGCCCGAACCTGGGTAAAAGCTTCCCGCGTCGATCACTGGTTCTGCTCTTTGCGTATACTTCTCCCCCCGCTGAATCGTAAAGGGGTCTCTCGGGATCCCATAGGTGTCGTACCCCGACATCTTTGGCGCGCCAGGTAGGGGGATTGAAGGTTGCGTGAACCTGATCTGGTGGTAGACGCCCTAGTTCCTTCATCATCTTCATCGTCATGCCGCCCAAGAAGAAGAACGCTGCGACAGCACAACCGTCCGGATCTGCTTTGCCTGCGCCTTCGCAGACAGGCGGTGGTGTGGGTGCAGAAGGAAGAGGACTAGAACCCCCGCGGCGTTCTGGTGACCCAAGCCAGGCGAGCGGTATCGTTCGCAGTGGCAGTGGTAACTTGCGCGCCGCTGGATCTAGAGATGGTGCTGTGTTGCCTACGGGTGGCACAACTAACTCTAGGGATCGAAGGGCGCCTGCTGGAGCTCCCACGCCGGCGCAAGCCTCGTGACCTACCCAGGTCGTGCGAGATGAGCGACATCATGGCGCTGGTGGTTCGGGGCATCCCCACGAAAAGGTTTCTGCGCATAGATCCCAAGATGCGTGGGACCAGCATGCACACCAAGCTGCCGGCGAAGGTGGTGCACGGTCGCTTGACCGTGGCGGTGCTCCTTCTAACTTGGTTAGGAGTCAGAGCACCTCACGTACCTCGCACTTGTCGCCGCCACCTACGCCAGCGGAAGCCTTGGCACGTGCACAGCTGCTCCTCGATTTTCCTCCCGCCCCGGAGAAGATGGAGGAGTGGCGAGCTACTATCCAGAGCCTTATCGGCTTCGCTAACAAGGATGGACCGCAAGAGGCAGGGCCCTCTCAGCGGAGGCCCATCGATCCGACGCGAGCCGGTGTAGAGAAAACCGGAGGTGGTGCAACTACAGTGCACTCTCCTCCGCGGCGTCAGCAGCGGCCGACGACTCAGCAAGTCGACCGCCATGAAGAAGTTTCCACGGCGTCGTCCGATCCACGGATGCGCCGTGATCAGCGTCTGGTTCTCCAGGAATGAGGGAAGGAGGACGCTCGAACAACCATCGAGCGGCGACAGGAAGCGTGCTATCAGTCTGATAAGCGCGCGGGGCCGGTTGTCGATGAGCCCGCGCCAGGGAACGTAGGAGACTTGCCTTACGAGGTAGGACCTCCAGCGTTTACCCGTGAGCTGCGGCAAGTCCAGTGGCCCAATCTCCGAACCTTCAAGCCAGAGGTCCCGGAGAAATATGATGGCAAGACCCATCCCTCAGAGTTCCTGAGCATCTACACCATTGCGGTGCAAGCTGCCGGGGGCCGAGATGACAAGATACTTGCCAACTACTTCCCGTTGGTGCTCAAACCCAACGTTAGGTCGTGGTTGATGCATCTGCCGGAGGATTCTATTTCTTCCTGGTCGGATCTGTGCCATCAGTTTGTTGGCGCCTTTGTTGGAGGCCACCAAGCTCCTGGCCAAGAAAGTGATTTGCACATCATCCCTCAGAAGGAGGGCGAGTCCCTGCGCAAGTTTATGCAGAGATTCAGCCGGGTGCAATACAATATTCCTGACGTTCATCCTGCCGCTGTCATTAGCGCGTTCTATCAGAACGTGCGTAACCGCAGGATGCGGGAAGAGCTGGCAATGAACAAAGTCAGGAGTATCGCCGATCTTTACACTTTGGCCGACAAGTGCGCTCGAGCTGAGGAGGGGAGGAAACTCCCCGGTGAGGCTGTTGGTGCGGCAGGTGACTCAGAAGAAGAAGTTGTCGCGGCTCCGTCAAGGAAAGGCCGACGGCGGAACAGGAAGCGCGGAGGCAAGGCCGTGCTTGCTGTCGAGGAATCCGACAACCCTGGTGCCGCCAAGAAGGCCAAGGTTGGTGGCCCCGGCAAGGATCTTGCCGGGTGCCCTTCCTGTCAGGCCTTGGCGGCTGCCGACAAGTCGGAGAACTCCGGCAAGCAGTATTGCAAGATCCATCGCACTAAGGGCCACGATCTCCAGAACTGCCGGCAAGTTGAGCAGCTTGCCGAGAAGCAGAAGGCCGAATACGAGAGGCGAGACAAGGAGAAGGCCCAAGATGGTGCTGAGGGGTCCGGCAAGAAACGCGGTGGCCGAGGGGGTCGCCGCGGCAAGGCCAAGCAACAGAAGGATCGGCCTGCTCGGGGCCGAGATAAAGAAGGAGATGATGATGAGGAAGATGACGAGTCCAGTGAGCAGGAATTCCAGAAGGCTACGGAGGCTATGTGCATTGATGGGGGTGCCTCGCTGCATTCTTCCCACCGCCAACTTAAACAGTGGATGCGGGAGGTTAATGCGGCAGAGCCATCCCCCGATGCATGTAGGCCTCTAAAGTGGTCCAGCACGCCTATCATCTTTGACGCCGAGGATCACCCTGATCGCACAACTGCGGTCGGGTGCTTGCCATTGTTGGTTTCCCCAACAATTCGCAACCTCAAGGTGACGAAGATGTTAGTTGACGGCGGGGCCGGCCTAAACTTAATCTCACCAGATGTGCTCACAAAGCTTTAGATTCCCGACGAAGACCTCGAGGAAATGGGTACGTTTCAAGGGGTCAACCCGGGAAGAACACAGCCTAAGGGCAAGATCACACTGCCGGTAACATTTGGCAGCGAGTTTAACTTCAGGACCGAAAAGGTGGTGTTTGATGTCGCTAAGATCCCCATGTCATACAATGGGATCCTTGGTCGGCCAGCGCTGGCTAAGTTTATGGCGGCATCACACTACGCCTACAATGTTTTGAAGATACCCGGGCCGTTGAGCGTCATCACTATCCATTCCGATAAGAAGGATGCGCTCATCTGTGCCGACCAACTTTACCGGGAAGCAGTTGCAGCACCTGCCATCAAGGCATCTGCTCCTGCCGCTGGAACTCCCGGGGGGAAGAAGAAGACCGGCAGGAACCTTGGCGCAAACTCCAGCAAGCGCACCTCCTCGGAGTGCTGCGCTTCCGTCGAGGACGTACCAGAGAGTTCCACCGGCAAGAACAAGAAGTCCAAGGCCGCCCCGCCGGAAACCAAGAAGGTGCCTGCCAGGGAGGACGGAACGGGGGGAACTTTCACCATAAGTTCCATCCTAAATGACAAATAGGAAAGCACGCTCGTTGCTTTCCTGCGGGCGAATGTCGACGTGTTTGCGTGGCAACCGTCTGACATCCCCGGCGTTCCCAGGAAAGTGATTGAGCACCACCTTGCTGTCTGTCCTCATGCGCGGCCCGTCAAGCAAAGGGTGAGGAAACAGGCTTTGTAGCGGCAAGAATTCATTGCCGAAGAAATTAAGAAGCTGGAGGCGGCAGGACTGGTCAAAGGAGTGCTTCATCCAACCTGGTTGGCCAATCCGGTTGTAGTGCAAAAAGCGAATGGGAAATGGAGGCTTTGTATCGACTATACAGATATCAATAAAGCTTGTCCAAAAGATCCTTTTCCCTTGCCGCGCATCGACCAGATTGTGGATGCACCGCTGGTTGTGATCTCCTGTCCTTCCTTGATGCCTATTCAGGGTATCATCAGATTTTTATGGCAAAGGAAGATGAAGAGAAGACCGCCTTTATCACCCCATGTGGTACGTATTGTTTTATACGGATGCCTTTCGGGTTGAAAAGTGTTGGTTCAACATTTGCCAGAGCAATCCAGATTGGTTTTGAGCCACAACTCCATAGAAATATGGAGGCATATATGGATGATATAGTGGTCAAAACTAAGGATAAAGCGACGCTCATTCAAGACTTAGAAGAAACATTTGCAAACTTGCGCAAGATCAACTTGAAGCTCAATCCTGAGAAGTGCGTGTTCGGTGTTCCTTCCGGCAAGCTCCTCGGATTCTTTGTATCTTGCCGGGGAATCGAGGCGAACCCCGACAAGATCAAAGCCATTGAGCAAATTGAAGCGCCGAGACGCATCAAGGATGTGCGTCGTCTTGCCGGCTGTGTTGCTGCTCTAAGCAGGTTTATTTCCAAATCTGCTGAGCGCGCCCTGCCCTTCTTCAAAATTTTGAAGAAGGCAGGTCCAATGAAATGGACTTCGGAAGCGGAGGCGGCGCTGCAAGATTTGAAGAAATACCTTTCTTCTCCGCCGACGCTAGTCGCACCTAAACCACACGAACCGTTGCTACTGTATCTGGCGGCAACAAATCAAGTGGTTAGTGCTGCGCTGGTGGCGCAGAGAGAAGCTGATGAGAAGGCAACATCAGCGGCATGACCGCCAAGTGACGCGGCAGGATCTTTCCCGGCAGGGGTTGATCCCGGCGAGACAGGATCTGCGCAAATAGAAGAACTTGTGCAGAAGAAGAAGGTGGTGCAGCACCCAGTTTATTTTGTTAGCTCTCTGTTACAAGGAGCTAGGTCAAGATATTCTGGTGTGCAGAAGTTGCTTTTCGGCCTCCTTATGGCCTCGAGAAAGCTGCGCCATTATTTTCAAGCACATGAGATCAGCGTCGTCACTCGCTTTCCATTGCAACGGATTTTGCAAAATCCGGAGGCAACCGGCAGGATCGTGGATTGGGCGTTGGAGCTGTCCATCTTCGGTCTTAAGTTTGAAAGCACTTCCACAATTCAGAGCAGGGCCTTGGCGGAGTTCATTGCAGAATGGACCCCGACGCCAGACGAAGAAGTTCAAGAAACAAGTCTCCCCGGCAAGGAAACCGGTCAGCAATGGGTTATGTACTTTGACAGGGCTTTTTCGCTGCAAGGCGCCGGTGCTGGAGTGCTGCTTATCGCACCCACCGGGGAGCACCTCAAGTACGTAGTCCAAATGCACTTTCCCCGGGAGAGTTCAACCAACAACACTGCAGAATACGAGGGTTTGCTTGCCGGTCTCAGGATCGCGGCAGACCTTGGTATCAGAAAGCTCGTCATCAAAGGCGATTCACAACTTGTCGTCAGGCAGATTAGCAAGAGTTATCAAAGCCCATTGATGCAGGCCTACGTAGATGAAGTGAGGAAATTGGAAGAGCGCTTTGACGGTCTGCAGATGGAGCACGTTCCTCATGCCGAGAACAGTGTTGCTGACGACCTGTCAAAGCGTGCTGCCCTCAAGTTGCCTGTGGAACCAGGAACTTTTGTGCTCCAATTGACTCAACCATCCGTGGCGCCATTGATGCGGCAAGAAAAGAGAAGAAAGTTTAACTCTGGCCAGTACTTCCCGGCAGAGCTCCCCGGAGCCGCCGGCAAGGAAGTTGCCGGGATCGACACGCCTGCCGGGGAACAACAGGCTCCGACAGGACCTCAGGCCCTCGTTGTCGAGACAACTGTTCCCCCGGCAGAGGAGATGCCTCTAGTCCTAGTTGTCGAGCCTCAGGCTCCAGCATGGGTGCAGCACATTGTCCATTTCCTTCAGACAGGTGAACTCCCTGAGGAACAAGAAGAAGCGGAAAGAGTAGCCCGTCGGTCTGTTATGTACAAGTTCGTTGATGACGTCCTGTACAGAAAGAGACCAAACGGTGTGAAATTGAAGTGCATTCCTCGGGAGGATGGACTAGAGCTGTTGGCAGAGATACATGGGGGCATGTGTGGCTCTCACATAGGGTCAAGAGCGCTTGCCGGAAAGGCATTCCGGCAAGGCTTCTTTTGGCCTACCGCCCTCCAGGATGCGACTGCACTAGTAACCAAGTGTGAAGCGTGCCAGTTTCATTCGAAGAAATCACATCAGCCAGCTCAAGCTCTTCAAACAATCCCTCTCTCCTGGCCATTTTCGGTCTGGGGGCTCGACATACTGGGCCCCTTTCCCCATGCTACCGGGGGCTTTGAGTACTTGTACGTTGCTATCGACAAGTTCACAAAGTGGCCGGAGGTGGAAGCAGTGAGGAAGGTGACAGCGCAGTTGGCTGCCAAGTTCTTCAAAGGAATTGTTTGCCGTTTCGGTGTGCCTAACAGAATCATCACCGACAACGGCACGCAGTTCACAAGTCGCACCTTCATGCAGTACATCCAAGACCTTGGCGGCAAGATTTGTTTTGTCTCTGTTGCTCACCCAAGAAGCAACGGCCAAGCGGAGAGGGCTAATGCTGAAGTGCTGCGCGGTCTCAGGACCAGAACCTTTGACAGGCTGAGAAAGTGCGGAAGGCGCTGGATTGATGAGTTGCCGGCGGTTCTTTGGTCAATCAGAACGACACCAAATCGAGCCACTGGCCAGACGCCCTTCGCTCTGGTCTATGGAGCGGAAGCAGTTCTCCCCACTGAACTCATATACGGATCTCCTCGAGTGCTCGCTTATGATGAGCTCAAGCAAGAGTAACTGCGGCAAGATGACGCTGTGCTCCTTGAGGAGAATCGTCTTCAGGCTGTTGTGCGAGCTGCACGCTACCAGCAAGCTTTGCGCCGCTATCATAGCCGCAAAGTTCATGCCCGAAGCCTTGAGGAAGGCGACCTTGTTCTTCGACGGATTCAGTCCGCCAAGAATTCAAACAAGTTGACGCCAAAGTGGGAATGCCCTTATCGGGTAGTACGAGTCACCAGGCCCGGCGCTGTCCGCCTGGAGACCGAAGATGGCGTTCCAGTGAGTAATTCCTGGAATATCGAACATCTTCGCAAGTTCTATCCATAAGGCGCGGTTGCCGAGGGCTCCCGGCAACCACCTTTTTGTACAAGTCTTGCCGGAAAGGCATGTGATCCTTTGTACAAAGCCAGGCGCAGATCCTGAGCACAGATGAATAAATTTAAGTGTTGTACATTCCCTTATTGATTCTCATGTTCACATTCATATATGCATGTTTGTCTAAGATGTTGTATGACACCTGATCCCGGTAAGTTCTAACGAACCGCCAAGGTTTCATCCCTTTATTTTCTCTTCTTTCTTTTTCTCAAAAGACAGAAGGATTCCTCGCGTGCACATTTGCCGGGGGGGAAGGGTACCAGTTGGTGACGTTCGGAATCGACGCTTGCCAGAGGAAGAACAAAGCCAGAAAGCTAAGTCCTAAAACTTAGAGCAAGTTTTTCTTTTAATACCAAGTTATTTCCTTGGACGATTCCGACTCTTGTATGGGAAATCTGCACGCGAAGGAACCCTTGTTGTAATCAGTTGCGCCCTTATTTTGTTTCGAGTCCGCTCAATGATTTAAGTGGCTGCACTGAGAACGCCAAGGAGTCTTGCCGGCCGCCGCGCCTCTGGCAGGCTGCTGAAGTCCCGCACCCAGCGCTCGCGGCAGGTTGCGCGCCGGCAAGTTTTTCAGTAAGCGTAGGATGAACTCCATACATAAAGGAATCGGACAAGGAAAGTAGCTAGCATGAGCCTAAACATAGTCAAATTATATTGCATCCATAAGTTGCCACAGTTCTAACTTGAGACTTAATTGTCTTTTACATGGGATGATGGCGGCGAGAATAAAAGAGAAGCACTCAATCCCTGCGCTGGCCTTCGATCCTTTTGATGGAGTCTACCTTCTCGAGGATTGGCGCGATGCACTTCTCAAGCGCCTCAACATTTGCATCCTTTGGTAGGTGGCCGAGTGCGCTGGAGAGGTCGATGCCGGGATTGTTGTGCACCACCTTGAGGAACACCTTGCGAAGGACGGCCCGGCAAAGCCGGCGAGTCTCGTTCGCCAGTTGGGTCGCCCGGCTGGACTGGAGCGCCCTCAACGCATTGATGATGCTTTCAAAGAACATCGTCGACCTGGCGCTTGGAGATATTCTTTCCTCGGAAGAATATCTGAAGTTCGACAAGCCCATGGTTGACAGTTCTGCGGTAAGCTTCTCCGCGGTGGCGATGAGACGGCCAGTCCAGATCTCCACTCCCTTTTCATAATCAGCCTGGGCGGCAGCAGCGCTCTTGAGCAGGTTCCTCTCTCCTTGGAGATCCTTGAGTAGAGCCTTCTCACGGGCCCTGCCGGCCTCGAGAGACTTCTGCAGCGTGGTTAGCTTCAGCTCCAGAACCTTAATACTATCAGCCGCAGAGGAGAGCTGCTTGGTCTTGTCGGACAAGGCGACTTGCATCTCCGCCAAGGAGTGGAGGGTTTTTTCCCTGTCCCCCTTGAGCGTCGAGAGCTCCTTGCCGTGCTCGTCGAGATCTGTCTCCAGCCTCTTCACTTTGTCGCTCAGCTCGTTCTTGGCGGCCTCTGCAGCTTTGGCAGCATCGACGGCCTCCTTGAGCTTGCCGGCGTGACTGACAGTTAGAGCTTCGAGCGCCTCCTTGTGCTTCTGCTCCAGCTCCTGGGTCCGCCGCGCGACGAGATTTTCAATGTCTTCATCCTTGCTACGAAGCTTGGCGGCGAGCGCCTGCTCACGTGCGGTGAGATCTTCTTCATAAGCATCAAGAGCAATGCGGCGCCCCATCAGGAGGGCATCTTCGGCAGCAATCCTTTGAGCAGCTTCATCATGCGCCTTCTCCATATCGGATTGCTTCAGGAGGACCTCATTCCACTGCTGGCTCACTTGTTCTCGGCCGGCAACCAGCTCTTGAAGGGCCTCGGCGTGCCAGATTTGCATTTGTGCGACGCGCCTTTGAAAATCCGCTTCGGCTGCCTCAACAACTGCCATTCTGGAGTCCGCTTTCTCTTTTCGGGCACGATGGAGAGCCTGGAGTTTGCGGAAGTTCTCGCCCATGGCCTGAAGGAGCTGATCCTCTTCAGACTTGCCGCTGCTAGCACTGGGATCGTCAACAACTTCAAGCCCGGCAGCGGCAATAATCTCCTCGAAAATTTCTCCTTCGGCTGGTGCTCTGTGCTTGCCATCCCTGGCAAGTTGATGAATAGATTTTCGCCAACCTTGAGATACTTGCTGGATGAGGGCTCTTCAGATGTTGATGGCTGGTCTTCAGTGGCCGCCTCACCAGTGACAGGGGGCTCTGTGGCCGGTGCAGCGCCTGGCGCTCCTGCGGCAGGAATGCTGTCAGTGTGGTCTTCAACCTTCCTGTCGCCCTCTTCAGCAGGTCCTTCGGCGATTTCCTCTTGTGCTGTCTTGGCGTCCTCCCCGTCAAGAGCATCACCAGCCCCGGCAACGTCATCCTTGGTGGCCTCGCTGGCAGCGATCCTGTCCGTTTCGGTGGCGGCATCCCTGGCGGTCTCTTCGATGACGACGTCGACGTCCATATGTTCCATCATAGGGAACTCTGAAGGGCGAAGGAGGAAAACAGAATAAGATCAAAGTTGAAGTTTGAAGTAACCGTAGACAGAGAGATAAGAGAAAAAGAATAACAAGCACTCTGAGGCAATCGAGTACCTGCGTCGAGCTGTCGGGAGGTGGCTTCACCCCTCCCGGCAACTCCGGTTGCCGGGGGCGTGTCACCGGAGTCCGCGCTTGCCGGCTCCCCCTCAGTTCGGACGGGCTCGTCGGCAGGATCTCTCGCCGGCGACGTGCTTGTGGGCGGAGTGGTCGATGAAGGAGGAACAATGGGAATGTCTTCTCCTTGTTGCCGTTCTTCTCCTGCAAACCCAAAGACATCAGCGACAAGAGTGAAAGCCTCGGCACCAGCCAACAGAAAAAGGGATAATGAACTTACGCTGGGGGCTGCGCTGGAGGCTGCGTTGAGGGCTAGGCTCCAGGCTCATGATGAAGGTTTCTGGCACGCTAGTGGAGCCTGCCGGGGGCTCGTCGCCCGTAGAAGTCCTTAACCTCTTCGCCATCCTCTCCAGCAAAGTTTCTGTGTCACTGCAGAAACAATACAAGCAAGTCAGTAAGATTGATACAGATTGGAAGGCGGAAGTTGTGGCAGATACTCACTCTTCTTCCTCCCGCTCTGGACTGAAGCCAGAGATGTCGAAGTCGACCTCCGTTGCGATGTCTGAGTGGGGAGGCGGAGGAGGGGTCCTGGGCCGCTTGGCTGTGGCAGGCACCGGGGCAACCTCCGGCACGGTTGCGTGAGACCCTCCTGCCGCTCCGGCGGTGGTCGCTGGTGTGGGTCTCGCGCGCTGCGTGGGCTGTTGCCGGGCCCCCTGCCGCGGTCCGGTCTTGCCGGCCACTTTCCTGCCGGGGGAGTCGCCGCTCGATGTGGGTTGGCTCGCCGGGACGCCTGATGCAGCTTTCCGAAGGACACGCTTTGCCTTCTTCGGGGGCGAGGGCTCTTCTCGCGTCTCCTCTTCGGCCGTGTCTTCGCCGGATGAGTTCTCAGCGGCTGCGCCGCCTTCTTCCCCGGCAACCTTATTCTCCTCGGCCGGTTTTGCCTCCACTACCACCTCTGCATCGCTGGCTTCCCACTCTGTGAAGCCAACGCTGCCGGCCTCCATGGCAAGATTCGCTTCCTCCACTCTGGTAGCGATGTATGCTACCTCTTGATCTGTGGTGGCGCGAATAAGATCTGACTCTTGCCGGACAGGCTTCTCCGTCAGATTGTCGAAGAACTTCTGCGCTTCTTCCTCGCTTGGCTCTACCCAGGTCGGGTCAAGGCCGTGGGCGTTAAACATCGGCAAGAAGGCAATGATCGACCCCAATGCAGAGTTGTTGCATAAGGGGACGATCCTTGCCGGCAGCCGGTGCTTGTCTTCGCGCTGGAATAACTTCTAGCGGAGAGCGCCAAGCTGCATAGCGGTCAGATTATTGTTCAGCCCTGGGCGCAGCCTCATGACATCCGCTGCGTTCTTATACTCCCAGGCTGGCCTCCCCCTATTCTGCAGAGGGGCGATGCGGCGGCGGAGGAAGTCGAAGCCGATCATCTCCATTGTCAGCCCGGCAGCCTTCAAGCGGAGGATCCTGGTAGTGGCGATTGTGAGCTTCTCGTCTTCTGCAGTGAGATCGCCCCAATCCTTGCCGCGGACCACCTTCTGTCGCCGGGGATGACAAAAAGGATGAGGATTTGCTTCCTGGATCCAGCACCATTCGGCCCGCCACTCGTCCCACTTTTCGCGGTAAACCCCATCTGGGTATATCTCTTTGTTCCAGGCCCTTGGAATCCAAGCAATCGATCCAGAGAGAGCCTCTCCTTTTTGGATTCGAGGATAGAAATAGTGCCGGAAAAGAGCAGAATTGGGGATCACGCCAGCGAAATTCTCACATAGGTGAGCAAAGATGGACATGCAAAATACGGCATTCGGCGTGAAATCAAGAAGGTGGAAGCCGTATGTATACATGATGTCGTTGAAGAAATCGGAAAAGGGTGGACAGAGCCCGCAATAAAAATACGCAGGGAAGAAGGGGTATCTGTCCGATCCGCCTTTGGAACAAGCACCTGGGATTACGCGTGTGGCAGGGTGAGCTTGTGTTCCCTTCGCCCACATGCATTGGTATCGCCCCTTCAAAGTTTCGGCGTCGAGCGTCGGAGGGAAGACGACGAGCCTCTTCCGCATCTTCACTAGTTCGCTCTCCGGAACTTCAGCCTTCGCCTCCTTGTCCGTGCCCTTGCCTTTGCTGGCCTTGGGCGGCATGGCGACTGTGGAGATGGAGGCCGGGGGGCGGAGCGAGCGCGGGAGCAGCGGGCAGAAGAGAAAAAAAAAGGTCTCGCTCTGAGCTCGAGCAGAGGAAGACGATGGCGATGGTTAGATTGGGAAGAAGAGGGGGGTGAATAGGTTTGCGCCTCCACAACTTCTCCTTTTTATGGGGAAGGAGCGGGCCCGCCTTGTTTATCCCCCAATATGAATGCGCCTCTATGGGCGCAAAATAGTTTGCAGCCTTTTTGGCACGCTTCCCATGTCGCGCGCTCCGTGCGCGTAGTGGGGGGCACAGTAAAACAAGATATTCACGAGCAGATTAATTCCCTGCCACGCGTGCCCGTGCACTGTTTGGGCCTAGCCCAACAACGCCTCGCACTCGTGTATGGCCTAGGCCCGGGGGCTCCTGTCGATGTACTAAGTATTGGGCCACTAGTACCCCGTACTTGTGCACGGGCAGTTGTAGCCGTCTTCGCGGCAAGGCTTGCCGGGATCAGCTCGAGGTCGACTCAAGTCGTCAAGGAAAATCGTCAAGTCAGAGATCTGGGGATCAGCAGATAAGCAAAGCTGGAAATCAAAGGCCAGCTTCCCCGACAAGATCCTTGCCGGGATGGCCGTGGAGCCCGGCAAGGCTCGGCGCCCGGCAAGGCTTGGTTCCCAGCAAGGCTCGGCGCCCGGCAAGGCTTGGCGCCCGGCAAGCCCTGGCGCCCGGCAAGGCTGGGCGCCCGGCAAGATTCTGCCATTGTGCCACCGCTTCGGCATAGTAACAAGTCTGACATTCTGGCTCCTTCCATGGATGCGTGGCAACGCACCAGTGGAGGAGAGCTTAAGCGGTGCTGATGGGATGGCCCCTTTTTCCATCCCCGAGAAAGTGAGGACACCTAAACGGACACCTCACGGTGCATTAAATGCGTTTGTCCTAATCCGTCAGGGGTTAGGTATGATACCCTGTAGCTACTTTACACCTCAATGTATGTACATTTTGCCACTGTGGAGACCCCTTTGAGCATATAAAAGGAGGCCCAAGGCAACTGCTACAGAGGAGGAGATTTTCTGGCCCATTCTGCATGCGTAGCTGCTCTTTGAACGTACTGTTCATCGCAAGCGCTCCTGAAGGCTGGGCTCAAGAACATAAATAAGAACACAAAGCAGGAGTAGGGTTTTACGCTGATCAGCGGCCCGAACCTGGGTAAAAGCTTCCCGCGTCGATCACTGGTTCTGCTCTTTGCGTATACTTCTCCCCCCGCCGAATCGTAAAGGGGTCTCTCGGGATCCCATAGGTGTCGTACCCCGACAACGGGCTAGGGCGTCCTACAGCCAGACCTGCTCTGATACCAACGCTTGTGGCACCCCGGCTCAGAGGAAACCAGAACGCCCCGTATTCCAGCCCAGAGATAAGTCTTCTGGAATACGGCACTGTTGGCATAGAACAAATCCGCTCTTCATTACTGTGGATAAGGTTACAAGGGTACATGGATTACATCGGTGCGGCGATACTACGCCTGCCCAGGGTAGCTCTATGCTAACAGCGGAACAACCCGAGGAAACGGAGTATCCTCGGCAGCGGAACAACAACGGCGGTGGTGAACTCCACCTCGCAGGGACTCTGGCTGGAACGCGTGTCCTAGCTCGCAAACTCGAAATCCTTGACAAGCAAGCAATCATGGCATGACCTGCAAACTGGCATGACACGCCAGGTGAATACTTTGAATGTACTTGCAAGCTCACAGCAACCAAATCAATCAAGACAAGCAACAACATGGCATTGACCGGTTAAACAGGTGTAAACGTGATGATGTTAAAACTGTATAAGCATGGCATGGCATATGAACAGGATATCACTACATGCAACATGTTACAACTATCATGGTGCAACTTACTCTGTCGGGGTTACCTCGTACCCACCACATGTAGGAACTTACCTTCAAACGTGCCACATGATGACCTCAGGACCAACCAAACTTGGTATTACAATACCGTAGTGATAACATGATCACAAGGAGCTTGGTCTTTACCCAAGATCACCACATAACACTATCAACCAAATCCGGTATCCATGATACCACGGTGATCCTCTCGTGATCACGATCAACCAACATCGGTATCCTCGATACCACGGTGATCCTCTCGCGATCACGTAAAGATCAACCAACTTCTTTTCTCATCGAACCGGGTTATTATAAGCAAGATTATTATACTGTTGACCCATAGTGTGTCCTACTATGAACTGTGCCCATAACCGAGGATGCGGCTATCGATAGATTATACACTCTGCAGAGGTTAGTACACTGTACCCACACCACAGAACTCATGGCTTCGTGCTCCCAGTCGGGTGGACCAATGATGTTCCGACAAAACCCAATCTATTGCATGGCACTCTCCTGGCCACTCCAACACGCTCCCCTTTGGGCTATGTCATGGGTGACCCCTGTGTCCTTCCGACACCTGCCACCATCGTGGCCAAACAAAACTGTCCCAAACGGGGACCTGAGCTCAATACCAAAACTGGGTTCACAAGGTTATAGCCGCCTACCTGATCAGGGTAGCACACACTCATAACCTTCCCTGGTTGGAGATACCAGCAAGAGGCATGACAATAGACCGAATTAGGGCTACCCCATCCCAGCAAGTGTGGTTGCACTGGTGAGCTCGATTCGGTGGCGCACTATGACTCAGCCAACAGGTGTTCAAGTTCGATTAACATCCGGTTAAATTTGAATGATGATGTGCTGAGTCATGAACACATGATAAAGAAACATGTAGACATGTCATCATCTTAGCATGAACTACTGCCAGTATTAACCATGAGCATAATGCTACCAATGACTACTTGATAACTAGCAAGATGCACATGGACAGAATATAAAGATAAGCGGAAAACATGAGCATATACATTATGTTCAGACAGAATAACATGCACACATTAAATAACTATTCAAGTAGGAAACAATAGCTACTGCAAATCCATCATGCAAGTGGCTGTCGTGGCTTGCCTAGGAACGAGGAATCCAGCGGGGAGTAGTGCGGAGGGTCCGCGGAGAAGATCACCGAAAACAGTTCTTTCCCGGAGGGCTGATTTAGGGGCAAGGGCAATAAGGTCATTTTCAAAATGTGAACACATCATGAAAATGATAAGAACAGAACGGGCTCGACGAGACGAAGATGAGGGCATTGGAATCACCTCAATCAGAGATCCGAGCAAAAAGTTAGGAGGGGTTTTCTGCCAGGGACCCATCTGCAATAAAAATATTTTCAAACAGGGCCTGGACAGAAAAACTGAAAGCGCATTCCAGGAACTACGCTATTGGGACAGTGAAAACGTATTCCTTGCCGAAGCCGCAGAATATTACGCTTTCACTGAAACGAAAGCGTAAATAGGAAACTACGCTTCCACTTATCCTAGTCAGCACAGGCGGGGCCGGGCGCCAGAGTCGCTGCCAGGTGGGCCCGCTGCTGACATCTCTCTCTCCCACTCCTACTTCTTCTTCCCCGATGCGGGCACGCACAGCCGAGGCAGAGGCGGCGCTGCGACGGTGATAGTCGGGGCTACCGACCGTCTCCGGCGGTGTCCGACCTACCTACGGGTTCAGGGAGACGCGCCCGATCTGTTCCACAGTGTCTTGGTCGCCGGGGAGCTCAGGAACTATGGCGGGGTTGGCTGCGGTGGACGGTTGTTCGGCCGAGAGTGGGAACGGGGCTGCGGGGCTCCGGCGGTCGAGTGGAGGAGCTGGGAGGGTCCGCCGGAGTTCGGTGAAGTGATTGGTGGTGGTGGGAGAGGGAGAAGAGGCTCGACCGGCTCGAATTTGAGCTAGGGGTGGCAGCGGCCATGGCGGCGAGGAGGAGCAGGCCGCGAGCTCTGGTGGTTGAGAGGGAGGGTTGAGGGGCTGATGAGCTGCAGGGGAGGTCGGGGCAGTTCAATATATAGCCGGGGCGAGCTCAGGAAGGCTCTGGGTGACGCGGGTGGACGAGCACGACCGCGGGACACATCGCCGGAGCTCCAGTGCTCGGACTCGAACGGGTGGAGGCTAGTTCGGCGTCGTGGTGCGGCCGACCTGACGAGGAGCAGGAGTGACGGGACGGCTCGGGAGGAAAAAGGCCAGGGGAGGAAGACGACGGCGACTCACGGGCGTGCTCTGTTTCTCGATGGGGATGGCTCGTCGAGGAAGAATCCAGAGGGGGAAAGGGTTCCAGAGCGAAGGCGAGGCCAAGACAGAGCTTCTGGATATGGAGAGGTGGCGAGGGGAGGGGGAAATGGACGAGGCAGAGGGCCCCAATGCACAGAGCGCGTGCATTGGCATGTCAAACACGTGATCACCGCGTGCACAGGCACACGCGGTGCGTTCTAGCCCGTTACATCATGTCTAACGTATAGTCTCTCCAATATAGGTTATCTCAGAGGTGATGGCTCGAAGAAAAACACTGTGGGTAGATGGGATTGATCCACATAAGTTTTCTGTAGCAAACTTGGACATGAAGCTGAGATGAAATGGGATAGCCACTAAGGATCAAAAGATGCCATCCATGCTTAGGGTAGGAAGGACTATGATCCTGTGAATTTTAGAAGGATTTGGACCAGGATTTGGCATAGTTGCTTCACAACTGCCCAAACTGGTCCAGAAAATGAATCATGAAGTGGCACTCTAAGGGATGCTTGGATTGAGCTGAAATTTGGTGGCTAGGAGTTATTTGGATACACAAACACACTGTAAAAATTTCATACCATTTGGACACACCAAAATGGTACTTCCTTCATAGTAGTCCTCGCTGGACAGAAACTAAGAGAAATTCTAGAGAAATATTGGGTAGATAAAATGTGCCCAAATTGGCTGGAGAGCTATCATATAGGTAGAAGCATGTTCTGTAAATTATTCAAGAATTATGGAGCAATAAAAATTATAATTGCTTCACAACCCAAAATAATTACCAGAAACAAAGATTTGATGCTGTGATCACATAGATGATTGAATGATGCAAAAATTTAGTGGAGAGCTATGATTTGATCATATTGAGATGCTTGCAAAATTTCAACTCATTTGGATATGCCTAGCTTGCACTTCCTTCACAAGGCCTCTGTTTGAACAGAAACTTTGAAAAATTGCTCAGGAATATTCACTAGGCAAATGAGGTTGAAATTTGGCATGTGGTAATTATATGGATAGTAAAGAGTGTCCAAAAAGTTTGGGGTCAAACAAGCAGAGATAAATAGCACTTCCTTCACAAAGTGCCATTTAGGGCAGAATAGGAAAATAATTATTTGTGGATTATTCTGGAACATGGCAAGGAAGTATTTGACATATCTGAAGAAGATATGTCCCAAAGGATTTATGAGAATTATTTGGGAATATTTGGGATGACATAGATGTGGGTTGCTTCACAACCCAGAGCAGACAGGGTTATTCCTTTAATAGAAAAAGGAATATTCCCGAGAAAAGAATATTGGGATTGGGCCAAGATGGAAATGGCAAGGTCTTGGGATGGTTTTGAGGTTTACAATCCACTGGGGAGAGCAATCAAAGGTGATTTCTCCAGGTTTCGAGACCACGAAGCCATAGAAAAGCAAATCCAGACCGAAATCGAAGGAAAAAGAAAATGGACAAAATCCAGGGTGTTACAAACCTACCCCCCATAAAGAAATCTCGTCCTCGAGATTTGGTTGCTCAGGGGTCAAACATGAATATTCCCACTTGAGGAAACTATTTCCAACTCGGGTTCCCTTTTTGCCTTTGTATTATATCCCCACTATATATTATCTGTCTCACTGCCTGGCTTCGAGGTAGTTTGTTTCACTGGAACCTTTTTCTGGCAAATCTTACCTCATATGTTACTCCGACTTTAATCCTTTTATGCTTGCCAACTTATCTGAATGCGATGAGCTATCCTGACTGAAATACCTGTCCTTCTCGCAAGTCCGAGAGTTGTTTCCCTATGGATGTGTTGCAATGAAGTCCAGTAAGGACGACCGTCCATTGAGTTGTGGACAAATTCTCTCAGTGGACACGAAATCTTTTACCCCTTGCATTGGGCTGCTTCAAAAGGGATATGTGTCCTCCAGGTTCAAATGGTGCTACAAATCATACTGTTCTCCTGGCGGAAACTGACTCCTTGCAAGAATTGCTGAAACATCTTGGGTATCTTCATTATCTCGGGTATCATATTCGTACCAAAGATTTGGCTGTTACCTGTTGTGACTAGCATAAAAGTGTATGGTCTTATAATGATATTATCCCAAGACTTGACTGACAGTGATTCTGGCAGTAGAATCTTGCTCATGGCAGGTTATTCTTTAACTGATTTCCCTAGGTGAGAACACATGCTTCGAGACAGTTGTCAACCTTCTGATCGTTCCGTCCATCGGCACCTGATGGACTTGGATGTCTTCTTCTGACAATTCTGAGTATACATAGTTGGCTGAATGGGGTACCTTGATAGGAGGTCATTGCAAATGGGATATACCCCGTGGGTGTGCACCCATGGTGATTGGTACCGAACCAGACTGTTTTGAGTATATGTACCATGTTGATCTGGCAACCATTATCATACCTGTATGGCCAATCTTGCTCCTTCATTATGGTTCTCTTTGCCTGGATCCTTAGCTGAAAGAGCTTTTCTTGATGTGTTCTTGATTCTTCGGATGACCATGGGTACTGCCAGGTACAATATTCCGGCAGGCATATCACTTTACAAGTTGTAGCTATAGGGTAACGACCGTCTGAACCCTTGGATGAAACCGGCAAATAAACCAGTAGCCACCAGAATGGTCTTTACAACTCAGATCTGGGTCATTACTGGAGTAACTCAACCCTGACTCAAGACGGCTGAAAAGCAGCTCAGAGCATGAGACGGTGTTGATAAGAAGAAAGTAGCAGTTCCCTAAGACGGCCGAAGAACAGCTCAGAGCATAGGGCCACTGCTACGAAAAGAAATTCAGCAGCTACCCAAGACGGCCGAAAAGTAGCTCAGAACACGGGCCAGTTGCTGGTAAGAGAAATAAAATTCGGCATCCACCCCGGACGGCCGAAAATAGCTCAGAACACAGGCGTGGTGCCGTTACTAAAGAAAGACGGGCAAGGGTTCATCTGCGTCCCATACAGCTCGCTACTATGCATACGGGTATCAGCATAATAATTTGAACATACAGGCATAACATGGAGCCATACTTTAAGGCATATATCGGATGGTCGGCTTGCTCCATAGGTTGTTGGTCATCACACTGAAGTGTATAACTGGCGTTCTTCTTCTTACATAGCTCATGCAAAAGTCGGATTCTCACCAGGCTGGCAACATTGTATGAGTAACTCATATGACTTTGGCAGCATGTCCACCATATCTATTGAGTATATGCAGCTGAGCGCTTGGTTCCTGAGGCAGGCTTGTGTCCTGACTAATTTTTGCCTTCTGACCAATGGTTGCGGATCTGACTCTGGGGAATGGATGGTCACATGCTGCCACTTGACTAGGAAATATCTTGTACTGCTACGGATATGATGCCTTGCTGGCGAAGATTGCATAGCTTGTGCTGGAAGCCATCGAGGGTATCTTGTTGAGGAAGACTAAATAACTTGCGCCTGAAGCTTCTGCCGGGGTAGCGTGCTGAAGAAGACTGGGTGCCATACCTTAGAAGTTTTCACCTTCAGAGGCTTGCTGGGAAGACTCGGTACCTTATGCCAGAAATCACTACGGTATCTTACTGAAGAAGCTTGAGTATCTTGTACTGGAAGATACCCCTGTGCCGTACTGAGGAAGACAGAGGAACCTTGCGTCGTAAGCTTCTCTGGTAGCTTGCGAAGAAACACTGGGTGGCTTACATCTGAAGCTTCTCTTTGTGACAGGCAGACTGAATGCGGATATACATATATATCCCCTAATGTTTCAGCTGTCGGTTTCTTATTGTAGGAGGAACGTTATTCGACTATCCTTCTTGTTGAGCACTAAGTTCATATCATATGCTGGCTTGCTTCCGGGATATAGCTGGTTCAAATTGTACTCATAGCGGACTCCAACCTTATATGTGAACCATACCTTTGACCCGAAGTGTACTGTTGATCATGCACACATCTTTGCCTTCTTGCTGATTCGATGCTTACTGCTGTGAAGGTCGCACATTGATATATACCTGATGCCAATAATCAATCCAGGATATCATTATCATCAGACCAGATATTCCCCATGCCAGGCAGTCGGCGACAAATCCCATATAGTTGAGTTGAGCTTCCAAATGCTTGCCTCTTCACTGATTCTTTGAGTCCAGTGTCGATGAGCAACTTCCATAAGGGGATATAAGGTAACACCAAGGGCCCAAAGAAAGAAACAAAAAGAACGACTAAAACAAAAGCACACAAATCAACAAGATCACACACAAGCAATATCATATACTACAGCTATACACAGCAATAATATGCATTCCTACTTAAGCACACCAATCTCCCAAGAACTCCGGTGTTACGATCTAACACGTTGTGGCGGTGTGCACGAAAGTGAGTCCACGTGTGGAAATAGTTGGTGTAAACAAAGCTACAACAAACAGGGGCTTAACATCGGTTGCAGCTGGATGGATACGGAGGTGGGGACGGACTTGGTGATCGTGGATCGGAACATGGAGGTCACAACAACATCATCATCCACCGTACGGAAGAAATCGTACTCGTCCAGGGAATGGATGGCAGGGTAGGATAACGATGAAAAGAAAGGCTTGCGGGCATTGCCCTTTTCTGATAACTAAGATCAGTAAGGGTTGCCAACATGGCTAGTGGGACGATGGCAAGATCCGGGATAGAAACATGTCTATCACCGAAACAATAGGGGTGGTTGAATAGGATAATTGGTGTGGTACCGGTGCATCAATCCGATAAGGAATCGACAACACCAAGCACCTTGGCATCACTCCGCTGGGACGGAGATGACACCACACCAAGGAGCAAGAATGCAACTGGAGGGTGCAGGTAGTGGGTCGAAACCGATACCACCTACACTCACCAGCTCCATCGTTAGTGATAAAATATCTAGTCTATATGCATGCTATGCAGCAAACAAATGCAACAAACAAGTGCAGCAAACCAACTGGATCCTATACTGTCGGTTACTAACGCTCTCGCGGGCTAGGGCGTCCTACAGCCAGACCTGCTCTGATACCAACGCTTGTGTTACCCCGACTCAGAGGAAACCGGAACGCCCCGTATTCCAGCCCAGAGACAAGTCTTCTGGAATACGGCACTGTTGGCATAGAACAAATCCGCTCTTCATTACTGTGGATAAGGTTACAAGGGTACATGGATTACATCGGTGCGGTGATACTACGCCTGCCCAGGGTAGCTCTATGCTAACAGCGGAACAACCCGAGGAAACAGAGTATCCTCGGCAGCGGAACAACGACGGCGGTGGTGAACTCCACTCCGCAGGGACTCTGGCTGGAACGCGTATCCTAGCTCGCAAACTCGAAATCCTTGACAAGCAAGCAATCATGGCATGACCTGCAAACTGGCATGACACGCCAGGTGAGTACTTTGAATGTACTTGCAAGCTCGCAGCAACCAAATCAATCAAGACAAGCAACAATATGGCATTTACCGGTTAAACAGGTGTAAACGTGACGATGTTAAAACTGTATAAGCATGGCATGGCATATGAACAGGATATCACTACATGCAACATGTTACAACTATCATGGTGCAACTTACTCTGTCGGGGTTACCTCGTACCCACCACATGTAGGAACTTACCTTCGAACGTGCCACATGATAACCTCAGGACCAACCAAACTTGGTATTACAATACCGTAGTGATAACATGATCACAAGGAGCTTGGTCTTTACCCAAGATCACGACATAACACTATCAACCAAATCCGGTAGCCATGATACCACGGTGATCCTCTCGTGATCACGATCAACCAACATCGGTATCCTCGATACCACGGTGATCCTCTCACGATCACATAAAGATCAACCAACTTATTTTCTCATCGAACCGGGTTATTATAAGCAAGATTATTATACTGTTGACCCATAGTATGTCCTACTATGAACTGTGCCCATAACCGAGGACGCGGCTATCGATAGATTATACACTCTGCAGAGGTTAGTACACTGTAACCACACCACGGAACTCATGGCCTCGTGCTCCCATTCGGGTGGACCAACGATGTTTCGACAAAACCCAATCTATTTCATGGCACTCTCCCGGCCACTCCGACACACTCCCCTTTGGGCTATGTCATGGTTGACCCCTGTGTCCTTCTGACACCTGCCACCATTGTGGCCAAACAAAACTGCCCCAAACGGGGACTTGAGCTCAATACCAAAACTGGGTTCACAAGGTTATAGCCGCCTACCTGATCAGGGTAGCACGCACTCATAACCTTCCCTGGTTGGAGGTACCAGCGAGAGGCATGACAATAGACCAAATTAGGGCTGCCCCATCCCAGCAAGTGTGGTTGCACTGGTGAGCTCGATTCGGTGGTGCACTATGACTCAGCCAACAGGTGTTCAAGTTCGATTAACATCCGGATAAATTTGAATGATGATGTGCTGAGTCATGAACACATGATAAAGAAACATGTAGACATGTCATTGTCTTAGCATGAACTACTGCCAGTATTAACCATGAGCATAATGCTACCAACGACTACTTGATAACTAGCAAGATGCACATGGACAGAATATAAAGATAAGCGGAAAACATGAGCATATACATTATGTTCAGACAGAATAACATGCACACATTAAATAACTATTCAAGTAGGAAACCATAGCTACTGCAAATCCATCATGCAAGTGGCTGTTGTGGCTTGCCTGGGAACGAGGAATCCACCGGGGAGTAGTGCGGAGGGTCCGCGGAGAAGATCACCGGAAACAGTTCTTTCCCGGAGGGCTGATTTAGGGGCAAGGGCAATAAGGTCATTTTTAAAATGTGAACACATCATGAAAATGATAAGAACAGAACAGGCTCGACGAGACGAAGATGAGGGCGTTGGAATCACCTCAATCGGAGTTCCGAGCAAAAAGTTAGGAGGGGTTTTCTGCCAGGGACCCATCTACAATAAAAATATTTTCAAACAGGGCCTGGATAGAAAAACTGAAAGCGCATTCCAGGAACTACGCTTTTAGGACAGTGAAAACGTATTCCTGGCCAAAGCCGCAGAATATTACGCTTTCACTGAAACGAAAGCGTAAATAGGAAACTACGCTTCCACTTATCCCAGTCAGCACAGGCGGGGCCGGGCGCCAGAGTCGCTGCCAGGTGGGCCCGCTGCTGACATCTCTCCCTCCCTCCCACTCCTCCTTCTTCCTCCCCGATGCGGGCACACACAGCCGAGGCAGAGGCGGCGCTGCGACGGCGATAGCCGGGGCTACCGGCCGTCTCCGGCGGTGTCCGACCTACCTACGGGTTCAGGGAGACGCGCCCGATCCGTTGCACGGTGTCTTGGTCGCCGGGGAGCTCAGGAACTATGGCGAGGCTGGCTGCGATGGACGGCTGATTGGCCGAGAGTGGGAACGGGGCTGCGGGGCTCCGGCGGTCGAGTGGAGGAGCTGGGAGGGTCCGCCGGAGTTCGGTGAAGTGACTGGTGGTGGTGGGAGAGGGAGAAGAGGCTCGACCAGCTCGAATTTGAGCTAGGGGTGGCGGCGGCCATGGCGGCGAGGAGGAGCAGGCCGCGAGCTCTGGTGGTTAAGAGGGAGGGTTGAGGGGCTGATGAGCTGCATGGGAGGTCGGGGCAGTTCAATATATAGCCGGGGCGAGCTCAGGAAGGCTCTGGGTGACGCGGGTGGACGAGCACAGCTGCGGGACACGTCGCCGGAGCTCCAGTGCTCGGACTCGAACGGGTGGAGGCTAGTTCGGTGTCGTGGTGCGGCCGACCTGACGAGGAGCAGGAGGGACGGGATGGCTCGGGAGGAAAAAGGCCAAGGGAGGGAAGACGACGGCGGCTCACGGGCGTGCTCTGTTTCTCGATGGGGACGGCTCGTCGGGGAAGAATCCTGAGGGGGAAAGGGTTCCAGAGCGAAGGTGAGGCCAAGATGGAGCTTCTGGACATGGAGAGGTGGCGAGGGGAGGAGGAAATGGATGAGGCAGAGGGCCCCAATGCACAGAGCGCGTGCATTGGCATGTCAAACGCGTGGTCACCGCGTGCACTGGCACACGTGGTGCATTCTGGCCCGTTACATCATGTCTAACTTATAGTCTCTCCAATATAGGTTATCTCAGAGGTGATGGCTCGAAGAAAAACACTGTGGGTAGATGGGAATGATCCACAGAAGTTTTCTGTAGCAAACTTGGACATGAAGCTGAGATGAAATGGGATAGCCACTAAGGATCAAAATATGCCATCCATGCTTAGGGTAGGAAGGACTATGATCTTGTGAATTTTAGAAGGATTAGGACCAGGATTTGGCATAGTTGCTTCACAACTGCCCAAACTGGTCCAGAAAATGAATCATGAAGTGGCACTCTAAGGGATGCTTGGATTAAGCTGAAATTTGGTGGCTAGGAGTTATTTGGATACACAAACACACTGTAAAAATTTCATACCATTTGGACACACCAAAATGGTACTTCCTTCACAGTGGTCATCTCTGGACAGAAACTAAGAGAAATTCTAGAGAAATATTGGGTAGATAAAATGAGCCCAAATTGGGTAGAGAGCTATCATATAGGTAGAAGCATGTTCTGGAAATTATTCATGAATTATGGAGCAATAAAAATTATAATTGCTTCACAACCCAAAATAATTACCAGAAACAAAGATTTGATGATGTGATCACATAGTTGATTGAATGATGCAAAAATTTAACGAAGAGCTATGATTTGATCATATTGAGATGCTTGAAAAATTTCAACTCATTTGGATATGCCTAGCTTGCACTTCCTTCACAAGGCCTCTGTTTGAACAGAAACTTTGAAAAATTGCTCAGGAATATTCACTAGGCAAATGAGGTTGAAATTTGGCATGTGGCAATGATATGGATAGTAAAGAGTGTCCAAAAAGTTTGGGGTCAAACAAGCAGATATAAATAACACTTCCTTCACAAAGTGCCATTTAGGGCAGAATAGGAAAATAATTATTTGTGGATTATTCTGGAACATGGCAAGGAAGTATTTGCCATATCTGAAGAAGATATGTCCCAAAGGATTTATGATAATTATTTGGGAATCTTTGGGGTGACATAGATGTGGGTTGCTTTACAACCCAGAGCAGACTGGGTTATTCCTTTAATAGAAAAATGAATATTCCCGAGAAAAGAATATTGGGATTGGGCCAAGATGGAAATGGCAAGGTCTTGGGATGGTTTTGAGGTTGACAATCAACTGGGGAGAGGAATCAAATGTGATTTCTCCAGGTTTCAAGACCACGAAGCCACAGAAAAGCAAATCCAGACCGAAATCGAAGGAAAAAGAAAATGGACAAAATCCAGGGTGTTACATCTCGCGCCCGTCCCGTCTAATCAAATAGCTGCACGCACACCACCAAGTATGATTAAATCTTGACATAGTTCATATAATACAACCGTTTGCGATATTAACGTGTCAGCTATTTGTTTCAAAAAGGACTTCGTTGGCTATTAATGTGTGCGCCTTGTCTCAAACTGGACGATTTTTTTACCACGGCATATATGTACCATGTCATGAAACCATGCCAAGTTTCATGTTTTTTGGGTGATTTTTCAATTTACTGGGATTTAAAAACCGAGATTCTCAATGTTTCAGGACGACGAGAAGTTTGTAATTCATTCCCATTCCTTAAATGAGACATAAACATGCACCCAATGACACATGTACGATTTCCCACCCATTTTGCTTCACTGGAGCATGTGCTTGTAGTTCAAATTTGAATTATGGACTACATTAAATGCCTAGAAACTTAATTAATATATACAATGGCCAAACAAACCCTGAACAGTTTCAAATGTCAGCACGACACTCCTGTTATTCTATGTTGCCTATATAAAACAAAGTTCAAGGCGAGAAGAGGCAGCGATTATCATTTCGCCCACAAGAGGGGCATGTTTCCCTACCGGAACCACGAGGGTTGCGAGAAGCTTCGGTCTGTAAGAGGCTTGTAATATAGCTTCGCCCAAATTGGACAATTATATGTACCATGTAGTGACACCATGCCAAGTTTCATGATTTCCTGGTGAGTTTTGGATTTACAGAGATTTAAAAACCGAGATTCGCAATGTTTGTGGCCAAGCCAGGACGGCGAGACAGTTGAATTCATTCCCATTCATTCCATGGGACTTAAACATGCACCCCAAGGACACATGTATGTTTTTTCTAGCCATTTTGGTGCACTGGAGCATGTATTTGTAGTTCGGATTTGAATTATAGACATTAAATGCCTAGAAAACTCAATTAATGAATAAAAAAGGTCAAACGAACCCTGAATAATTTCAAAGTTCAGCGCGAATCTCCCGTTGTTCTGTGTTGCGTGTAGAAGAAAATACAAGGCTAGAAGAGGGAGCGATCATCGTTTCGCCCACAAGGGGACACATTTCCCTATCGAAACCACGAGGGTTCTTGCGACTGGCTCTGGTTTGTAAGAGGTTTGTAATAAAGCTTGGCCCAAATTGGACAATGTTTTTACCATGACATATATGTGCCATGACGTGCACCATGCCAACTTTCATGACTTTCTGGTGAGTTTAGGATTTACGGGGATTTAAAAACCGAGATTCCAAATGTTTGAGGACGAGCCAGGACGCCGGTACGGTTGTAATTCATCCCCATTCCTGGCATGGGACCTAAACATGCACCCAAGGACACATGTATAATTTTTTTATCCATTTGGGTGAACTGGAGCATGTATTTGAAGTTCAGATTTGAATTATGGACATTAAATGCCTAGGAAACTCAATTAGTGTATAAAAAGGCCAAACGAACCCTGAATAAGTTTAAATTTTAGCACGGATATCCTGTCGTTCCATGTTGCTCGTAGAAGAAAATACAAGGCGAAAAGAGGCAGTGATTATGTTTCGCCTACAAGGGGAACACGTTTCCCTATCGGAACCATGAGGCTTCTTTGAGAGAAGCTCCGGTTTGTAAGAGGTTTGTAATAAAGCTTGGCCCAAATTGGAGAATGTTTTTACCACGACATATATGTGCCATGACGTGACAACATGCCAACTTTCATGAATTTCTGGTGAGTTTAGGATTTACGGGGATTTAAAAACCGAGATTCCAAATGTTTGAGGACGAGCCAGGACGCCGGTACGGTTGTAATTCGTCCCCATTCCTGGCATGGGACCTAAACATGCACCCAAGGACACATGTATAATTTTTATAGCCATTTTGGTGAACTGGAGCATGTATTTGAAGTTCAGATTTGAATTATGGACATTAAATGTCTAGGAAACTCAATTAGTGTATTAAAAGGCCAAACGAACCCTGAATAAGTTTAAATTTTAGCACGGATATCCCGTCGTTCCATGTTGCCCGTAGAAGAAAATACAAGGCTAAAAGAGGCAGTGATTATCATTTCGCTCATAAGGGGGACACGTGTCCCTATCGGAACCACGAGGCTTCTTTGAGAGATGCTCTGGTTTGTAAGAGGCTTGTAATAAAACTTGCGCCAAAATGGATGAAAAAAATTCCTCGACATATATGTGCCATGTCGTGACACCATGCCAAGTTTCACGATTTTTGGGTGAGTTTTGGATTTATGGGGATTTAAAAACCGAGATTCTTCTCACAAAATGTTTTCAAATAGCACACAGTTCACTCATGAAAGCCGTGTGCCTACCAAACCGTGGCCGATGTCCCCCCTCCCCCTGCTGCGCGCGCGATCTGAGTCGTGCGTTCTGATTGGCCAGAACCCAAACCCCACGGATCGTACATCTACACCATTGGATGCTCCTAGATCGAACGGCAATCGTCAGCCCCTTTCAACAGCACATGCAGTACATGGGTAAGCACTGTGCGCATGCGTCGTGCTAGCTCACGCTTCCTTCTCTACTAAGTTTTCTAAACAGGCTACCGTTTCCCGCCACTCCTCTCATCGGTTTCCCGCCTCTTCTCCCATCGTTTTCCAGCTACCAGTGTCAGTGCTCATTGAAGGCTAGGCGGCAACACACCGGCCATGTAAATATCGCACACAGTTTCTAAAAGCACAAATGTGCGTGATAGGAGGGAGTAGGTCCCATAGGGTGACCAGCGTGAAACGCCTTAAAGGCAAGGAGGCAATTCCTATCAGCAAGGGGCTGCTTCCCATCCGCTAGCCTAGTCGAATAAAACGCAGAAGTTAAGCGTGCTCGGGCTAGAGTAGTCCAAGAATGGGTGACCCGGTGGGAAGTTGCATATCTCAAGCTTCATTTATCTCTATAATGACCGTGTCATGGCGATTATATAAACCTTGGGATCCTTGTTTTGCTAATTTGTAGACTATGTTTTTATTGATTATTTTTTGCTCTAAAAAATTAAAGAATGATTGACTCTATAGTGACCTGTCATGGCGATTATATAAACCTTTTTCAGGTCGCATGCAGGGTATAGGGGGCAGGGTGTTCTGATCGAGCATGTCTCCCTTGTGCGGTTTATAGATGCTGCACATATCTGTGGCTCCTCGAGGTATATATATTATCCTTTACCGACAATGAGGGGGGCCCACACAATCTATCCCTTTGACCCAACAACGAGAAGGGTTTGATCATGATGGTTTCCTATTGCTATGTGTGCCATGTTAGACCAAATAAAGTTTGAGCGCACGCGTCGGACGACCCCCCCCCCCCCTCCGCCGCCTCGAAGTTTGGAAACCGACATCATACATATTGAACTAGGCTTGGAGTCGGGTACGGTGTTCGGTTTGTAATATAGTTGGTGGCCCATCGAAGTTGTGCATTCGGGATTTAAACACATCACACACCACCGTACCCATACATATTTTTGGGCCGCATGCAGTGTATACGGGTCTTCTGATCGAGCACGTCTCCCTTGTGTGGTTTTTTGTGATGACACGCATATCTGTGGGCTCCTCGAGTGTATATATATCATCCCTTTGACCGATAACAAGGGGTATGTGTTGGCCATGAATGGATTCCTCCTAGTTCGTGTTAGGGCCGGTCACCATCACATGTCGTTCAACCAAAGCTCGAGCTCATGCGTTGTCAGGATTCCCTCCCACATGCTCGGATTGCTGGGTTCGACCTACATCGTACCCTGCGTATCTCGTCCTTAACTACCTGGCCTTCATGGTTGTTGTCTGTATCGAGAGGTAGGCACCACATCTAAATTGTACATTATTCTATATTGAAAACACACATCACCCCTTCCAAGGTACATCATTTTGGGTCGCATGCAAGAGGTGTTGGTTTTGTGATCCCTCTCGTGCGATTTTTATGATGGTTCAATCTATTGGCCCAAGCGGTTTAACGACAACAACAATTGTCGTTTGACCAAATGATAGATTCACTGGTCCGTCTTATGGTAGGTCATGGCGACATGCATGTATGACCAAAGTATCATTACGTGCATCCGTCCCGCTGACACGAAGTGGGAGGTGGTGGGTCAAGCACCCTAGCTAGCTACGACATTATGTCATTATAGATATATCCAAGGGTGCTTTCGGGTTTGCGAGGCAGGTGCCACCAAAGTTGTGCATTGTGTATTTAAAGTTTTAAACATCACACCCAATATTCCGACATATATTTGGCCACTTCCAGGTGGTTCTTGACTTCTGGCCCCTCTCATCGATCTTCGACGACGCACCCAACCGTGGGCCCGCGCGGTCAAAGTTGTGCATTGGAATTTTGAACATCACAGACCACCCTTTTCACTCATATATATTTGGGCCACATGCTGGTGTGGCTGTCTTCTGACCCTCTCTAATGTTTTTTTTGCTGCAAAGACTGATGATGCTCAACGGACACGGGTATAATGTCTTAACCGTGTGCGACGCAATTGCGCTGTGAATCACGACGACTGCCCAAGTGCGAGCAAAGGTGGAGGTACTGGCTCAACCGTGTGCGATGCAAGTGCGCTGTAAAATCACCACGACTGCGCAAGCGCGAGCAAAGGGTGGAGGTACTGGCTTAACCGTGTGCGATGCAAGTGCGTTGTAAAATCACCACCTGCGCAAGCTAAAGGCGGGTAGTTTATTTAGAAATTAGGACGAACTATGTGCGATAGACCAGCTAGCTAGAAATATAAAAACAAACTACCCGCCTTGAGCGTTGCAAAAATCGGCGGTTCCGCCACTTTTCCTTATTATCATACACGCATATTCTTATTGGACCGTGCGCGATCTTGGGCACTCCCGCCCCGCATCAATTCCTTTACCCAAATTTTAGTAGCCGCCGTACTTCAACCATCGCCCACACTCCTCCAGCACCGACCTTATAGTAAAATTGCAGTAGCCGAGGCATTTGAACCGTCGCCCTCCCTCGTCCACCACCATCTCCACCCACCATTACAAAAAATTTCAGTAGCCGCGGCGTATCCTCAAACACCACCACCCCCTCCACAGTCCCCCCACCCAGCCCCCTCCCCCCCTCGAACACTAGCTCGCGGCTTCCGTCAGCGCCGCCGGCGCCGCCGCCAACCCCTGCCAGTCTGCCCGTTCCTCCTAGCTTAGATAACAAAGTTTAGGTTACCCAGCGATTTCCATACCATCTCCCCACTCCCCTGAGTTTTTAGATGAGGCCTACGGTGTCCCTCCCTGCCAGATCCACATCCCCTGCTCCAGAATGTCGCAGCCTAAGCTCGACCACGTATCCCGGGGAGCCCGACGAGTGTTCAGCCAAGAAAAGGTTTATCATGGCCTCTCCGGCGGACGTTGGCGAGGTGGCCGCCGTTCGCCCTGACCTGTCGATCCCGGAGCAACATGTCGCCGCGGAAGCCGGTGAAGATGTTGACTACATTGCCATGCCGAAGGCTTCATGTCAGTGGGCTAGCATATTACTGTATCTCGGGAAAGCTGGCTACGACATCAAGCTCGTCGACAGCGACGGCTTCACGCGGGCCATGCCACAGGTTAAGTGGTCCATCCCCAACCCCTCTGGTTCAACCGCTGTCGATCTCTTTGACAGCCCTGCCGCTGATCTCCTCCGCCAAGCGGTCAAGGATTTGTGATCCTTGTACGCCATCGATCCCATTTTGTCATTTCTGAAGGACACGTTCTATGGCGGCGGCTTGGGATCCTCAATTGCCAAGTCAGATCTCATCGACCACGACCACGACCACGAGGAGGGCACCCACAAAGGTTCTTCCAAGGTGAAACAGCCCATCTGTGACATCAGAGAGCGCACCATGGGTATGTGCTCTTCCAACTGGAAGGATCCCGTCCATGACATGTGAGGCAACATCCTATCAGCAAATCTTACCTTTTCTAGCTTGCCAACCCGTACCCTTTGTTGTAGTAGATTTTGCCATGTGGTGCTTTAACTATGCCGTGTTTAATTATTTCAGTTATGCAAAAATGTATTGTTCAATAGGGCTATGTGAAGTTTAAGTATGAATTGTCCACTTCAGTTTCACGAATGGCTATATTTGGTTGTTTATAGTGAGTAGATGCCTTGTTTATCTGTATTTGGTTCTTAGGTTGGTTGCAGTGAGCATTTTTTCAGTTATCAAGCAGATGCCTTGTTTATATGTATTTGGTTCTTAGGTTGGTTGCAGTGAGCATTTATCCAGTTATCAAGCAGATGCCTTGTTTATCTGTATTTGGTTGTTAGGTTGGTTGCAGTGAGCATTTGTCCAGTTTTCAAGCAGATGCCTTGTTTATCTATATTTTCTTGTTAGGTTGGTTGCAGTGAGCATTTGTCCAGTTTTCAAGCATATGCCCTATTTATCTGTATTTGCTTGTTAGGTTGGTTGCAGTGAGACTCTGTACAGTTTTCAATGGCTATATTTGGTTGTTATACTGATCATTTATGCCTTGTTTATTTCAGTCATTCATAATGTGTTGTTCATTATGTGCAAGTCAGAACTGTGCTGCTCGACTGCATCAATACTAGTTTGAACGTCTATATTTGGTTGCAGTTATGCCTGCTGTAGTTAACACATGCCCTTTATTTCAGTTTTACACATTTATCCAGTGTGATGTTTAAGCATTACCTATGTTCTATTCATTTTCAATAATACCAGCTTGAATTGCAATATTTGATGGCTGTTAAGCCTGCTGTCGGTAACATTGCCTTCTGTTTAATATCTGCTTTAACAGCATGCTGAAACCAACACATTCAAGCTATCATTTGGAGATGATGTTGTTTACCTTTGCTATATTTGTTTGATGTTAAGGTTGCTGTACTTAACATGCCTTTCCACTACTTATGCAGGACAACAACGGGAGTGGCCACCATTTTCCGCCAAGGTTAGTTTCATCCCTCGGCTTGTACTCCCCCCGTCTTTCCATAATGTAGTGCATATAGATCCAGGCCCGGACACTTGTTAGCTTCTAATATTGACTTGTTGCTTGTAGGTACATATGCCCTTGGCAAGGATCCACGCATCGACCCTTTTTGCATATGGGGCAATGAGATATTCATGAACAAGCATCAAGTGAGGACACTAATAAGGATTATTAGCAAAAAGATATGAATGGTGGCAAGCAAATTATTTTTTTATGCTCTATCCAACACGACAGTGAGCTGCAGGATGGTAACTACAAACTCTGCAGCCTTCTCTTTTTACTGCCCATAATGAGTTGTTAGACAACAATGTCTGAATCTTTTTCATTCGCAGTGGTTCCCGAAGCAGTTCACTCAAGATTACCTCGCAAAGTACATGATTGGTGGACACGCAATGAAGGTTAAAGTATTTCATCCAGACTACAATGAGCATCGAGAAGTCGTAATGAAGACAGTGAAGGATGGACGGGCAGCCATCACAAGGGGTTGGCCTAGAGTCGTGCGCGCATTACGCATGGAGGTGGGCACAATATGGGCATTCCGCTTCACCTTCTCCAGCAACAAGAATGTCTTTTGCCTCTCTCTTTACAGTATTTAGTACAACTGTGGTTCATCATTCTTTACATGGTGCTTCTGTAGTTCTTCAGTATATGTACCTGTGCATCGAATTATGCATTCGTGGTTGAACCTATATTTGTAATAAACATGGTTGGATATGAAATAAGTGATTGCCTACTTTCAAATTCAAAACATGTGTTTTTTAAATTAGGGATTAATTATGGATTAATTAGGGATTACACAGAACACGGTTTGCGAAAGCGAAACATCTGCGATAGACGTGGAGATCAGACACATTTCTAGGATCCACTACGTGTGCGATCAATCTCCACTGCACACATGATCAGCCAAGAAAAAACATGTGCGATTAACAACAGCATCGCACACAGTTCTTTCTTATTAAATGTTTGCGATAGTGACCTTATCACACACACTTCGAAATTATGGATTGTTTGTGATGTTGTGCGCATCGCAAATGTTTGGTCATAGAAGAACGCATGCGATAGGTCGATCATCCGACGCGGGTACGACGGATGAATCGTGTGGGATGTATTCAAGCTTCGCATACAGTTTTATAGCGACAACTGTGTGCGCTCTTACATCGAATCACACACAGTCGAGGAAAAGTAAGTGTGTGTGATTGTCTACTTCTACAATCGTGAACTATTTGTGATGGGTCGCGCATCATAAACGTAGCACCACAGAATACCGACTGCGATGGCAAAGCGAGCACAAACGAGTAGGGAGTACTGTATATGCATCGAGGCTCCCTATCCCCGACGGTTTCTGGGTCGTTTGGGAAGGACCCCCCTATCGCCCACACTCACTTGGCGACGGTTCCGAACGCCGTCACAGAACAGGGTTAAAAACCATTTGTATAGCACCTCACTGTACCAGTGCTAGTTCTGTGTCACCCTAGGTTATAACTGCTACATGATGAATATTATCCAACACAATTATCCATCGCTGATCCAATGCCTACGAGCTTTTCACATATTGATCTTTGCTACTGCTGTTACAATCACTACAAAACTGCTACTGTTACTTTTGCCACCATTACCGTTACTTCCATACTACATTGCTACTAAATACTTTGCTGCAGATATTAAGTCTTTCAGGTGTGGTTGAATTGAAAACTCAACTGCTAATACTCGTGAATATTCTTTGGCTCCCCTTGTGTCGAATCAATAAATTTGGTTTGAATACTCTACCCACGAAAACTGTTGCGATCCCCTATACTTGTGGGTTATCAGTAGGCATTGGATCGGCAATGATAATTGTGTTGGATAATATTCATCATGTAGCAGTTATAACCTAGGGTGACACAGAACTAGCTCCAATTCATCAATATAATGTAGGCATGTATTCCGTATATAGTCATACGTGCTTATGGAAAAGAGCTTGCATAACATCTTTTGTCCTACCCTCCCGTGGCAGCGAGGTCCTAATGGAAACTAAGGGATATTAAGGCCTCCTTTTAATAGAGAACCGGACCAAAGCATTAGCACTTAGTGAATACATGAACTCCTCAAACTACGGTAATCACCAGAAAGAATCCCAATTATTGTCACCTTGGGGTATGCGGATCATAACTCGTAATAGGTGTATACAACTTGCAAGATAGGATCAAGAACTCAAATATATTCATGAAAACATAATAGGTTCAGATCTGAAATCGTGGCACTCGGGACCTAGTGACAAGCATTAAGCATAGCAAAGTCATAGCAACATCAATCTCAGAACATAGTGGATACTAGGGATCAAACCCTAACAAAACTAACTCGATTACATGATAAATCTCATCCAACCCATCACCGTCCAGCAAGCCTATGATGGAATTACTCACTCACGGCGGTGAGCATCATGAAATTGGTGATGGAGGAAGGTTGATGATGATGATGGTGATGAATCCCCCTCTCTGGAGCCCCGAACGGACTCCAGATCAGCCCTCCCGATGAAAACACAAGGCGGCGGCGGCTCCATATCGTAAAACGCGATGAATCCTTCTTCCTAATTTTTTTCTCCCCGAATAGGTACTTATAGAGTTGGAGTTAGGGTCGGAGGAGGTCCACGGGGCCCACAAGCCTACATGGCGTGCCCCAGGGGGGTGGGCGCGCCCCCAGGGCTTGTGGCCTCTGGGTGGCCCCCCTCTAGTTACTTCTTGCGCCAGTATTTTTTTATATATTCCACAAAAATTCTCCGTAATTTTTCAGGTCAATCCAAGAACTTTGATTTCTGCACAAAAATAACACCATGGCAATTCTGCTGAAAACAACGTCAGTCCGGGTTAGTTCCATTGAAATCATGCAAATTAGAGTCCAAAACAAGGGCAAAAGAGTTTGGAAAAGTAGATACGATGGAGATGTATCAACTCCCCCAAGCTTAACCCATTGCTTGTCCTCAGGCAATTCAGTTGACAAATTGAAAGTGACAAAGAAAAACTTTTACAAACTCTGTTTGATCTTGTTGGTGCAAATATGTATAGCCAATATTCAGGTTTTCAGCAAAGATTATGAACTAACCATACTCACAATAACATTTAGGTCTCATATTTACTCATATCAATGGCATAATCAACTAGCGAGTAATAATAATAAATCTCAGATGAAAACACTTTTTTCAAAACAATCATGATACAATATGACAAAATGGTATCTCGCTAGCCCTTTCTGAGACCGCAAAACATAAATGAAGAGCACCCCTGACGATCAAGGACTGACTAGACATTATAATTCATGGCAAAAGAGATCCAGTCACACTCATACTCAATATCAATTAATAACAAAGCATACAAATGACAGTGGTGCTCTCTAACTGGTGCTTTTTATAAGAGGATGATGACTCAACAATAAAAGTAAATAGATAGGCCCTTCGCAGAGGGAAGCAATGATTTTCAGAGGTGCCAGAGCTCGAAGCTTTTTAAAACAGAGATGAATATAATTTTGAGCGGTATGCTTTCATTGTCAACATAACAACCAAGAGATCTCACTATCTTCCATGCTAGATACATTATAGGCGGTTCCCAAACAGAATGGTAAAGTTTTTACTCCCCCTTCAACAACAATCACACTCCACGGCTAGCCGAATCCACGGGTACCGTCCATACCAACAACAGTCCAGGGGGAGTTTTGTTTAATTATTATATTTTGATTTCAATTTGAGCATGGAACTGGGCATCCCGATTACCAGCCACTTTCTCGTGAATGACAAGTGAATAAACACTAATCGTGAGAATAACCCACCTAGCATGGAAGATACTGACATCGCCCAGTCGCTACATGGGTGACTCGGGCATACAAAATAGATTATTATTTGAAGGTTTAGAGTTTGGCACATGCAAATTTACTTGGAACGGCGGGTAAATACCGCATATAGGTAGGTATGGTGGACTCATATGGAATAACTTTGGGTTTAAGGAAGTAGATGCACAAGCAGTATTCCCGCTTAGTACAAGTGAAGGCTAGCAAAAGATTGAGGAGCAACCAACTAGAGAGCGACAACGGTCATAAACATGCATTGAGATTAATCAACACTGAATGCAAGCATGAGTAGGATATAAATCACCATGAACATAAATATCGTGGAGGCTATGTTGTTTTTGATTCAACTACATGCGTGAACATGTCCCAAGTCAAGCCACTTGAATCATTCAAAGGAGGATACCATCCTATCATACTACATCATAACCATTTTAAAATGCATGTTGGCATGCAAGACAAACCATTATCCACTCCTAGCTAATTAAGCATGGCATGAGTAATTATAATCTCTAATTGTTATTGCAAACATGTTTCATTCATAATGGGCTGAATCAGGAACGATGCGCTACTCATATTTACAAAAACAAAATAGGTCGAGTTCGTACCAGCTTTTCTCCATCTCAATTATTTCATCATATATCATCATTATTGCCTATCACTTGCACGACCGAACAGTGTGAATAATAATAAGAGTGCACATGCATTGGACTAAGCTAGAATCTGCAAACATTTATTCAGAGGAGAAGACAAGGTAATATGGGCTCTTTGTTAGATCAACAATAATGCATGTGAGAGCCACTCAACATTTTCATCGTGGTCTTCTCCCTACGAACCAAAGAAAAGGAAAAGAATTTCAAAGAAACACACTGAAATAGTTTTGGAGTTTTTGTTTTTCTAAAGAAAGTAAAACGAAAACGAGAAAAACTATTTACACGGAAAAGCTCCCAACAAGCAAAAGAAGAACGAGAAATCTTTTTGGGTTTTCTTTTAATACTACTACTAAATAAACTAGAAAGAAAAACTAAAAAGAAGTGAGAACTAATTTTTTTTATTTTCTCAAAGTTTTTCAAACACACAAGAAGAAAGCAAGAAAAATAAACTAACATGGATAATATAATGAAAAAGTATGAACACCGACACTGGAATGAGTGTGTGAACATGAATGTAATGTCGATGAGAAATGCGTACTCCCCCAAGCTTAGACTTTTGGCCTAAGTTGGTCTAGGGCCACGGCTCGAAATAACCCTCTCCTCGATACTGCGGCGGGTCCTGAGGGTTCCACTGGTTGGCGAGCTCCGGTGGCTCCCACTGATAAATAGGCTCCTGATATGGATCAGGAACTGGTGTTGGCTCAGGTGCTGAAGGTTGTGTCAGCCTCCAGTACGTGTAAATGCCCTCGGGCATAATGGTGTACCTGCCTGAACGAATATCAAACAAAGAAGGTGCAGGCAAAGTAATAGTCTCACAAGTACCCTAACTAAATACTAGGTTGTAGAGGAGCCGCTTGTCATCGTCTTTTTTAATAAAATCATGTGCTACCATACTAGCATAGTTTAAATATTTAGTAGGTAACAACATCTCCTCCTCATCATCATGCCTAATGGGTATTTCAAAATGTTTATCAAGGTGGGAGGCATGGACACCTCCAAAAATAGTGCCCTTCGAACGGTTTGTGTTTAACCGCCGAGCAACAATGGCGCCCAAACTAAAAGTTCTCTCAGCATATAAAGCATGGCGCAAAATGGAAAGGTCAGGGGCACTGAGGCCTCCACTCTCCCCTCGACCAATTAAACATCTGTCGACAAATAATGAATAATAGCGTAAAACAGGAAAATGTAAACTAGCCACTCTCGCCTCCGACACTCCTCTCTCATCCCCCACAGTAGTTTCAGCAATGAAATCCTCCACATCCCTAGGACGTGGCTCACTGATGCTGCTCTCATAAGGTATTTTGCAAACATTGCAAAAATCATAAAGTGTCATTCGCTTAGGCACATCATACAAGTGAAATTCTACCATGGGAGGATCCTTCATAGAATGAAAGTGAAAATTTTGCATGAAGGTATTAGTGAGTAAGAGGTATTGGTCACACTTATCTTGGAGGAAGGCGGTGATGCCGACATTCTCCCCCAAATAATAGAAGTCATCATAAATTCCTGCCTCCCTCAAGAATGTATCGCTTGGCCACTCACACGGCCAAACCTCCGCAATGCGAGGAAGGTTGTACTTGGGCTTCTTCTTGTCCTCATTTTAATTTCCCTCGGAATTCCGACTCGAAGAACCCCTTAACCACCTCCTCATGGTTTCTCTTTTCTCTGAAATTTTCTGAAATTTTTAGTGACTCAAAATAAAAGTGAACCAAACTCAATCAAAACTAATAACAACTACTCCTACAAGTGTCTAGAGGCTATATCATGCAACAAAACCACTTTGGACCATATAAATTTGACATGCAAGCTCAAGAACAAGGTCACCACAGCAGCAAAAATTTGCACTAAATAAAGCACTAGAACAAAAACTAATTGGACCAATGGAGGAGTCATATACCGATGAACAATCCCCCAAAATTGTTTCAGAAACGGAGTTCCGAGCAAGCATATAAAAAATGGCAGCAAAATGAGCAAGAACACGGGTTTGAGCAATGGTGTGATTTTTTCTGGAGGAAGACAAAGTGGATGGGTGGCTGGAATAAGTGAGGGGACCCACGTGGGACCCACAAGCCCTGTAGGCGCGCCCTGGGGGTGGGTGCGCCCTGTGGGCTTGTGGCCCACTGCTGCACCCCCCCTGAGGTGTGTTCAGTGCCAAAAATTCTTAAATATTATAGAAAAATCATACTAAATTTTCAGGGCATTTGGAGAACTTTTATTTTCTAGTCATTTTTTTATTGCACGGATAATTCAGAAAACTGAAAAATAATAGTATTTTTTCTTTATTTATTCTAAATAACATAAAGTAAAAAGTGGGTACAGAGAGTTGTGTTTACTAAATTCATCCATCTCATGCCCGTCAAAAGGAATCCATTAACAAGGTTGATCTAGTCTTATTAACAAACTTCTTCCGAATGACATGAAACCGGAGAATCTTCGTATAACACTAGGTTACCTCAATGGGGATATGCATGTCCCCAACAATAAGAATATCATATTTCTTTTTTACAGTAGGAAGAGGGAATTCAAAACCTCCAATAGTAATTATTGAAAATTTTCCAATAGAATTGATACTATTCACTCGAGGTTGTTTCTTCGGAAAGTGCACCGTGTGCTCATTACCATTAACATGAAAAGTGACATTGCCTTTATTGCAATCAATAACAGCCCCTACAGTATTCAAAAATGCTCTACCAAGGATGATCGACATACTGTCGTCCTCGGGTATATCAAGAATAACAAAGTCCGTTAAGATAGTAACATTTGCAACTAGGACAGGCATATCCTCACAAATACCAATGGGTATAGCAGTTGATTTATCAGCCATTTGCAAAGAAATTTCAGTGGGTGTCAACTTATTGAATTCAAGTCTACGATATAAAGAGAAAGGCATAACACTAACACCGGCTCCAAGATCACATAAAGCAGTTTAAACATAGTTTCTTTTAATGGAGCATGGTATAGTTGGTATTCCTGGATCTCCTAGTTTCTTTGGTATTCCACCCTTAAATATATAATTAGCAAGCATGGTGGAAACTTCAGCTTTCGGTATCTTTCTTTTATTTGTAACAATATCTTTCATATACTTAGCATAAGGAGACATTTTCAGAATATCAGTCAAACACATACACAAAAAGACAGGTCTAAGCATTTCAACAAAGCGCTCAAATTCTTCATCATCCTTTTTCTTGGATGGTTTAGGTGGAAAGGGCATGGGTTTCTAAATGCATGGCTCTCTTTCTTTTCCATGTTTCCTAGCAATGAAGTCTCTCTTATCATATGTTTTATTCTTAGGTTGTGGGTTATCAAGATCAACATCACGTTCTATCTCCACATCATTATCATTACTAGGTTGAGCATCAACAAGAACATCATCATTATCATTATTACAAGGTTCATGTTCATCACTTGATTGTGTTTCAGCATTAGAAATAGAAATATCATTTGGATTCTCAGGTGTGTCTATAACAGGTTCACTAGAAGCATGCAAGGTCCTATCGTCATTCTTTTTCTTTTTAGCTGGCCTAAGTGCCTCAGTATTAATTCTCTGAGAGTCTTATTCAACTCTATTAGGATGGCCCTCAGGATACAAAGGTTCCTGAGTCATTTTACTACCTCTAGTCATAACTCTAACAACATTATCATTCATTTTATTATTCGTTTCATTGAGCAAATCATTTTGTGCCTTGAGAACTTGTTCTACTTGAGTTTTTACCATGGAAGCATGTTTACTAACAAAATTGAGATCATTAGCAGTTCTACACATATAGTCACTCAAGTGTTCAAGCATATAAGCATTTCGTTTCAATTGTCTACTAACATATGCATTGAAGTTTTCTTGTTTAACAATAAAGTTATCAAATTCGTCCAATCATTGACCAGCAGATTTATTGTAAGGAATATCACCTTCATCAAATCTATAGAGAGAATTTACCTCTACTACCTGTGTCGGGTTATCAAGACCATGTATTTCTTCAATAGGTGGTAAATTCTTAACATCTTCAGCTTTAATACCTTTTTCTTTCATAGATTTCTTTGCCTCTTGCATATCTTCAAGACTGAGAAATAGAATACCTCTCTTCTTCGGAGTTGGCTTAGGTGGTGGTTCGGGAAGAGTCCAATCATTATCATTACTCAATATATTATTCAATAGTACTTCAGATTGTTCCATAGTTCGTTCCCTGAAAACACAACCAGCACAACTATCTAGGTGGTCCCTAGAAGCATCGGTTAGTCCATTATAAAAGATATCAAGTATTTCATTTTTCTTGAGAGGATGACCAGGTGTCGGTGTCAAAACCGGTAGACCTTTGGGTAGGGGGTCCCGAGTTGTGGATCTAGGATCAATGGATAACAGGGGATGACGAACACAGTGTTTACCCAGGTTCGGGCCCTCTCGAAGAGGTAAAACCCTATGTCCTACTTGATTGTATTGAATATATGATGGAGTTTACAGAGTAGATCTACCTCGAGATCAGCATGAGCTAAACCCTAGGCTATGAGGTGATGAATATAGCTCTAACCCTAATGACTATAAACCCTCGGTTTATATAGACACCGATAGGGTTAGGGTTACCGAAGATAGATTACAACAAGAGGGAAAGGGATCTCGTCCACCCTTAACTTGGAGGGCACACCATGGCTTCACAGGTCTCCGGTCACCACACGGCTCCACCAGTCCGGCCCACGTACAATGGGCCGTCGCCCCGAGGACCCCTTAGTCCATGACTCCCTCAGTAGCCCTCGAACTTGCCTCCAACGCCAAAGTTTGTATCCGGCATCTACTAATCTGACCAGTATTCAGCTTGCGAGGCAAGTTCTTCAGTGTTCGGGACCAGGTGATGTCCAAAATTTGAAG
This sequence comes from Thinopyrum elongatum, assembly GCA_011799875.1. Lineage (NCBI taxonomy): Eukaryota > Viridiplantae > Streptophyta > Magnoliopsida > Poales > Poaceae > Thinopyrum > Thinopyrum elongatum. Next base: position 407,055,829 of record CM022297.1, on the reverse strand, counting down.
TGGCAATTTTACTTAACACCGAAGGAAAACAAAAAATGTCGCTCAAGCGCGAATAGTGCCTTTTTCTCACAAATTCTTATCTCTCAACGAAGAGTCGCTTCCGGCCATAACGCCAAGCGGTTACTGTTTCTTGAAGCACGGTTCGATACTGACGCCACGTTCGACACGTCCTCTCAAGGTGGAAATCGTGTCCCGCTTTTCATGGGATATGATTAATGATATCGATTCCCCTCCCCGCTCATAATGTTGCGGAGATATCGAGAAGTGGAGAGGCCAGCGGCACGGAAAAAGGAATCCCTGGCCCGTCAACAACCTATAAAGGGGGAGGGTCGCTACAGTTCGCACCTCACGCCCTCCTCCACCTCCCGCTCGCTCAGATCCTCAGAGCTCCAGCGCCCTTTCTCTCTGCTCTTACAGCGAATCCAACTCCACCTCCCTCGGCCATGGCTGGATCTGGTGCCAATGGGAAGTGGGAGGCCTCCTCCATTACCAACAAGGACATTCTGAAGCTGAAGGAGGCAGGCCAATGTCGCTCATCGGGCCCCTGAAGAGGGCCAGGTCATCCCAACGCCCGGTCCTGGCGAAAGAGTAGTATTTCTCCCCCATTTTCTCAGGGGGCTCGGGTTTCCCCTGCATCCCTTTGTGCGGGGGCTGATGTTTTCGAGCTGGATTTTCATGATCTAGCCCCCAATTCCCATCTCCACATCTCGTCCTTCATCATATTCTGTGAGGCCTTTCTCCGCGTCTAGCCACACTTCGGCCTCTGGGTGAAGGTGTTCAATGTCAAGCCCAAAGTGGTCGGCGGCGAACATGCGGACTGCGGTGGGGCTATGATCAGCAAGCTGACACGGGTCCAGTGGCCGGAGGGCCAATTCCTCGACACCGTTAGGATGTGGCAAAAGGAGTGGTTCTACATCACCGAACCAAAGGGAGCCGGCTGGGCAGCAATTCCGATCCGGACTCCCCACCAGGCTGACCTCGTGGGTCGAGAAGAGCCCGGACTGGGGGTCATCTGATGATTTAAAGGCACTACAGAAGCATGTTGGCAGTGTGATGGAGACCGGCGCGAAGCTGGTCGATGTGATCCAAGTCATGCTCAACTGTCGAATCCTCCCCTGCCAGGAGAGGGCCAAGCCCATGTGGGCACACAACCTCGAAGACCCGGCCACCGTGCGGTGCCTCTTCGGCATGACCCACAAGAAGGTGTGGGGGCTTCTATTCAAGCCGCAAAAGGAGTGGCCATCAGAGGCAGGGGGCATTGGCCTTGACACTGAGCACCCTTCGAAGAAGGTGAGCGATACTTTGTTCAAGCATAAGTCTAAACATTTATTTTGCATGACTTAATCTGAACCCCTTTACATGGGTTTTTCAGGGCTGGCTCGCCAAGGCCGAGAAGATCAGCGACCCGGCACCGCTGCCAGAGGGGCCCCGATTCGAACAGATAGAGCAGTTGCTAGTCGTGGCGCCCGACAAGAAGGGCAAGAAGAAGGAGATATCGGAGGCCAGGGAGGGCCTACACCGCATGGCGGATGACTGCCCCGGAGATGCGGCGGCCTCATTCGTTCAGGATGGGGATGATGACGAGGGCGAGGAGGAGAGTGCCTCCTTGCACTCCAAGAAGAGAGCGGCGTCTGAGGACGTCGAGGAGGTTCATCCTCCCCAAGCTCTCAAGAGGCGGTGCCGGCCTAAGCTGGTACTGCCTGACAGCTCGGACGAAGAGTCTGAAGCGTCCGAGCCGATCCCTCCAAAGGGACCCAGGGTCAAGTCCCCCGCGACCAGGTACATGTTATCACTTTTTTAGTTATCTTATTTTTAGTAACTTGCTTTGGTTTGAAAGCTAAACCCCTCCGAGCTGCAGCCCCCCGCGCGAATGCCCCACCGAGCAGACCTCAGAGGGCACGTCTCCGCCCGCCGAACTAGCGGACAGTGGGTCTATGGCGCATTCCGCACCTCCTTCGATCCCCAAAGAGGTTGAGGAGGTGCGTTATACGTCTCCAACGTATCTATAATTTTTGATTGTTCCATGCTGTTATATTATCATTCTTGGATGTTTTACAATCATTTTATAGCAAATTTATATCATTTTTTGGGACTAACCTATTGACATAGTGCCCAGTGCCAGTTGATGTTTTTTGCTTGTTTTTTACTTCGCAGGAAATCAATACCAAACGGAGTCCAAACGCAGCGAAACTTTTTGGTGATTTTTTCTGGACCAGAAGACACAAGTTGGGCCAAGAAAGTACTTGAGGGGGGCTCCGAGGAGAGCACAACCCTAGGCGCGCCCAGGTGGGTTGTGCCCACCTCGGCCACCTCCCGCACCACCTCTTTGCTCTATAAATACCCCAATATTCCAGAAACCCTAGGGGAGTCGACGAAAATCAATTCCAGCCGCCGCAGGTTCCAGAAACCACAGATCCAATCTAGACACCATCATGGAGGGGTTCATCATCCTCATTGGTGCCTCTCCGATGATGCGTGAGTAGTTCATTGTAGACCTACGGGTCCGTAGGCAGTAGCTAGATGGCTTCCTCTCTCTCTTTTGATTCTCAATACAATGGTCTCTTGGAGATCTATTTGATGTAACTCTTTTTTTGCGGTGTGTTTGTTGGGATCCGATGAACTTTGAGTTTATGATTAGATCTATGTTTTTATCCATGAAAGTTATTTGAGTCTTTTGATCTTATATGCATGATTGCTTATAGCCTCATATTTCTTCTTCGAATCTTTGGTTCAGTTAGGCCAACTAGATCGATTTATCTTGCCATGGGAAGAGGTGCTTTGTGATGGGTTCGATCTTACGGTGCTTGATTCCAGTGACAGAAGGGGAACCGACACGTATGTATCGTTGCTATTAAGGATAACAAGATGGGGTCTATTTCTACATAAATAGATCTTGTCTACATCATGTCATCGTTCTTATTGCATTACTCCGTTTCTCCATGAACTTAATACACTAGATGCATGCTGGATAGCGGTCGATGTGTGGAGTAATAGTAGTAGATGCAGGCAGGAGTCGGTCTACTAATCTTGGACGTGATGCCTATGTAATGATCATTGCATGGATATCGTCATAATTATTTGAAGTTCTATCAATTGCCCAACAGTAATTTGTTTACCCACCGTATGCTATTTTTCTCGAGAGAAGCCACTAGAGAAATCTACGGCCCCCGGGTCTATTTTCTCATCATATATTTTCAGATCTATTTTGCTATTTGCCTTTTTATTTATTTGCCACTTTTATTTTCAGATCTATATTTCCAAAAACCCAAAAATATTTTGCTTCACTTTATTTTATTCGCGATCTATTTATCCAACCTACTACAATTTATCTCATGTCCGTTTGCCAATTTCTGGCGCCGTTACCCGAAAGGGATTGACAACCCCTTTAACACGTCGGGTTGCAAGTATTTGTTCTTTGTGTGTAGGTGCTGTTTACGTAGTGTTGCTTGGTTCTCCTACTGGTTCGATAACCTTGGTCTCATCACTGAGGGAAATACCTACCATTGCTGTGCTGCATCACCCCTTCCTCTTTGGGGAAATACCGACGTAGTTCAAGCCAACATCAGTGCGGTCCCAAAGGACTCCTTCCCCTCTGAACACAGAGGGGGAGGCGGATGCCATAATGGCCGAGGTTAACACCTTGGCCGCTGAAGATCAGGAGAAGGAGTCCGGACCATCCGGACCCCCGCCGTCGACCTCTCCTGAGCCCCCAAGGCCTTCAACGGCACAGGCTCCTCACAGAGAGGAGGGGGGCTGGGGAGCAAATGCCAGGGCCGAACACCTCCACACGAGCGGCAGCTGGCTGGCCGGATGTTCTAGAGGAGCTGGTGAGCGGCTCCGTCATCGTTAACGGGCACCGCACTTTGATGAGTGCGGTTATGCAGGGTGTTCGGTCCGTCCAATCCGATTTGAATGACGCTGTCCAAGGCCTTCTAACAGGCTTTGAGGTAAGTCAAGTAATGTTCTTTCCTCATAACACGGTAATGATTATTAGTTTTAGGTAGGCCGCACATACAGCAGCCCCCGAGACTCTACCAGGACCTCAAAGAGGCATGCAGAGGATCAAATTCGGTAACCGGATAACAATGTCGATGTATTTTTGCTGACGCATGCATCTTCCGTTGCCGCGGGTGCTAATGCCGTGGCATTAGAGGAGATGGATCGGAAGCTCTAGCTTTCCAATAAAGAGCTTGACCTTGTCAACAAACAGCTTGACGAGGCGCAAGGTAAGCCCTGTAAGGAGATGTGCAATTGTCTTGACGCTGGATATTGACTATCCGGACTATGTGTTAATCCGTAATCTTAATGATTCTGCAGCTGTTGTCGCCGAGGTTGAGGGCTCGAAGGAGGCCCTGAAGAAAGCCGAAGCCGAGGCGGCCGCGAAGTAGACCGCCGCTGAAGAGGCGGTGGCCGAGCTTGAGAAGGCCAAGCTTGCTGCCGAGCAACATGAGCCGCGGGTGACCGAAATCCAAGTGGAGCTCCAGGATGCCGCCAAGAAGCTGGAGGCCCTTGAGAAGGGGCAGGAGGAGCAGTCCTCCCGGCTATCCAAGGCGGAGAAGGAGCTTCATGAGGCGAGGAGTGACGCTCGAGGCGTCCGGGAGGAGCTCCGGCAAGCGGCACAAATTGCCAATGGTAAGAAATATTTACTGCAGAGTGTGTTCGGAGGCAACAGGTTCGCCCTGTTGACGAGGGTCTGGCGCTCTGCAGGCGTCTTCACCGAGCTCCCAAAGAATGTGGCGGCTGCGGCGAGGCACTATGCCACCGTCGAGGAGGACTCCACGCAGCGGCTCTTCTAGTCACAGTTTCCGGACTCCGAGCATCCGCCCCTCCTCAGCGATCAAATGAAGCAGCTGATGGAGATGCATCGGATGTCCGAGCTGGCCTTGAAGGACCTCTGTTTCAGCCTGTGGCCGGTGGAGCCCCTTCTGGACACCTACATTGGCCTTGTGCAGAGGCTGAGGGAGGCGCCGCTCCGGATTGATGCCGGGAAGAGGTCGGCGTGCCTTGAGGGGACGAGGCTCGCGTTTGCGAAGACCATGGTTCATTGGCCAAGGATTAATCCAATGGAGATGGCCATTGGTCCTCCGCCCCAGGGGAAGGAGCACCGCCGCCCCGAGCAGTACTTCACGCAGGTGATGACCGGAGCACGGGCGATAGAGGGCTAGTGTTCTAAAAATGTAATGCTTGAGTAGCTGTAATCAAGTGTGTACCAAGTGGGACTTATGCTTTATTATGCGCCCGGCGAACTTGTTTGATATTGTAGTGATTAAATTTTGACTCCTGTGTGGCCGTATGTTAATTCTGAACGCTACCTGTCCTCGGCTTCAGCCCCCAAGTGAATATCACGAGGGTTGTTTTGTCTTCGCACTGTAACCCTTAGCCAACGTCTTGGTGCCCGGAGGCGGTAGTGTGGGAACGAAACCAGGCAATCAGACTATTCGGTTTTACTTCCTTCACTTAGCCGTAGGAGCTTGACGGTGGGGACTAGGGACTAGCCCCTGGTGTATGTGTGATGTACTTGGGGGTTGAAGCTTGCCCTTTCCAATCACATGGTTTGTGTTAAGACGAACCCTTCGTGTGACACAGCTAAATCGCCAACGATTTTTAGAGTCCAACCTCATCATCGGATCGCAGACCCGTTCACGCTTACTATGACGATCAGTTTTCAGCTTTTTCTTCCTGAGGTACTTGACCGGGCAAACCAGTAGTACAATCAAAGGGGTTCTCCCTTTGCCCTCTTAGCCAAACTAGCGGAACATAAGGGGCAAACACAGGAGCCGGGCAACCCAACTATTGACCCAAGAATTAGTTCGGAATAGATGCATATAGTGCAATATCCGAGACGCCGGACACCTAGCGGGAAGCGGTGCCTGACACATAAATCAAACTCGTGACTGATTAATATATTTTTTCATGCCAGGCTGTTCGAAGAGCGATGAGAGAGTCGAAGAGGGACAGAAAAATTGCAAGAATGCGGATATCCGAACACCATAAATGGTATTTTATTATTTCTCGTAAGCTCAGGACGTCTAACCGTACAATTCGAACTGCGAAGGAAGCAATTATAGGAAGGAAAAATGATATTTTATAGAGGAAAGGTTGACACAGGGCCTTGATGCGTGAGTTGAAGTCTTCACTGTGCCCTGCTGCACGTCTGCGCCTTTGCTTCTGATAGGTGGGGGCTGAGACCTTCAATGAGACCTTGATGGGCGAGGGCTCTACTTGTGGTGCTTTATGCTTGGGGGTATCCAGAGTTAGTCCCCGGATCGTCCAAAGACCAGGTCACCCCAGAGTTCGGTTGAGCCGAACATGTACTTCGGATTAAAGAATGCCTCGCGGCTGCCCATGGAATTTTAAGCGCAAAGTTGTGCTGGCGAGGCACATGGAGCATGGAGGAGATAGGCGTGCCGTGGGGCGCGTATCCCTATTTGCGGCGAACGTATGCGGGCTCCCATGACGGAGAACGGGTTCGAACCCGTTTGCTGTTGTCGCCGTCCTTTATGGTGGGTCGGCATCCGGGCCTATATGGGCCGGTGTTATATTCGGCCGCTAGGGCCACATTGTGTTCTTCGGTTTGAAGTGAGCGTTCGGTGTTGCCGTTGATAGTTATGACCCCTGAAGGGCCCGGCATCTTCAGCTTGAGGTACGCGTAATGCGGGACGACATTGAATTTGGCGAACGCTGTGCGGCCGAGGAGGGTGTGATAGCCACATCGGAAAGGTGCAATATCGAAGATCAAGTTCTTGCTTCAGAAGTTGTCCGGAGATCCGAACACTACTTCAAGCGTCACGGTGCCCGTGCAGCGGGCCTCCACTCCCGGAATGACCCCCTTGAAGGTGGTATTACTGGGTTTAATCCTTGATGGATCGATCCCCATTTTCTTCACTGTATCCTCGTATATCAGATTGAGGCTACTTCCTCCGTCCATTAGGACTCTAGTGAGGTGGAATCCATCGATAATGGGATCTAGCAGTAGGGTTGTGGACCCCCATGGCGTATGCTTGTGGGGTGGTCCCTGCGATCGAACGTGGTCGGGCAAGCCGCCCATGGATTGAACTTCGGTGCTACTAGTTCGATGGAGTATACGTCCCGTAGCGCTCGCTTCCTCTCCTTCTACGGTATATGGGTTGCGTAGATCATGTTTACCATCTTGACTTCGGAGGGGAAGGGTTTCTGGCCTCCACTATTCGGCCTACGGGGCTCATCATCATCCTCGCTGCGTGGGCTTTTGCCCGAGTCTTCGGCATTGTGCTTGCCGGCCTGCTTTATTACCCAACAATTACGGTTGGAGTGGTTGGCAGGCTTTTCGGATGTGCCATGGATCTGGCAGGGCCTGTCCAAAATTGTGTCTAGGCTGGACGGGTTGTTGCTGTTGCCTTTAGGGGCCTTTTTGCGCTGCCCGGACTTCGAGTTTCGGAATCCGGCGTTTACTGCCGTATCCTCACCTTCACCATCATTGTGGCGACGTTTGTTCTTGCTGCGTCGCGGCTTTCCATTTCCGTCCTGGACATCAGAAGTACCAGGGGTATCGGGATTGGTGGTTTTACGAGCAAGCCAACTGTCCTCGCCTGCGCAAAAGCCGGTCATGAGAGAAGTAAGGGCTGCCATGGTTCATGGTTTATCCTGACCGAGCTGCCTTATGAGCCATTCATCCCTGACACTATGCTTGAAGGCGGCCAAGGCTTCGGCATCCGGACAGTCAACAATCTGGTTTTTCTTGGTGAGGAATCGGTTCCAGAACTGTCGGGAAGATTCTTCGGGTTGTTGCATAATGCGATTTAGGTCGTCAGCGTCCGGAGGACGAACATAGGTGCCTTGAAAGTTTGCTCGAAAAGCGTCCTCCAGCTCTTCCGAACAACCTATAGAGTCTTCGAGGAGGCTGTTCAACCAGTGCCGAGCTGGGCCTTTGAGCTTTAGCGGTAGATATTTAATGGTGTGGAGGTCATCTCCTCGTGCCATGTGAATGTGGAGGAGGAAATCCTCTATCCATACGGCTGGATCCGTGGTTCCATAGTATGATTCAATGTTCACAGGCTTGAAGCCTTCCGGGAATTGGTGTTGCATTACCCTCTCTGTGAAGCACATGGGTGTGCGGCGCCCCAGGCTCGGGCTATGTCGCGTCGGAGGTCTTCGGTCCTCTGAATCTGCTGTTGTTCCCAGACTCTGTCGTTTTGGTTTGCCCGATCATAGTATGCTTCCCGGTAAGCGGGCGAGTCTTCCCTGGGTCCGTAAATGGACCTGGTGCGACCTCCCCTGGCGTCTAGGTCATGGCGAAGGTCGTACTCATAAGTGGACCGCGCTTGATCCTTGCCATAACGACGAGGTGGGGTGGCTGGGTGTTCGGCCTTGTCAGCTTCTCTGTTCCGTCCTCTAGGGGGACGGTTCAGCTGTTCGGCGCATGTGTATGTTGGATGTGTTGGCTCTAAGGCTTCATCGTCGAACTGGGGTAGCAATTTTCGCTTAGGATAGCTCTTAACTTGCTGTTCGTGGCCGTATCCTTCTTCGGCGGCTAGGACATTGGTCCACCGCTCATTGAGGGTGTCTTGTTCGGCCTTGATTTTGCTCTTTTGTTTCTTCAGGCTGTGGGCGGTGGCTAAAAGCCTCCGCTTGAACCTTTCCTGCTCCAAAGGGTCTTCGGGGACGATAAAGTCGTCCTCCCTGAGACTTGACTCCTCTTCAGAGAGTGGGAGGTAGTTGCTATCCTCGGAGTCTTCGCGGCCTTCCGGATTGAGCGGGTCCTCCTGCCCCGCAGGGTCATCCTGGTGATGCTCGTTGGTTGTGGCTCCAGCGGGGTCACCCATATTATTCTTGGTGCCGTTCTCTACCGAGTCTATGTTGCTCGCATGGCTTCGGCATGGCTTTGATCGGTGGCATTGTTTTTGATGTTTGGGTGGCTCATCTCTGGGCTTGCCTCTGTCCTGATCGGGAGTGCCATCACAGTCTTTGAGAGTGTCCACCATATAGATGTCGTAGGTGGACGTGGCCGACCAGCGGCCGATGGGGGGACCGACCTCAGCATTAGCCACGATTACGTCCTCCTCATCCATGTATTCAGAATTCTCCGAATTATAGTCTAACATATTGGTTAAATCATCGACAGTTGCTACCAAATGGGTGGTGGGTGGGCCGCAAAATTCCCTGTCAAACACCTCGAAGGGTCGGTGATTGAAGGCGAAGGGCAAGTTCTCCTGGATAGTCATTTTCTGAATTCGGTCTAGCGCCTCGTTCAACATATCGAGGGTCGCCGGACTTGAGGGCTCTAGGCCAGACTTTGTGGCGACGAAGCGGAGGTCGGTCTGTGACTCAACCGATCTTTGGTCCCAGATGGGCCTATCTTCGGAATTCGGGACCAAAACCTCGATGGGCACCGGTTTGACCTCGGAAACTGAGGGTGTACCTTGACCCTCCCGTGCACCTTCCACCCCGATGTTTGAGGTTGGGTCGTTTTGGGCCGGGGGCGACCCCTGGCCGCTGTTCGCCGGCTCAGGGTGCGGGCTCGAAGCCAGCGGGGTATTGCGGGGGAGGAGCTCGGCTGAGATCGAATCTTGGCCTCTGACCTTTGGTTCCGCCTCGAGGGCCGGGGGTAAATCCTCCGCCGATGTAGGTTCAGTTGATAGTGGGGTGAGGTTCCCTCTCTCAAGGAGTCCTTCCTGGCTCAAAGCCGTTTTGGTAGACTGGGGCTGATTCGCAGATCGGATCGGAGGCGTAAGTCAGAGTAGGTGCGGCAAGGCCTGTGGGGATGATGAATCCGGTGAAAACCAGATCCCCCCGCGCATCAGTGACGTACTCAAGATTGCCGAATCGAATCCGATGTTCGGGAGCGAAGTTGTCGACCTGGCCAAGACAGCCGGTCGGATCAGCGTGCAACACGATGCTACCAAAAGCGAAGAGTTGTCCCGGGACAAAGAGGTCCATGGAACTGATGTCCTCTCCAAGGACTAGGCGAGCCATCGATCTTTACGATGATCCAACAACGGAACTCTCAATGAAAGCACCAATGTCGGTGTCAAAACCGGCAGACCTCGGGGTAGGGGGTCCCGAGCTGTGGATCTAGGATCAATGGACAACAGGGGATGACGAACACAATGTTTACCCAGGTTCGGGCCCTCTCGAAGAGGTAAAACCCTACGTCCTGCTTGATTGTATTGAATATATGATGGAGTTTACAGAGTAGATCTACCTCGAGATCAGCATGAGCTAAACCCTAGGCTATGAGGTGATGAATATAGCTCTAACCCTAATGACTACAAACCCTCGGTTTATATAGACACTGATAGGGTTAGGGTTAACGAAGATAGATTACAACAAGAGGGAAAGGGATCTCGTCCACCCTTAACTTGGAGGGCACACCACGGCTTCACAGGTCTCCGGTCACCACACGGCTCCACCAGTCCGGCCCACGTACAATGGGCTGTCACCCCGAGGACCCCTTAGTCCATGACTCCCTCACCAGGCAAAGCATTAAGTAATTGGAGAAGCCTCCCCCAAGCTTGTGGGAGACTCTCTTCTTCAATTTGCACAAAGTTAAATATTTCCTGTAAAGCAGCTTGTTTCTTATGAGTAGGAAAATATTTTTCAGAGAAGTAATATATCATATCCTAGGGACTACGCACACATCCAGGAGCAAGAGAATTAAACCATATCTTAGCATCACCCTTTAATGAGAAAGGAAACAACTTAAGAATATAGTAATAGCGATTTTTTCCTCCTGAGCAAATAGGGTGGCTATATCATTCAATTTAGTAAGATGTGCCACAACAGTTTCAGATTCATAACCATGGAAAGGATCTGATTCAACCAAAGTAATTAACTCAGAGTCGACAGAGAATTCATAATCCTTATCAGTAACAAAGATAGGTGAAGTAGAAAACTTAGGATCATATTGCATGCTAGCATTCAAAGATTTTTCTTTCCACTTGCATAGTAATTTCTTAAGATCATCTCTATCCTTACAAGCAAGAAAGTCCCTAGCTACCTCTCCATCCATAACATAACCTTCAGGTATATCATGCAATTCATATCTAGGAGAGCTAGGTCTAATGGGTGTTTCAAAGTTTTCAGTTTCAATAATTTCATCAGTTTTAGAAATATCATCAGTTTCAGCATCCTCAATATCTTTAGCTCTAGCAAGTTGTTCATCAAGAAATTCACCCAGTGGCACAGTATTATCAAGCAAAGTTGTAGTATCATCATAAGCATCATGCATAGCAGAAGTAGCATCATCAATTACTTGTGACATATTAGAATCAATAGCAGGTGTAGGTGTCGCAAGCTTACTCAAAACAGAAGGTGAATCAAGTGCAGAGCTAGAAGGCAGTTCCTTACCTCCCCTCGTCCTAGAGGGAAAATCTTGCTTTTGGTATCTTTTAGATTCTTCATAGTGATCACCAGATATAAATCCCTAGTTACTCGGCAAATATAGTTATGCTCCCCGGCAATGGCGCTAGAAAAAGGTCTTGATAACCCACAAGTATAGGGGATCGCAACAGTTTTCGAGGGTAGAGTATTCAACCCAAATTTATTGATTCGACACATGGGGAGCCAAAGAATATTCACAAGTATTAGCAGTTGAGTTGTCAATTCAACCACACCTGAAAGACTTAATATCTACAGCAAAGTATTTAGTAGCAAAGTAGTATGGAAGTAACGGTAACGGTGGCAAAAGTAACAGTAGCAGTTTTGTAGTGATTGTAACAGTAGTAGCAACGAAAGTAACTTAGCAAAGTTCAATATGTGAAAAGCTCGTAGGCATTAGATCGGCAATGATAATTGTGTTGGATAATATTCATCATGTAGCAGTTATAACCTAGGGTGACACAGAACTAGCTCCAATTCATCAATATAATGTAGGCATGTATTCCGTATATGGTCATACATGCTTATGGAAAAGAACTTGCATGACATCTTTTGTCCTACCCTCCCGTGGCAGCGGGGTCCTAATGGAAACTAAGGGATATTAAGGCCTCCTTTTAATAGAGAACCGGACCAAAGCATTAGCACTTAGTGAATAAATGAACTCCTCAAACTACGGTAATCACCGGAAAGAATCCCAATTATTGTCACCTTGGGGTATGCGGATCATAACTCGTAATAGGTGTCTACAACTTGCAAGATAGGATCAAGAACTCGCATATATACATGAAAACATAATAGGTTCAGATCTGAAATCATGGCACTCGGGCCCTAGTGACAAGCATTAAGCATAGCAAAGTCATAGCAACATCAATCTCAGAACATAGTGGATAGTAGGGATCTAACCCTAACAAAACTAACTTGATTATATGATAAATCTCATCCAACCCATTACCGTCCAGCAAGCCTACGATGGAATTACTCACTCACGGCGGTGAGCATCATGAAATTGGTGATGGAGGAAGGTTGATGATGATGATGGCGACGAATCCCCCTCTCCGGAGCCCCGAGCGGACTCCAGATCAGCCCTCCCGATGAAGAATAGGAGGCAGCGGCGGCTCCGTATCGTAAAACGCGATGAATGCTTCTCCTTGATTTTTTTCTCCTCGAATAGGTACTTATAGAGTTGGACTTAGGGTCGGAGGAGGTCCAGAGGGCCCACAAGCCTGTAGGGTGCAACCTAGGGGGGTGGGCGCGCCCCAGGGCTTGTGGTCTCTGGGTGGCCCCCCTCTGGTTACTTCTTGCGCCAGTATTTTTTTATATATATTCCACAAAAATTCTCCGTAAATTTTCAGGTCAATTAGAGAACTTTGATTTCTGCACAAAAATAACACCATGGCAATTCTTCTGAAAACAGCGTCAGTCCAGGTTGGTTCCATTCAAATCATGCAAATTAGAGTCCAAAACAACGGCAAAAGAGTTTGGAAAAGTAGATATGATGGAGACGTATCACCACTGGTACAGCGAGGTGCTATACACATGGTTTTTAACCCTTTTCCGTGACGGCATTTTGAACCGTCGCCAAGTGAGTGACAGTGATAGGGGGGTCCTTCCCACATGACCTAGAAACCGTCGGGGATAGGGAGCCATGATGCAGAGGCCTTGCCAAATGTAATCGTATGTGATGCAGCACACACTAAATTCTTTTGCACATGTGGGATCGGTGATTAAACGTTTCTAATGACGCAGTGAAACCAAACGGTGTGTCGTAATGAACCATTGGGGAAATAGTATGTAAGGCACACGGGCCAACATATGAACTGTGTGCGATATGTGCCCCATCGTACATGAGTTTTCTACGGAACTCGTCTGCCATGCAAGACTCCATCGCACATGTTTCCCAACAATTATCGTGTGCGATAATGTTCTATCACAAATGGTTCAGGAGCCCCTTCGCACACATACAAGTGCTGCAGACCGTTTGTGATTTGTTGTGTATCACCGACGGTTGCGGTAAGAGTGACGTGTGCTTTTCGTTTGGGATCCCACATGTTTCCTGAAAAATTTACAACTGGGATTGTATTTTACATTGGGCACGGTTTACTCTGAGCTCATTTGCGCGATAATGTGATATCATAAACAATTCCGGAGCCCCTACGCACACGTAGTAGTGCTGCAAATCGTCTGCGATCTGCTGTGTATCACCGACGGTTCCGCTACGATTGACGTATGCTTTCCGATGTGGATCGCACAAACTCATTTAGTTGAACCGTGTGCGGAGCAATTGCCAGGTTAAAACAAAAATATCCCATTTGAATCGGCATGCAAAAAAGCAAATTCGCCACAATATTCAATTGAACAAATAGTGTCCACAGGAAGAACATTCATCAGATTTTGCAACAAATGCAATTGAACAAATGGTAGCTAAATTCCAATGATTAGTCGACATATATATGCATTACATAATTAATCATAGTGTACGACATACGAAGACCTTATCAGATGGAAAACAATGGATCCATGTGAGGGAGTCATGGACTAAGGGGTCCTCGGGGCGACGGCCCATTGTACATGGGCCGGACTGGTGGAGCCGTGTGGTGACCGGAGACCTGTGAAGCCGTGGTGTGCCCTCCAAGTTAAAGGTGGACGAGATCCCTTTCCCTCTTGTTGTAATCTATCTTTGGTAACCCTAACCCTATCAGTGTCTATATAAACCGAGGGTTGTAGTCATTAGGGTTATAGCTATATTCATCACCTCATAGCCTAGGGTTTAGCTCATGCTGATCTCAAGGTAGATCTACTCTGTAAACTCCATCATATATTCAATACAATCAAGGAGGACGTAGGGTTTTACCTCTTCGAGAGGGCCCGAACCTGGGTAAACACTATGTTCGTCGTCCCCTGTTATCCATTGATCCTAGATCCACAGCTCGGGACCCCCTACCCCGAGGTCTGCCAGTTTTGACACCGACACCAGGACTAGCAAACTCACAAAAATCCGGTATCTTTCAAGGTCCGTCCCCGAAGCCCAACTCTTACGGATCGCCCACAGGGTCTTCTATCGAGTTACTGGAGCGTTCGACACCCCTACATGCCCAGCCGGAAAATCTGTTCAACGCAATGGGAATTTCTGTTATTAGGCCCACAGCCTACGACTGGGTCGGGCTTAAACCTGATGATCGAGAAATAAACACCCCTCCGGTCACGCACCTCGTCGCCACGGTCGAAGAGCCCAGGAGGGGTCACAGCCATGTAAGCTAAAAACAGTGTACACTCGAATCTCCAGCTCGGAGTCAGACACCAGCCTGGATGTACGTCCGGACACAACACCTGACACAAGTCCCGGCCTTGAGCCTATCCAGCCGCACATCAGTTCGGATCCGAGTCCTGTGCGGTCAGAACCGGACATGCCTCAGCCTCCCATCAAGGATAGTCCGGATCCGCGGCGGAGGGGAATTCTTGAAATTTTCCCACCCACCCACCACACGGAATACTCCCCGGATTCGAGAAGCCCAGACATATGGGACCTCATGTATGTCAAACAGCTGCCAAACGAAACAGTCCATCACTATTAGGCTAGATTTCTCCTGGTAAAAAATAGGATGCACCTTGCTGTGACAAAGAAATAGTTAAAGCCTTCCAGTTCAACTGCAGGGATGAGGGTCTCTTAAACGCCCTTGCGCGCCGCCAAATTCAAAGCTTCACCGAACTATCAGACATGGTGCGCAAATATTGCGCCATGGAGGACACATGGAGGGCGCAACAGCTGAGCATGGGACTACATCCCACCGCCCATCATGGAAAGCCTCGCCTTAAACGAACCAATACAAATCGGTCACCGGAGCGTGAGCCCAATGAAAGGAAAGCCAGGCCCAGATCGGTGTTAGATGAGTTGCTAGATAAACCATGCCCAATACATTCGGTCTTGCTAGACACAAACCTAACCCACAGACTTTGAACCTGCTGGGTGGTAAGACAAGTGGCCAAACATGGCGAACCAATCTTGGGCCTTACACCCCTAGATAAATAGTCCTCAGCTTCACCACGGGACCACAATGTCCTTACGGTATACGAGACGTTCACCTCAAACAGCAAAAGGAAAAAGGCTCTTCGGGAGCTCAGCCAGGTATATCAAGTGACAGCCGCACACCCATGGGCAAATACTCCTATCACCTTTGACGAGAAGGATGAGCCAGGCACCCATATCAGCCATGCAGCAGCCGCCCTGGTCCTCGATCCCATCATCGATGGTTTTTGGTTGACTAAAGTACTAATGGATGGAGGCAGCGACCTCAATCTCATTTACGAGGATACGCTCGATAAGATGCAATTCAACAGGTCTCGTATCGAACGTAGCAACACCACATTTTGAGGTATAATACCCTGTACGGAGGCACACTGCTCGGGACGCATAACCCTCGATGTTGTGTTCGGCACACCCGATAACTACAGATCCGAACCCTTGCTATTCCACATTGTACCCTTATGCAGTGGATACCACGCCCTTCTAGGTCGTGAGGCATTCTCAAAATTTTAGGCCATACCACATTACGGGTATATGAAACTCAAAATGCCAGGGCCCAATGGGGTAATTTCACTTAAAAGCGACCCAAGCAGATCCTTGAGAGCCGAAAACAAGATGGCATCCCTTGCCCTAGAGGCACTATCCGAAGCCCTTGCGGCCGAAGAATTGACAGCTTTACGCACTACCGTCGACAGGGACGACGTGGTTCTCAATAAACAGCAAAAATCCACGTCATTCAAGCCAGCAGATGAAATAGTAAAATTTCAAGTGCATCCAACAGATCCCAACAAAATGGCGTCCATAGAAGCATAGCTGGACCCCGTAGTCGACGAGGCATTAAGGACATTCCTGTGCGAAAATTGGGACATATTCGCCTGGCACCCCTTGGACATGCCAGGAATCCCACGCAGGAAGGCAGAGCACAGCCTCAACATCCGAAAAGGCTTTAAGCCAGTGAAGCAGACCCTACGTCGGTTTTCCGAGCCCAAACGACAAGCCATGGGCGAAGAACTCACAAAACTGTTGGAGCCCGGATTCATCCGTGAGATCAAACACCCCGAGTGGTTAGCAAACCTGGTAATGGTACCAAAGAAGGATAAGTCCTGGTGGGTCTATGTCGATTTCAAAGACCTTAACAAGGCCTGCCCTAAGGACCCTTTCCCCCTAACAAGGATAGACCAGATCATTGATGCCACCGCTGGACACGACTCACTATGTTTCCTTGACGCATACTCCGGATACCACCAGATCAAGATGAAAGAGTCCAACCAGGCGGCAACCGCATTCATTACCCCTTATGGCCCTTTCTGCTTCAACAACATGCCGTTCGGATTGAAAAAAACAGGAGCCACATACCAACGCATGATTCAAACATGCCTCGAAAATCAAATTGGCAAAACAGTCGAGGCATACGTGGACGATGTGGTTGTCAAAACCAAACACATAGACCAACTGGTAGACGACCTACGCCAAACCTTTGACAACCTGCGAGCTTATGACATACGGCTCAACCCAGAAAAATGTATCTTCGGGGTCCCCGCCGGAAAGCTGCTCGGATTTATCGTTTCCCATAGAGGAATCGAGGCCAATCTGGCCAAAATTAGAGCGCTATCTCAGCTCGCAATACCAACAGAGCTCAAGCATGTTCAGAAGCTGGCAAGATGCATGGCAGCCTTGAGCCGCTTCATATCCCGCCTCGGAGAAAAAGCATTACCACTCTACAAGCTGCTCAAAAATACCAAGAATTTCCAATGGACAGACGAAGCAACCGCGACGCTCGAGGAGATTATAACACTCCTAGCCAACCATCCTATCCTAACCGCAACTAGTATCGGTGAGCCCATGTTGCTATATGTTTCAGCCACCAATCAGGTGGTCAGCGCGGCGCTCGTGGTGGAACAGGAATCCAAGGGCCACAAATTTTAGGTCCAGAAGCCGGTCTATTACGTGTCTGAAGTGCTAACACCATGCAAAACACGGTACCCGCACTATCAAAAGATAGCTTACACAGTCTTCATGGCGTCCCGAAAGCTTCGCATTACTTTCAAGAATGTTCGGTCACTGTAGCATCTGAAGTCCCCTTGAATGATATAATCAATAACAGGGACGCTACATGCCGCATCGCCAAATGGGCCATCGAGCTTTTCCCCTTCGAGATAACATACAAGCCACACCGAACCATTAAATCTTAGGTGCTGGCCGATTTCATAGCCAAATGGACCGAAGCCGAACTACCCAGGGAGTACTCCATATACTCACACTGGACAATGTACTTCAACGGCTCAAAGATGTTGGCCGGACTAGGGGCTGAGGTCATCCTCGTCTCCCCCACGGGCGACACTGTTCAGTATGTCCTCCAAATCATGTATACGGACTCGAACAATGCAACCGAGTATGAAGCACTACTGCATGGTCTTCGCCTGGCCACCACAATGGGCGTACAATGCCTTGAGGTAAGGGGGGACTCAAATCTGGTGATTTCTCAAGTAAATGGCGAGTTCGATGCAAAAGACCCCAATATAGTGGCATATAGAAATGCGGTCCTCTGGATATCTGCTCGATTTGAGGGCTTTGAATTTCACCATGTCGCTAGAGACAGCAATCAAGCAGCCGACGTCCTCGCCCGCATGGGCGCCAAGAGCGACCCGGTTCCTAAAAACACCTTCCTCGAGCAGCTCTTTAAGCCCTCCGTGGTTTGGCAGGACGACGTCTCCGATGCACCATCCAACGAGCCCGCTCACAATGACCCGCCCGAAAACGAAAACGATGATCAAGTCATCGGCGGTTCCGCACTCGAGGAAACGCCCTCCGCACACGAGGTAATGGCCGTAATCCCACCTTGGACAGAACCCTTACTAGCCTACCTCACACAACGTCAGCTTCCGGAGGATCAAACCAAAGCACGATGTATCGTTCGCTGCTCCAAAGCATACAAGGTCCATGAAGGCGAACTCTATAAGAGGAGCACCACAGGAGTTTTACAAAGGTGCATCTCCGAAGAAGAGGGGCGGCAGCTTTTGGCAGAGATACACGCGGGCATGGGCGGACACCACGCGGCAGCTCGGGCTTTGGTCAGCAAAGCTTTCCAAGCAGGGTGTTTCTGGCCCACCGCCCGTGAGGATGCCCGGACTTTAGTCCAACACTTCATCGGATGCCAACTGTTTGCAAATCAAAGCCACATGCCCCCTACAGCTCTCCGGACGATACCGATTATGTGGCCTTTTGCGTTCTGGGGTCTTGACATGGTTGGGCCACTCAAAGGGGGGACAAACAAAAAGAAGTACCTATTGGTCATGGTCGACAAATTCACCAAGTGGATTGAGGCAAGACCCGTCACTTCGGTAGAATCCGGACCCGTCATCGACTTCTTATCAGATGTCGTACACCGTTATGGTGTCCCCCACAGTATCATCACCGATAATGGTACCAATTTCACCGCTCAGGAAGTTAAAGACTGGTGCGGCAAAATGGGCATCAAGCTCAATTACGCCTCCGTATATCACCCATAGACCAATGGGCAGGTCAAACAAGCCAACGGCCTCATTATGAGTGGCATTAAGCCTCGCCTAGTTCGCTCCCTTGAAAAATCAGACCGCCATTGGGTCGAGGAACTCGATTTTGTACTATGGGGGTTGTGCACTACTCCTAACCGGTCCATCGGATACACACCATTTTTCTTGGTATACGGGGCGGAAGCAGTCCTCCCATGGGACCTGATCCATGACGCACCTAGAGTGCGCATGCATGAAGAAAGGGAAGCCGAACTCGATCGGCAGGATAATTTGGACGCTCTGGAAGAAGAGCGAGACATAGCTCGAGCTCGGTCCGCGTTCTATCAGCAGCAAGCACGAGCTTACCACAACCATGAAGTACAAATGAAGACATACAACATGGGCGACCTCGTCCTCCGACTCCCTAAAAAACAGAAGGATAAACTCTCAACTAAATGGGAGGGACCGTACATCATCGACGAAGTACTCATAGGAGGAGCATATCGACTTCGCTGTCTGACCGACAACGGTGTCGTGGTAATATCTTGACAGATGCCAAGGGGTGGCTTATCATGGTTGGGGCCATGAGATCGTCGTCGGGTCCTGGAAGCGGGAGTGGGCACAAGCTCGGACGGACACAAGATCTACCCAGGTTCGGGGCTCTCCTAAGAGATGAAACCCCTACTCCTACTCTGCGGGGTCTCCGCATGATCACTATGAAGCAAAGAGTACAATCGTGCTCCTAGAGCTGTTCGGCCAGAGGAGGAAGAAGGGCAAGGCTAGCTCTCTCCCCTCCCTGGCTATGGTGTGTGTAGAACTGAAGTGGAACATGAGGGGAACCCTTTGCATGGGTGTGGCCTGGGGGGTTTTATAGGCTAACCCCCCAGGGGTACAATGGTAATATGGCCAGGTGGTAGGCCCCGACTGCCAGCGTCTATGGGGGCCGGGTTCTCCGCCGGCTGCTGGGGCCCGCCTCTGCTGGGCTTTGCCGGCTGCTGAGGAACCGGCCGACAGGTGGGGCCCGCCGCCTACGGGCCCCGCTGACGACTCTTCACTCTGGCGCCGTCCATGCTGACGGAGGCCGTGTCGGGCGCGCCTTGGCTACAGCGCCGTGCCGGGCGGGTCGGTGGCCGCCTGGAGGCCGGTCTTACGACCAGTCGGACTAAGGGGCTTGGCCAGCCCCGATGTCTTGAAATATGGTTAAGTGCTGATGAGGCTACCCGGGGACTATCCCCCTGACAGTAGTCCCCGAAGCTGGTGAGGTTCTACGGTTTTAGCAGTCGAAGGGCCTCAGCAGTTTCCCCTTCGAGTGGTCTTCCGCCTCCTGCTCTGCCCGGCTGGGAGGAGCCGGACGCTAGGAGCCGGCCGCGGCCGCGGCCGCCTGGTGGAATTCGAATCGACAAGCGGGAGTCGGGGCGGCGCCGCCCGCCGCACGTGCGCCACGCGGCGCCAGCAGGCCAGGCCGGCCTGCCTGCCCACGCGCGTGATGAGACATCGCCGTAGGCTGGGGCCCGCCACTACAGGGCCTCGGCCTACGCGCGGATCCATTGCGGCCGAGGCGGGCGGTTGCCCTTCTGCAGCGCATTAACTGCGCCATAACCGCACGGAATACGCGGGGTCGTGCGGGGCATGGGGCGCAGTTAATCCCATGCCCCCACGTCATCTCGGCTTCGCCTCCACCGGCTATAAAGAGGGGGAGGAGGAGGAGGGGCGGCAGAACGCACGCGCGCCCCCTCCCCACTCTCTCTTCTCCCTTCGCCATTGCTGCCGCGGCGCTGCTCCGCCGCTGCCGAAGTGCTTCTGCGGTTGCCTCCTTATCACTGTCGCTTAGCCGCGGTCACCGCTCCACCGAAGCAGCCACTCCGCCGTGGCCACCACCACGGCTCCGCTGCCTCGCGTCATCGCCGCGTCGCCCATCGTCTTCTTCTTCGTCGCCGCAGCGCCCGTCATCTTCTTCTCCGTCGAGCTCCTCCTTGCCATCCCTGCGCCATGGAGAAAAGCGGGTGGCTAGGGTCTAACATCCATGACGACCACGTCGACTTCCTCCGCGCGACGCGGAGGCTGCCTCACTCAAACAACATGGGCGTGCGCATCCCCCCGAGCCGGAGACCTCGCCGCGGCCGGAGCCCGGCGAGTACGTCATCTTCCTCGCTCACTTCCTCCGCGGCTTCGCACTCCTGGCCAGCGGCTTCTTCCGGGAGTTTCTCCACTTCTACCGACTGCAGCTGCACCACCTCACCCCCAACACGATGGTGTGCCTCTCCGCCTTCATCACTTTCTGCGAGGGATACCTCGGCGTCTTGCCGACTATCGAGCTCTGGGGTAGGTTCTTCTAGCTCAAGTTAGGTACGTCGGCGAAGGAGGAGCCGGCCCAGTGCGGGGCGTGTGTGGCCGTGAGGCGCTCAGGAGGCGGCACACGCTTCCCGTCGATCCCTCTGCACGAGTCGGCCAAGCTTTGGCAGAAGTCATACTTCTACGTCCGGAATCTCCAGAACGTCGACTACATCAACCTGCCGGCCTACGTGCACGGGCCGCCTGCTGGGTCGCGCGACAACTGGCAACAGCAGCCGCCCAAGCGCCCCCTGCCGGGCCCTATCGTCAGCTTCCTCACCCGGCTGGAGGAGATGACAAGCCGGGAGGGGCTCAAGCCGGCCGACCTGCTGGCCGGCTTCATCATGCGCCGGGTATCGCCGCTTCAGCTTCGGCCGCACCTCATCAGCCAGATGAGCGATCGACGGGATCCATGCCGGATGTCCACCAAGGATATGCCGAGGGTGGAGGTGGCCCGCCATGTCAATGACATCTCCAACTGCAAGCTCAGCAAGGCGGAGTGGCGTATCGGCAAGGAGCCTTACAGTCGGGCCAACCCCCCTCCAGCGGTAAGTGCCAGATCCGGCTGCTTTATTCACAATATTCTTTGTCCCTCCTTCTTGACCAGTCGGCTTTTTGTGGCAGCGCTTCGCGGGCCAAGGCACGCCGGCTCCTGGCCACGAGTGGATGTCGGATCACGAGGATAGCGACGCCGAGGATCCCGAGCTGGGGGCAGCCGCCATGGAGGAAGGCGGCGACGAGGAGGTCGCTGGAGGAGCAGGCGGCCCCGAGGCAGGCGGCTCCGCAAGAGGCGGCGGAGGGGCAGGCGGCCCCGAGGCGGGCGGCTCCGCAGGAGGCGGCGGAGGAGCAGGCGGCCCCGAGGCGGGCGGCTCCGTAGGAGGCGGCGGAGGAGGAATCGGTGATGTCCGGGCTTGGCCGGACAACGACGAAGGTGACGAGGAGCGGCGCTCGCCTAGGGGGGGCGCGGGAAGAGGAGCCGGAACCTCTACGCCACGGCCGGCAGCTGCACCCGGTGGGCACAAGCGCCGCCTGGCGGGGAGGTACGGCAGCCACCCGGTCAAGAAGGCCAAACAGGCGGACGCCACCAGGCGGCACGAGGCCTAAAAGGTGGCCGCCGCCCGGAAGGGGCCCAAACCCATGCCGCTCACGTCCGGGTAAGCGCACTTGCCGCTCTGACTTCATGTTTTCCTTCTTTCTTGGGGTGTTTCCTCATCTTTGCTTTCTTGTTGAGCAGGACGGCCTTCGCCGTCACGCGGGCTTCATTCGCCTCGCTGATGGACCCAGTGGACGGCTCCGCGGATGCTCGGCGTTCGGATCCAGCTGCTGCCCTCTGGGAGGCGCAGGAGAGGAACGCGCGCGAGGCGCAAGAGGCCGCGGAGAAGGCGCGGGCCGACGCCCAGGCAGAGGAGGCGGCGCAGGCGGAGGCCCGGGCCGCGGCGGAAGCGGAGGCGGAGGCGGCGACGAAGGCGCAGGCGGAGGCCACGACCAAGGCGCAGGCGGGGGCCGACACCAGGGTGACGGTGGATCCGGCTGGTGGCGAGGTCCCGGAGACCGTCACCCTCGAATAGCCAGAGGTGGAGATGGCGGAGAACCAGACGCCGCCTTGGGCGGCCGGGGCCGACCAGTCGGTGCCGGAGCTTGTGGTCCCCGACACCGTCATCCCGGAGGTGGAGGAGACCCAACGCGCGCCGGATGCTGGCGGACAGGGAAGCAGCAAGCCCAACCAGCCGGAGGTACCACCAGCCGGTGCCAGGCAGGCAGCAAGCCAGGTCTTGGTGGCGCGCGCTCCTGCGCGCCGGCGTGCGACGCAGGCGACATCGGAGCCCAGGCGGCAGGTGGAGGCTGCGGCCTCGAGCTCGCGGGGAGCCAACGCCGGGGCCACGAACACCCCTCCTTCAGGCTGGGTGGCGGGGGCCGGCTCAGCCGCCTTGAACCTGGCAGTGCACGACCTGGAGGACCGGTTCCTCGCCCAGAACGCCACTCTGTAGAGGGCGAGGGAGGAGCTGTTGGCGACGCGGTCGGCCGTCCGGGTACGTACACCTTATTTTGCTATGTTTTTTGTCTTGTAACCTTCCATGGGGGCGCGCCAGCGCACCCACTGGGTGTAGCCCCCGAGTTCCGAGCCGGCTGCTGAGCAGGCGGGTTGGAACTCCAAGGTGTTCTTTTCTTTGGCTGAAATGCTTGCTGCTGCTGCAGGACTACCACAACATGCGGGCGGCCGCGTACAACACGCAAAACCGGATGCTCATCACCCGAACTACTGAGCTGGCTCAGAGCCGAAGTAAGTAAGCCGGCTTTCAGTGGGGGCGCGCCAGCGCACCCACTGGGTGTAGCCCCCCGAGATTCGGGCCTGCTGTTGAGCAGTCGGGCCGGATCTTTTTTGGTAGGCCTGTTTTCGTTTTTGTCGAAGTAGATGATGATGATTTCTGTCTTCTTCTTGCAGCGGCCGCCGCCTAATTGAGGGAGCGCATGGCCGAGCTCGAGGGCCAGCTCTGGGTTTTGGGGCAGGAGCGCGATCAGGCAGCCGCGGCTCGCGATCGGCTGGAGAAGGAGCTGGCGGAGCAGACCGAACGCCACATGAACCAGGTCCGGACTCTGGAGGCGGACGAAAATCGCCTGACGGCCGAGTTCGAGGCTCAACGCTCGGACTGGGCCGAGAGGGAAAAGCTCCTCGATGATGGCTACTCCGTGATTGAGGACATGCTTGACGGTGCGTCTCTCTTCTCCGGGTTGTGGGTTGCTGATTGTTAGCCGTCGGCTGTCGCTGGAAGCCGGCCTCTGACATCTTTGTCTTCTTCTTGAGCAGAGTTCCTCCCGGGCCACTCCGTCTCCATCTGCATGGCCATCGAGGCCCAGCGCGAGGAGCAAAGGCGGGAGGGCAAAGAGATCATGCAGGACAGACCTCGGACCGTGGGCAAACAGCTCACGGCCGTCCGGATGCGCCTCGAGCCCACGCACCGCCTGCTCCGCCGGCTTCAGCGCGCCGGGTCGCAGGTCTTGGAAAGCTTGTGGCCGGGTGCTCAGATCCCGCGGACTCCCAGTCGGACGGCCAACTGGCTGGAGGTGGCGGCAAGCCGGCTCAAAGCTTGGAAGAGTTCCGTCGCGCGGTTCGGGGCTGCAAAGGCTCTAGAGTTCGTCAAGGCCTGGTACCTCGGCGTGCGTCTGGCGCAGCTGGTGACCTTTCACCAAGAGACGCTGCCAGAGCTGGCGGCGGCGCACGAGGACATCGCTATCCGCGCGGCGGCCATCGCCGACTATGCTGATGTCGACTTCTTCGTCCCGGAGTGGGGAGATGATGGCGCCGTGGTTCCTCCGTCCTGGTTCGGTCTGAACCCGTCGGACGGGGAGGACTCGGCGGAGGAGATCGCCTCCAGCGATGAAGGCGACGAGGACGAGGAAGGCGGCTACGTCTCACCAGACGGCAGAGCTACCAGCCGGACTCGGCCCGACCCAGCGCCGACTCACGACCAGCCGGAGACCACGTCAGCCGCCGCCGACCGCCAGGCCGAGACTCCGCAGCCAGAAGCCCCACCAGCCGGAGCTACGCCTGTCGCCGACCAGTCCGTGCAGCCCGAGGGGACGTCCGCCTAGATGGCCTGTTATCTTTTTTCGAGTTTTTTTTCTGTCTTCGTGCTTGAAAACAATGTCAGTTATGCGTAGTTCCACCCACTGGGGGTGTATTTTTAAACTTGATGAATGCTGGCCTTGGGCCCTTTTGCAATGTACAAAGATTAAATCCCCACATTTTGCATGTGTTGCCGGGTTCTAGCTTGAGTTTGCTGTTGCCCTCTTTGGCTTTTTCCTTCGCCGCGTTCCCTTGGCCGCCTCCCTGCCAGCCAGACAGCCGTGTTGCGGTCTGTGGCTGGGTCAGGGACTTGGTCGTTTAGAACGGGCAAGTTACTTCAGCCGCTTAGAGCGTAGCTTAGTCGAGCGAGAAGCCGGCTTGCCGGCTGCTGAGCAGTCGGACGAGGGAGGCGAGAGGCCGTCTTGGCCGTAGTCGGTGTTTTCCTTAGTCGTTTTTCGTGTGGACAACGTTTCCGGCCTTTGAATCTTGCCAGTCGGACAGCCGCGCTGCGAACTGCGACATGGAGCGAAGAGAGGGCTTTGGCGTCGGCACACTACTAGTCGGCTCCGGCTGGTGCGAACTTAGGCCAAGACGGCGAGCCCCCGGGTCGGCTGACCGGAACCCGGACAGGGCAAGAATATATAAAAAAACTCAATTCATGGTATAAGCTTATCTCATGGATAAAAAGGTAGCCCCCGAGTGCATCTCGGGGGACCTGAGGTCTTTACTTAATACAAAAGTTGGCGTGGTACATACACTCGCTTTAACTGTGAAACGGATGGAGTAGGTTCGCGTTCCATGGCCGCTCCGTCTCTTCGCCGGCTATGCTTTGCTTGCATGCCCTGGGATTTTGGGCATCGATGAGGTAGTACGAGTCATTGTCCAGGGCCTTGCTGACGATGAAGGGGCCTTCCCAAGGTGCTGCGAGCTTGTGCTGGCCGGCTGATCGCTGGATCAGGCGGAGCACAAGGTCGCCTTCACGGAATGTACGCGGCTTGACCTTCTTGTTGTGGTAGCGGCGCAGGCTCTGCTGGTAGATGGCGGACCGGCTGCACGCTAGCAGCCGGGCCTCTTCCAGCAGGTCGACGCCGTCTTCTCGCGCCTCCTTTGCTTCCGCCTCCGTGTACATAGTGACGCGAGGCGAGTCGAACTCGATATCCATGGGGATGATAGCCTTGGCATCGTACACGAGGAAGAAGGGCGTAAAGCCGGTTGATCTGTTGGGCGTGGTCCAAAGACTCTAGAGGATGGCCGACAGCTCGTCGATCCAGCAGCCGGCCGATCGCTCCAGCGGCTCGATCAGGCGGGGCTTGATGCCGGACAGGATGAGGCCGTTTGCTCGCTCCACCTGGCCGTTTGACTGCGGATGGGCAATGGACGCTAGGTCCAGTCGGATACCCTGGTTTGCGCAGAAATGGGCCAAGGCGCCTTTGGCGAAGTTGGTGCCATTGTCGGTGATGATGCTGTGGGGAACGCCGTATCGTACGGTGTTGTCGGCGACGAACATGACGGCAGTCGGACCGTTCAGCTTCTTGATTGGCTTGGCCTCATTCCACTTGGTGAATTTGTCAACGGCGGCCAGCAAATGAGTCATGCTGCCGGGTGCTGTCTTGAAAGGACCCACCATGTCCAAACCCCACACGGCAAACGGCCAGGTGATGGGGATGGTCTTGAGGACAGAGGCCGGCTGGTGTTGCTTGGTGTTGAACTTCTGGCACCCTTTGCACTTCTTGACCAACTCCTTGGCGGCGTCCAATGCAGTCGGTCAGAAGAAACCATGGCGGAAGGCTTTGGCTCTGAGGGACCGGGAGGCGGCATGGTGGCCACATTCACCTTGGTGGATATCTCTGAGGATCTCCATGCCCTTCTCCGGCTCCACGCAGCGCTGATAAACGCCGGTCACGCTCCGCCTGGCGAGCTCTTTGTTGATGATGGTGTAGGCGCCTGCCCGACGTTGGATCTGTTGGGCTAGCACTTCGTCTGCTGGTAGCACACGGCTTACCAGATAGTCGCGGATGGGCTGCGCCCAAGATGGGGCCGCCACCACTGTGAAGACGGCAACTGGCACGAGGGTGGCCGGGTTGGGAGGCGGCGGGCTGGAGCCGGCCACTCCTGGTGGTGTCGATGAAGTCCCCGGGCCGACTGCCGCAGTCCCCGGGCCGCCTGCTTGAATTCCTGGGCCGGGTGCTGGTGGTGCAGCCCCCGGGCCACCTGCTGAAGTCCCCGGGCCGACTGCTGAAGTCCACGGGCCGGCTGCTGCGGTCCCCGAGCCGAATCCGACTGCTCTGGGGTCAGCTGGCACGAAGATGGAGTCGGACTCTAGCGACGGCTTGATAGACGGCTTGCGCAGACATTCGAGGGAGACGCCGGCTGGTATGGCCTGCCGGGTGGAGCCAATGCGGGCGAGGGCGTCCGCTGCATTGTTGTCGGCTCTCGGCACATGGAGGAACTCGCACCCATCGAAGTGCCCGCTCATCTGCTGGACGAGGAAGCGGTAGCTTGCCATGTTGGCGTCCTTGGCGTCCCAGTCGCCGGACGACTTCTGGACCACCAAGTCCGAGTCGCCATAGCAGAGGATGCGGCGGATGCCGATCTCCTTGGCCATTCGGAGCCCAAAGATGAGCGCCTCGTACTCGGCTACGTTGTTGGAGGCGGCGAAATGGATCTGCAGCATGTACTTCAGCTTGTCGCCCTTGGGAGAGGTGAGGACGATGCCGGCTCCCAAGCTGGTGCGCATCTTTGAGCCGTCAAAGTGCATCCGCCAATGCGTAGAATCCGGCGCTGGCGGCAGGTATTGGGACTCAGCCCAGTCGACTAAGAAGTCGGCCAGCGCTTGGGACTTGATGGCGGTGCGGGGCTGGTAGAGGATGGTATGGGGAGCCAGCTCGATGGCCCACTTGGCCACCCGGCCTGAGGCATCTCTGTTGCCCATGATCTCGGCAAGGGGGGTGGTGCAGACCACTGTGATGGAGTGCTCTTGGAAATATTGCTTCAGCTTCTTGGCGGCAAAGTACACGCCGTAGCACATCTTCTGGTAGTGGGGGTAGTTCTGCTTGGAGGCGGACAAGACCTTGCTCAGATAATACACTGGCCTCTGGACTGGCTGCACCTTGCCAGCTTCTGGCTGCTCGACCACAATCACCGTGCTGATGACTCGGCTGGTGGTGGTGATGTAGAGGAGCATCGGTTCCTTGGCAGCCGGAGCCTCCAGGATAGGCGGCATGGACATCATGTGCTTGAGCTGACGAAAAGCTTCGTCCGCCTGGTCGTTCCACTTGAAGCAAGTGGTTTTCTTCATGAGCTGGTACAGGGGGAGTGCCTTCTCGCCCAGCCGACTGATGAAGTGGCTGAGGGATGCCAGGCACCCGGTGAATTTTTGGACGTCACGCAGCTTGGTGGGACTCTCCATCCGCTCGATGGCCTTGATCTTCACGGGGTTGCACTCGATGCCGCGTTCAGAGACAAGGAAGCCGAGGAGCTGGCCGGCTGGTACTCTGAAGACGCACTTCTCCGGGTTGAGCTTGATTTGAAAACGGCGCAGATTTTCGAAGGTCTCCTTGAGATCCTCTAGGAGGGTGCCGCGCCTCTCCGTTTCACCACAATGTCATCCACATAGACGTGGGCATTGCGGCCGAGTTACTTCAACAAGCACTTCTGCATGCATCGTTGGAAGGTAGCGCCGGCATTCCTCAAGCCGAACGTCATGGTGATGTAGCAGAAGGCGCCGAATGGTGTGATAAATGCGGTCTTCAAGCGGTCGGCCGGATCTAGCTTGATCTGGTGGTAGCCGGAATACACGTCCAGGAAGGACAGCAGCTCGCAGCCGGCCATGGAGTCTATCACTTGGTCGATCCATGGCAGGGCAAACGGATCCTTGGGGCAGGCCTTGTTGAGGCTCGTGTAGTCGATACACATGCGCCACTTGTTATTCTTCTTCAAGACGAGGACTGGGTTGGCAAGCCAGTCCGGGTAGAACACTTCCATGATGAAGCCGGCTGCCAGAAGCCGGGTGATTTCTTCACCAACGATCCTTCTCTTCTCTTCTGATAGGCGGCGGAGGGGTTGATTGACCGGCTTAGCATCCTGCCTCACATGTAGTTTGTGCTCGGCGAAATCCGTCGGGACACCCGGCATGTCTTTGGTGGACCATGCGAAGATGTCTCGATTCTCATGAAGGAAATCGACGAGCTCGTCTTCCTATTTGCTGTCGAGGTTGGTCCCTACGACAGCAAACCTCTCCGGGTGCGCCGGGTCCAAGGCGATCTTCTTGGTTTCCTTGGCCGGCTGGAAGGAGGCCCCTGCTTCCGTCTCCTTGGGATCAGTCGGCATGGCCGGCATCTCGCTGGCCATGGCTACCATCCGGTCAAGGAGACGCTTCTCTTGAGCGATGATGAGGGACTCGGCCAGCAGGCTGCTGGCGGCGGCGCAGTCTAGCAACTTCTGGTAGTCGCCGGCACCAGTGATGATGCCCTTGGTACCCGGCATCTTGGCCTTCAGGTAGGCGTAGTGCGGGACCATCATGAATTTGGCCAGCGCCGGGCGGCCCAAGAGCGCGTGGTAGGGGCTGTCCAGGTCGACCACCTCGAACAAGATTGGCTCGCGGCGGAAGTGGTTCTTGTCGCCGAACAGGACATCGATCTTGATCTTGCCGATTGGAGAGCAGGAAAGGCCGTGAACTATGCCGTGGAAGACAGTCCGGCTGGCTGAAGCTGCTTGACCTTGATGTCCAACCGCTCCATGGTCTCGCGGTACAGGATGTTGATGCTGCCGCCGCCATCTATCAGAACTCGGCTGAAGCGGCAAGTCCGCCTCTCCGTTGAGAAGGTTGATTCCAGCACCAAGGCGTATGCACCCGGCGAGGGCATCCCGGCCGGGTGGTCAGCTTGGCTCTAGGTGATGGGCCTCTCGGACCAGTGCATGAAGGTGGGGACCTCTGAGCTGACAGCATTCACCTCGCGGTGCTGCTGCCGTCTGCTGTGCTTGTCGTCGGCTTCGCTCGTGAAGACGACGTAGGTGGCATTCTCTTCGGGGAACTCGTCTTGAAGCATGCCGGCAGCTCGGGCCGGTTGCTGAACAGCCGGAGCTACCTGGCCGACTGGTGGAGGAGGCGGCAGGGCCCCGCCCTTGGCAATCCGGGCGAGCCAGTTGCACTTCCGGGTGTGTGGTTGGACGGGGCATCGAGGGCTTGCTCAAAGGAGAAGGCAGGCTGCCAGGCACCCTTGCCGCCCCGCTGACGCTTGGGGCCGGGCTGCCCGGCCGGCTGCTGATCCTCGACAGTGGCCACCTGCCGGCTATTGGAAGCCGGTTGCGGGGCCTTGCGCTTGTGGTCGTTCGGTTGTTGGCACCGGCTGGTGTCACCAGCCGGAGTTTGGGAACCCGGCTGGACCACCCTGCCGGCTGCTTCAACCCGGATCTCCGACTTCATGGAGGAGTCTGCAGTGGTGTACTTGTCGGCCACGACCAGGAGCTCGTCCAAGGTAGCCGGCTCGTCGCACAAGAGCTTGTGCTTGAGCAGAGTGCCCTCTCTGCACCCGGCGGTGAAGTACTCGATGGCCTGCACCTCGTGGACCCCCTTGCAGGAGTTGCGCAGCTCGCCCCAACACTTCTGGTAGTCACGAGTAGACTCGTTCGGCCCCTGAACGCACATGGAGAGCTGGCGTGGCTTGGGGGGCCGCTTGTACGTACTGGTGAAGTTGCGGACGAAGGTGTCACTGAAAGCTACCCAGCTGTTGATGCTGTTAGGCTTGAGGCTGTTCAACCACGTCCGGGCCGTGCCCTGAAGCATGAGCGGGACGTACTTGACGGCGACGCGCTTGTTGCCGTTGGCGATGCCGACTGCTGTGGAGTAGTCGATCAGCCAGTCTTCCGGCTTCACGACGCCATTGTACTTGGGCGTGTCCCTGGGGAGTGTGAACCCTCAGGGAAAGGGCTCATCGCGGATGCGGGGGCCGAAGCAGGTCGGCCTGATTGTGCGCTCCTCTTCCAACAACTGGGACCGAGACAGCTCCTCGATCCGGTGGCGTGCGTCGTTTTCACCGACTGCTTCGCGGGGCCAAGCCGGCCGCTGAGCGTCGAGTGACCAGGCGACGGCGCGGGAGTGGCCGCCCTCTCCCTCTGAGGAGGCAAGTGCTCTTCTGGCCGCCGTTGAGGATCCGGGTTCTGGAGCACTTGGTGGCTATCGGCTATCGTGCTGCGCGCACGCTGGCTGTTGCTAGCAGCCAGCTCTGGGTCTCGCGGCTGCCCGCGGCCTCCGCCGCTAGGGGACCGAGAGGTTGCGCCATTCTCGCGACGGGGCACGTGGGTGTCGACCCATCGGCCTGCTCCCACCGCACGGTTGCCCGTGTCCTGCTGCTTGTTCGCAGCGTCGATGAGCTGCTGGAGGCGCTCCAGTTGCTCGCGTAGCTCGTCGCCCTGCAAGTGCTTGAGCTCGTCTGCGGACACCTGGGCGGCACGCATGTTCTGCGTTGGGGTCTTGTAGACCGGGCGTTCAACCCCCAGCATGCTGGCAATCACAGCGCCGCGTTGCCGGATGGCGCCAGCCCGGCTAGGCTAAGCCGCAGCCGGCGTCCCACCGACCACGCGGTCGATCTCGCGCTGAGTGGCTTCAGCGCGGCACTTCAGCGCCGCCATCTTGGAGGCGCTGTCGAAAATCTTGACGCGGAACTCCTCCAGCTCCTCTTGGCTGGCGCCAAGGGGAGGAGGCGTCGCCAGGGCATGTATGGTCGCGTCTAGCGGATCCTGGTTAGATCCGCCAGCGCCCAAGCCATTGCCGATAACCATCACCTCCGCGAAGGTGCTGGCGTCGAGCGCGCCCACAGGAGTGTCGCTGGCTGCAGGAGGGAGGGGATCGTCGACGCTCTCCATGTAGCTGGGGAAATCGTCGGTGGAGGCCATGTCGGCGAGAGTGAGCTTGCCGAAGAGCTCGGTGAGGGAGTCGGCCGCTCGTGCGTCGGCGGCGGGCTCGTTAGAGAGGCTGAGCTCGCTAAAGAGGCTGGCGAGGCAACCCGCGGGGAAGGCGGCTCCCACGTCAGGTGATGCGCCGAGGCCGGCGCAGGCGGGCGCATCGGGCCGGCTGATCTCGCCAGCCGCGGCACACTCGCCGGAGAGGAACAAGGTTCCCGTCCAGAACTTGTCTCCGGCCGATGTTGCTGCTGGCCCCATGGTGGGCGCCAACTGTCGTGATAATATCTCGACAGATGCCAGGGGGTGGCTTATCATGGTTGGGGCCATGAGATCGTCGTCGGGTCCTGGAAGCGGGAGTGGGCACAAGCTCGGATGGACACGAGATCTACCCAGGTTCGGGGCTCTCCTAAGAGATGAAACCCCTACTCCTGCTCTGTGGGGTCTCCGCATGATCACTATGAAGCAAAGAGTACAATCGTGCTCCTAGAGCTGTTCGGCCAGAGGAGGAAGAAGGGCAAGGCTAGCTCTCTCCCCTCCCTGGCTATGGTGTGTGTAGAACTGAAGTGGAACATGAGGGGAACCCTTTGCATGGGTGTGGCCTGGGGGGTTTTATAGGCTAACCCCCCAGGGGTACAATGGTAATATGGCCAGGTGGTAGGCCCCGGCTGCCATCGTCTATGGGGGCCGGGTTCTCCGCCGGCTGCTGGGGCCCGCCTCTGCTGGGCTCTGTCGGCTGCCGAGGAACCGGCCGACAGGTGGGGCCCGCCGCCTACGGGCCCCGCTGACGGCTCTTCATTGTGGCGCCGTCCGTGCTGACGGAGGCCGTGTCGGGCGCGCCATGGCTACAGCGCCGCGCCGGGCGGGTCGGCGGCTGCCTGGCGGCGCCTACTGTAGCCATGCGGCCGTGATTTGGGGGAGGCATGGCGCACTGTGGCCATGCCCCAGCTTGTCTCCTACTCGGGCTAAAACTCCTAGGGAGGGGCCGGGCCGCCTGATAGGAGCCGGCCCGTACCCTCTCCGCCTTCTGGAGTGCGCCGTCTTCTAGGAGGTGGCCTTCTAGCTTCAACCGCTTTCTTGGGGCCCGCCGTCTTTTAGGAGACGCCCCTCCGGTCCCGTCCGGCCCTAGAGGCCGGTCTTACGACCAGTCGGACTGAGGGGCTTGGCCAGCCCCGATGTCTTGAAATATGGTTAAGTGCTGATGAGGCTACCCGGGGTCTATCCCCCCGACAAACGGCCTTGAGCCGAACCCGTGGAACGCATCACGGCTGCGGCATTTTTACGCATGAGTCCGACATAACCTTCTCCCCCTTTTTCTTGTTTTATTTTTTTCCTTTTTCCTCTCTCTCTCTCGCCATGGTACTAGTTCGGCTTAACCGAACCATACCGAACTTATACTGTATATACCGTCAAATGTAATACCCAGCCTTGCCTGGGGGCTCCCCTAGAAGAGCCTAATAAATGTCTAAATCGCATTCGTCCTGATTGCACCCTTCTCGTACATGTTAAGCCAACATATGCACTTGTTTGACTCAAGAACTTTGCCGAGCTGGGTTGCCTGGCTCCTGTGCTTACCCCTACGTTTCCGATTGTTCGGCTAGGGAGTAAAGGGAGCACCTCTGCGATTGCTACGACCGGGTTATCCGGGACCGTACCTCAGACGGGTGAAGCCGAAAGCTAGCGTTCTTCTAGAATACAATAAGTCGGCCTAAGGGAAGAGAATACAGCCTCGCGCTTATCACCAAGGTTTTTTTGTAGCCATTGGTTTCCGTTGATCTTACGTATCCGGATTATCATTTTACCTGAAGAAAGGAACCCTTGGAGGAACTATTTTCATCAGAAGATGTTTCTTATGTTAAATAGTAATATAACATAGCTCTCCGCATATGTTTCGTCTATTCAAACCAGAAGGCCGGATTGCCTGGTTCCCGAATTCTTGCCTTGTTTCCTATGGCACGTAGTATGGAACACTCCCCAATCTCTGATCGGTGACGCAGAAGCCGATGGCCAGTCAAGACAACATTCTTTCAAAAAATATAAGAGCACGGATGGAGCACGGTCAACGTAAAGTACATAGATACATAGAATTGAGAAAACTACTCATTCTCGACATTGTCTATCAATTGCTCTAACGCACACTCTTTCTGAGAATAGCGAGCTGCTTGCATCACATCGTCGTACACCAAGCTCAGCGGTATTTCCTGGCCGTCCGGGCTCACAGGACCAACCCGGGCCATATGCACCGGGTCGAGCTGGGTGAAGCGGGTTTTTACCATAGCCGACGCTTCACGCGCTCCTTCTCGATAGGTTGAGATCTTCCATAGTTCAAACCGTCGCCAAGCCCCTTTAAAGAGACTGGCTAGATCGACCATACTCTCTGGAGGCGCATCAGACGGCCATAATGCCTTCGCCATGCTCTTCAGGGCTTTCCGGGCCCTCTCGTAGGTCTTCGACAGTTCCTTTAACAGGTTCCCATCATAAGTGCCCACTTCTTCCTCGGGTTGCCCAGTCAGGAAACCTAACAAACAGGTGTTGCACATCGTCTTTCACACATCAATAACACGGACCAACGGCGCGGTACGATCAGCGCTTACCGTATATGCCACCTTTCAGTCACTGGTTTTCCTCCAAGGCTTGCGCCAGTTGAGTCCTCAAACTCTTAATTTCCTCGGCTGGCCATTTATTCTCCACCGTGAGCTCATGTTTCTCTTCATGACTTCGCGTCAACACGCGTTTACCAGCCTCATGCTCTTTGCGCAACACATTTGCGGCCTCTGCGGCTGCATGACGAAAACAGCGTGAACACATAAAATACACCATATACCCTTCCCCGAGTTGGCAGGCGGTTCTTCTCACTTACCAGACATATCGCTGCTGGCTTCTCGAGCCGCATCCAGTTCGGCCTTGGTTTCAACCAACTGTTTTCGGCTAGCCTCAAGCTCCTCGGTCAGTTTTTTGCTTTGCTCTCTTGCGGCCTACAAACTCGCATCGTTAAAAATCCTTAACTCGGCCGTTTCGCCCAAATTAAGGCTTGGGGGCTAGTTAGTTAGGGAACTTGCTTTAAAGCTATATACCTTCCCCTTGGCGACAAATAGACTAGCAATCCCATCAAGACCTATCCGGGCTGCTCCAAGGTACGCGTCTACCGAATTAAAAGCATTAAACTCTTGTTCGGTAAAGGCAACATGGCGCAAAGTCTCCCTCCGGCGGTGATGGTTCATTACGCTCTCGACTTCGGAATTAGTGACCGAAACATCGTCGGAGTCCGCCGGAGGCACGCCAGCCGCCGCGTGTACAGAGAGGGCTCTGGCCCGTGCCGAAGACTGTGGACCGGAGTTGCGGTTCGTTGCATCCGGGATGTCTTCGGATTGATGTAGAGACACACGCCTTCTGCAAAGTTGAGCAGGCTTTGATAAACAAGTGACAAAGGCGATCCTCGCCGCAATTCTAAAACACGTTACCTCTGGGCAGAGGGGGCAGGTGCGTCCACCCCAGTGGAAGCCTTCCGTTTAGACCTCCCGTCAAGGGTCGAAGCTGGCATGGTCCACGCTCCTCCCGAGGCATTTTTACGCGTAGTACGGCGACCCTTGGGAGTAGAAGTCAGCACGTGGGGGTAGCGCGAGACGAGCGTCCTGTTCGGGAGGGGTTCTTCTTTTCACTTACTGAGGAAGTGGGAAGAGCCCCAGGGTGATCGGCGGTTAAATCCACCTTGGCGCCGTCAAGGCCCGCCTGATAGAACACCCCATCTTCAAATTCAATTGATGTTTCTGGATCGTCATGATACCCCGGATCACCGTCTCGAGAGTGACTCTCTGGTTGTGGAGGAGGACAACTAAAGGACGCAACCTGACGCCTCCACCCCTGTTTATATGACGACCGGTAAAAATTCGGCGTAATCTACAGACTCAAAGTAGTGGGTCGTGAATTACCCAATCCGCCGGATTGTATCCAGAGTAGCCTTCTCAAAAACTCATACGGGCAAACTCCGCTTCATCTCCCTTGAAGAGATCGGCCAGTATTTTGGCCAGGGCCGCCTTGTTCTCCGGCCCTTGCCGCTGGTGACGTGTCACATCGTTGGTCCCATTATAACACCATAAAGGGTGACCCCGCTATTGGAGGGGTTGCACGCATCGGGTAATGGTGATGCCCATAACTTCGATCATGGTCAGCTTGCAGCTAGTGAGCAGCCTGATCTTGGCCGACAGTGCACGCACTTCTTCGCTGTCCTGTTGGGAAGGGCCTCTGGGCCGCCAGCTGTACCGCTTTATGGGCAGATCATTTGAATATTTGGGTAGCCCTTGCTGAATTGGGTCGGTGAGGGGAACATCCTCGATGTAAAACCACTCCGAAGTCCATCCTTCGGGATCTTTCTGTGGGGCCCCGATTGGGTACCCGGTCCCAGCTATTCGCCATATTTCGGCACCGCCCACTTCAAATATAGATCCCTCCCGGAGGCGGGGGACAAGACAGAAATACTTCCTCCACAAGTCAAAGTGGGGCTCGCAACTCAAAAATATCTCGCACAAGGCCACGAAGCCGGAAATGTGGACCCTGGGGTGAGGTTGTGGAGCTGGATCCCATAGAACTCTAATAAACCCCGTAGGAAAGGATGAATGGGAAAGCCCAAACCTCTTAGGAAGAAGGGCATGAGACATACCCTCTCCTCCTTGTTTGGGGCGGGGGAATTCTCGGCGAGGGCACGACCATCTATGGAGATGAGACCGGCGTAGACTGGAACCAGATCGGCCAAGGGGAGGAAGCACTGCGTCTGCAGGCGACTCGGCTGGATATGCGAGACCGAGCAGCTCAACCACTCACCTGGGAGGGGGCCGTGAGGGCGCGAGGAAGAACCTGGGGTGTCGGCCATTGCTTTGGGGAATTTTTTCGGTGTCGTTCTTGGCAAAGGGGAAGATAACTGTTCTCAACGCCTTTGGATCTATAAATAAGCGCCTTATCGTAAAGCCGAAAGGACGGACGGGTGGAAAGACGGCTTTGGGCCGCACGCCCTCTGGAAAGGTGTGCGAAGCCCTTGCCCCGAGGAGAGGCATTAAACTCTGATGATCCCACCTCGATCTCGAGATGTCTTCGGATCCTTGAATCTTGAGACTGTCCGGACCCAAGTGCATTAGAGCGACTCCCGGATAATGTTCGGCGACACTAACACGGCTTCAAACAGAATGAAGGAACTCGTCTCGCAAGCCGATGATGATGTGAAGATTCCAGAAGACGATCCCCGGTGTTGGAGGCAAGTTTGGGGGCTACTGAGGGAGTTATGGACTAAGGGGTCCTCGGGGCGACGACCCATTATACGTGGGCCAGACTGGTGGAGCCGTGTGGTGACCGGAGACTTCTGAAGCCATGGTGTGCCCTTCAAGTTAAAGGTGGACGAGATCCCTTTCCCTCTTGTTGTAATCTATCTTTGGTAACCCTAACCCTATCGGTGTCTATATAAACCGAGGGTTGTAGTCATTAAGGTTAGAGCTATATTCATCACGTCATAGCCTAGGGTTTAGCTCATGCTGATCTCGAGGTAGATCTACTCTGTAAACTCCATCATATATTCAATACAATCAAGCAGGACGTAGGGTTTTACCTCTTCGAGAGGGCCCGAACCTGGGTAAACACTGTGTTCGTCGTCCCCTGTTATCCATTGATCCTAGATCCACAGCTCGGGACCCCCTACCCCGAGGTCTGCCGGTTTTGACACCGACACCATGCGTATATGTTTAGCGGCTAACTCTTACTCAATGTTTCAGGAGAACGCATGCTGAAATCTTCATTATCACCAGTGGGATTGATGTAGTGATTCAGGAAGAAGTCGCTGATAAATCTCTGAACAATCAGCAATTCACCAGCGAGGAGCAGTTCAGGGGTCCTCGGTTCTAAGATGAGCTGCAGTATTTTTAAGATCAGAATGTGCCATATGAGTGTAGTAGAAGATATTAATTAAGATAAACTTACTGGTAATAATTCGCGAGCATCTTCACAACTATCAGCAGATTTGCAGATGGAGATCATGTGCCCGCAAACATAGTATCCACAAAGGTTGGTCCCTGCTTGTTGCTGAGGATACTGAAATTTTTTGTACATAATTAGTCATGTATTTGTCCTGTTAGGAACAACCTAACCGGTGTTAGATGTATTTTTTTCTTTGGACAGAAATAGAAAGAGGTTTATTTAGAAGCTTGAATATTTGACTAGCGTAAGAAAAGGTATTTGCGGACTATTGGATACATCTTCCGAAAATAACGGATTTTGGTGTGTTACCGGAGAAACGATCTCGTGCTGCAGAGGTAGTTCCCTCTTGAACAGGTTCCCTGATTTAGTTTTCCACAATGCGAACACACTGCAAATGAAGATGAATTTTCACAATATCAATTATTGAACCAGATATGAATGCAAATTAATTTCAACATCATAGAATTCAATACCTATCCATGAATTGTTGAAGATGCGTCAGATCCTGAGCGTTTATTGACTCTCTGAGATAATCCATGTAGTAAACTATGTTCTTATTTGGAACAATGAATACCAAGATCCAGTGATTGCTACATATTAAGAAAGCTATGAACTTACGAATTATGTCGAAATCTGAAAGGCAATCAGTATATGCGTGGTTGTTTACTTGACTTACCGTTCATGATATGGCCAGAGAAATGATTCTGCATGGGGCGTGTTTTCGAAGATACGGACGACCGTGTTAATGGCCCACTCCCGTTCATCCTTACAATCTAATGTTGTCCCATTTGCTAATGCAGGATCTATGAAATACACACTCTCCCTTTTTCTTCTTTGCGCGTTCAATCCCCTGAGAGGAATAAAATGCAGTTAGCTGTTTATCATTTACAGCCTTGTATGGAGAAGTTAATCAGAGTTTGTTAAGTACTAGCACATATGCCCGTGCGTTGCAACGGGAGATAAAATAGTACGCATTTAAAGTCTGTGAGAATTATATGTGCAAGCAAAACCTTGTGTGCACACGAAAAAGGAACATTTAGCTTCTCGGTTTCCCCGCATTTAAGAATTTTGTTACGTCATCATACGCCAGAGAAGGCCCATGAGTTATTCAATCTACTCTTCCTTCCAATCTTTTCAATCGAGGGGATTTTGAGGTATGAAGTTTTTAAATATTCTAGGAAACATGAATAATTTTTTTAAATCTTGAACAATTTTTTGAAAATTATGTACACTTTCGAAAAAATGCGAACAAAATATGAAAGGGAATATCTTTTAAAATTTAAAAACATTTTCTGAAAACACTAACTTTTTATAAAAACATGATCATTATTTGAATTTGTGAACATTTTTTTAAAACGGGAATATGTGTTGAAAATTCATAAGATTTGTAGAAAATGTGTATCTTTTATACACGAACATTATTTTTCATTTTGAAGATTCCACTAAAACAAGAATATTTTTTGAATTTGGATCATTTTTTGAAACACCATTTTCTTTTTAGAAATCTCAAACAATTTTGAAAATTTATAATTGTTTTTGAAAAAATGGGAAACTTTTTGCAAGTTCTGAATATTTTTCAAAATAGCAAAAAAAAATTGGAATTCTGAACATTTTCCAGATTTTTTTTTAATTCTGACCATTTTTTGAGAATTTTAATTTACGAAATAAATTCGGAAAGAAAAATGAAATTGAAAGGGAAAAAAGAGATAGGGAAAGGAGAATAAAAATGGAAGTAAAACACAGAAAAAAGAAAAATTGGCCAGCCCATTATTGGTTGTCCTGTGCAAATCTCCGACTATTTATCGCCCAGTGCGTAAAATAAAATTTTCCCAGATGCGTGGGCAGAAAAATAAGTGGGCTGGCTTCGCTGGCCCACAGCGCGTCGCCCACATACGAAAATTATTTTTCTAGCAGACAAACGCATAAGAATTTAGTACCACCTCAGATAGAAAAAAATATCTTTTTGAGGTATTTTTTTGCGAGAAGGAACGGGATAGATAATTGACGTGTCATCCAAAAAAGGGTCTCCACAATGTTATGCGACAGAGCAAGGAGTTATGGTCTTCTCGCTGGACATGTTTGACACGTAAAATCTAGATAGTGGTGGGGTTGGTTGGCGTGGTGGCGAGCACCCAACTCATGCCTTTTTCCCTCTAGGTC
The DNA here is from genome assembly GCA_011799875.1 of Thinopyrum elongatum. Taxonomy (NCBI): domain Eukaryota; kingdom Viridiplantae; phylum Streptophyta; class Magnoliopsida; order Poales; family Poaceae; genus Thinopyrum; species Thinopyrum elongatum. Next base: position 407,016,048 of record CM022297.1, on the reverse strand, counting down.
CGCCTCCATCTTGGGGTTGTGCTTGCCTCCTCATTTGGTGGATGTGCGGCGACCTTCGGGACACGGTTTTTTCGACCACTCTATCCTACGACAGCGTAACCGGGTGGATTATTAATTGCAGTACATAACTCTCGTTTTATTAGCATAATCAGACATGAATGTCCCTTCTTTTTGAGGATTTATTCTCTTTGATTATTTTAGTGCTCCAGTTCCCATAATTTTGCTGTAATAAAGCAAATAACATATTCTCTTTTATTGGCACGTGCCCACAATTTTTTTCATTTATAGTCAACCAGCATAGAACGAACGAACACCGCTAAACAATGACCAACGCGAATATTTAAGAAAATACTATAGAGTCAGATTAGAAATATTTTTTGATTTTTTGAACATTCAAAACAATATGAATTGTCGAATATTCTTGGAAACGTGAACAATTTTTTAAATAGCAAACATTTTTTTTGAAAATTCCAATATATTTTGAAAACATGAACAAAATTAGAAACATTAATAGTTTTGAAATTCACAAACAATAATTTCAAAACATGATAGTTTTATAAAACCCAAATATTTTTTAATTTTTAACTTGAAACGGGAACATTAAAAAAATTAGAAAATGTTTTCTTAATCGCAAGTATTATTTTGAATTTGTGAACCTTTCACTAAAATAAGAATATTTTAAAATATGGAACATTTTATAAAAAAAATCTCGAAGAATTTATGAAAAACGCCAACATTTTCTTAAAAATGTGAATAGTTTTTGAGTCTTGAGAAAATTTCGAAAGGGATTTTTTTAAAAGTTTCAAACATTTTTGAAAATAGGAACAAAATTTTGGAATTTCGACCATTTTTTGAATATTTGAACAAAAATTGAAATTCTGAATATTTTTGTAAATTTTTACTTCACAGAAAAAATAAAAATAAAAAAACATAAAAGGATAAAGAAATATAAGATAGAAAGAGAAAGGAATAGCAAAAGAAAAATAGAAATAGAACAGCGAAATAGGGAAAACGGGCCGGCCAGTCTTAGGCGCCCTGTGGGAAGCTTCAACTATTTATCGCTCCATGCGAGAAATAAGGTCTTCCCACCTGCGTAGGCAATAATAAGTGGGCTGGCGGAGCGCGCGCGACCCAATTAGGAATACTGGACAAACCTTTTTTCTTTTCTAGCGGATAGATGCACAAAAATTTAGTACCACATCAGATAAAAAAAATCTTTTTGACGGCAAACAGATGAAAAAATTGGAGAAACGCACCTTGCTTTATTAGTAGGTATAGACTTACAAAATCAGGCATCTAACAAGAGTGGCATCGAGCTCGTTGAAGTTGAAGAAGAGATGTAAGTCCTCGAAACTCACACTAATGGAACCAACATCATGTCGGATATGATCTCTGTTGTAGTGGACTAGCAAAACATGATGACCTGCTAACATTTGATCCATGCAATATTTATGTAACTCGCGGCAACTGGAGCTGTACTCAGCAAAGTACTCGCCAACAAGAAATGGCTGGCCATGGACATAATTGCATGCTTCAAGTACGTCTGCTTTATTTTTAGCAAGCAGCAAAGTTATTTCTTCATCATCCATGCCGTTAGAAATAATATTACTCCCCGATTCGAACAACTTGATGTTAATTTGGTTCTGGGCGATGAGTGCTTTAAGTAAGAGGCAATCGTTCTATTTGCTCTTCGATCTCACGGCGCGCTTCCTCACAGGTGCAACTTTTTTGCCCACTTCCTTCTTGGTACTAGAAGCACTTCTGGTACAAGGTCTGGTTGGCTGAAAGGCAGACTACCGAGCAGACGGTGAAGCTTCGACGGACTGCTTAGCAGACAGTTTAGCTATGCCGGACCGCTGAGCGGGCGGTGATGCTGTGATGGACTGCTGGGCTCTAGGAGCAGAGGCATCGGACTGCTGACCATGCGTTAAAACTATGTCGGGTTTCTGCACAGTTGGTGCCAACTTGTCGGTGTGCTGAGGAGGCCGTGCCAACGCGTTGGTTTGCTGAGCAGGAAGTGCTGACGCATTGGTATGCTAATCACGCGGCTGCGGACAGACGAACTGATGAGCAGTCGGTTCTGGACCTATAGACTGCTTAGTAGGCGGTTCCGAAGCATCAGACTGCTTAGCAGTCCGTTCCACCAGGTTGGTCTGCTGAGCATGTGCTGCAGTTGGGTCTTCCCCCGCTGCTTCAGCCGCCGGCATCTGAAACGGTGGTGCGTCTTCAGCAGTTGTAGGCCTTGCCACTGGCTGCTGTGGGGCGGGCGATGACATGGCTTGTACGGCACAAAGTCGGGCCGGCTGATCACAGGTTGATGCATCAACCGTTGGATTACGAGTATTAGGTTCTTTGGGGGAAGCACGCGAGAGCTACTATGGCAAGGAGAGCGTCACCGGTTAAGGGGTGACATTGGTTGCTCTCGGCGGGGCTTCAGGGATCTCATCCATGAACTCTATTTCCTTTCATGGCCACTGGATGTGATGTAACAGTGTTTCTCCCAAGGTCCTTTGCTCATCAAAGTCTCCTAGGACATTCTTCAGGGCAAATTCATTGAATCCAGGCTTTACTTCAGTCATGTAGCACTTCACACAGCCCGGCTTCAATGGCACATTGTCCAACAAGAGGCCCTCTTCCAAGAAGGGTGGGCAAACCCAGGCTGTTGCACATTTTAATGTACCTTCATAATGTGTAAGCACGCCTTTCAGTCTGTCTTTCATTCCAGATAGATCAGATATAGCATCATCATGAGCAGTTGTAGTCTCAGTGTCGCTGGGGTTAGCTGATGCACAGCTACTCTTGTGCGGTGTTGTCATGCAATAACCAGCATCCACCATGCCCGCCTCCCCTCCCATCTGCTGGCTATCTGTCAGTGTTATAGTCTTTTGCATCATCATTGACTCCTCAATATCCTTTCGAACAGCCGGATACATGTCCTTCCTCAACCTTTCAACAATTCATTCTGCTTCATTTCACTCCTCGCTTTTTTCATGCTGAGCCTCTCTTCTTTGCTGAGTGTGAAAGCCCTCTTGTGCGGGACATTAACACCTATACCCCTTGCACGACCAGGGGGCTCTCTTGTTTCCAGAGCATCAGACATAATGTCACATGGCCCTGAGTTCTTGTAGAACCTTCCAGGGATCTGGGAAGCCTTTAACATCACGCGATACAGTTTTTCGTCATGTGAGTTTTCAAAGTAATAAGTTTCGTCATCACGCCTCCTTGCACGTGCCCGCAAGTAGTATCTAGCGCGTTCGCCCCTGATTTCACTAAAGGCCCGTTTCCCACCCGCAGCTACTGCTTCTTTGTCCTCCTGGTCCCATATCGGTTTCATGTCGTAGTATCCTGCCACACCCATACGGTGGGGGTGTGTGTTCCTCTTTTGAAGTTTTGATTGCTTGGCACTCTTCGTAGCAAGCTCTGTAGTTGCCCTGACCCTTTTGAATTCTGCCCAGTCTGCCTTGGTAATTTGGGGGTATGCGGGGATTGGGTCCTTGCCTTCACTCAACTTCTTCTTGTACATCACGTGCTTCCAGTTTCTCCAAGCATCCCTAGCCTTCTTCAGTGCAGCGTGTTCCACCTGCATTCTCCACTGCTCTGAAAAGTTGAAGTGATCCATGATCTCCCGGACTATCCTTTGTCGTGTTTCTGTGTCAGCCTTCCGAAACCCCGACAACAAATCCACACACACCCCTGAACCTCGTGCGTGCTTTATCTGGTTTAGTTGGAGCCCAAGACTTTAAATTGAGCTCGATTACTTCATATACACCTTTAGGCTATTGTGTGGGATTCCTTGGAGCGTTCCTCCGTGTCCTGACCAGAAGGGTAATTGCTGCAGCTCTATCCCGTTCCAGATTACTTGATCCCTCACCATCTGCTGAAGACCTAGGGTTGTCGGAATCAGATGAAATACATCGCCTGAAGCATGAGTACTGTCGCTGCTACTCGGCATCTACAGAGAACACATGCGAAACTCAGGAAAGGAGGATAAGCATAAAGCTAACAACTTGGTATCAAGCTGTCTAAACATGTCATGCAATAATTTAGAAAATGTACGGCTTATTTGTTAAGTTTGTGTGACTCGGGCGCCCACGATCTGTAAATTGGCAGTAACTTATTGGAACAAATACATCATAAATGTACTAGTTAGGAAGGTAGACAATGAACATATATACGCTCTCCGTTATTTTATAGCCAATTTGGGAACATACGGAACGAAATAGGAAGAGGGATTGCGAGGAAATATGCCTCAACATGATGGAGAGCAGTAACTAACAGGTTTCTTAATGCAAACCTGGCAGGACCACAGGAGAGGCGAGGGTTACAGGATCGATATGCTCGAAGGTGGTTGGTGAGCAAACGAAGACGGCGAGGCACGGGCAACCGCGTGTTGGGAACGGTAGTGGAGGTAGGGTTGACGCCGAAGAGCAGGCACACGGCCGGGGTGAGCACGCCGGCGCTGGAGAGGGTTCTACTGTGGATCTGGGGGAGGGGGGAGCTGACGATGGAGATTGGTTGGACTAATTGAGTGAAACGCGGGCGGGCGGTGGTGGGGTGTTAGTGGCCTAGGTGAAAAGGGTGAAAAAAATATCCCCGGTCGCCACGCAGAAAGGCCTATGCAAACGGTTGCCTCTAAGCGCTCGTGTGCACAAACAACATAATTTCGTTTGAAATGAAGACGTGCTAATTTTGAAACGAAGACGTGAGTTCATCGTTTCGCCTCTAATTTTTTCCCACGGTAAGCAATCACCATTATACCACAGGTTTCATTTGCTGGTGCATTTCATGTCTCGTGTGCTGTATTTAAGACATTTTTGGCATTTACCGTGCATTTTGGCATATAAATCAAATCCTAGCCGGAACTGTATGTGCTGATGAAAGGGATGAGGATTGTTGTTCGATCTGGGAGCATCCAACGGTGCAGACATACGATCCGTGGTGTTTGGGTTCTGGCCAATCAGAACGCACGACTCAGATCGCGCGCGCAGCAGGGGGGCATCGGCCATGGTTTGGTAGGCACACGGCTTTCGTGAGTGAACCGTGTGCTATTTGAAAATATTTACATGAACTAACAGCATATTTTCGTTTGAATGAAAACATGAGTTCATCGTTTCGCCTCCAATTTTCTTCCACGGTAAGAAATCACCATTGTACCCTATGGTTTGATTTTCTGGTGCATTTAAGGTATCGTTTGCTATATTTGAGTCGTTTGCTATAGTCGCAACTACACGTGGGTGCTAGCAAGATCATTTGTGTGTCGCTTTGGGAGTTTTCATTCACTGTTCGAGAAACGGGAAAAAATTCAAATAGTTCGGCAGCAGGGTGCGGCCAGAGGCGTAGGCCTGGTTGGTATTTTAATTACAGGAAATGCATATAGAGTCCGAAAATAACGAAAATCGGTGTGTCACCGTGGCGTGCTCTCAGGATCCCATGGAAAAATTTTGGTAAAGTTTGGCACAAGTTTTGCTGCTCACACCTTCCAAATCGGAGCATCTCACAAGAAGGACCATAGTTTCCAAAAGGAGATGCGGCACTTCGGATTCCAATCATCGGTGACTACATCGTTCCGCCTCGAATTTTTTTTTCACGATAAACAATCATGTATATACCCTAGGTTTGATTTTCTGGCCCATTTCAGGTCCCGTCTGCTATATTTAAGTCATTTTTTTGCATTTACCTTGCATTTAGTGCATATAAAATCAAAACCGTAGTACAACTACATCCGGGTGTTAGTTAGCAAAGAAGGTGTACAAATCATTTGTGTGTCGCTTAGCGAGTTTTCATCCATTGTCCGAGAAACGGGGAGAAGTTTCAAACATTTCGACCATGAGGTGCGGCCAGTGGCGTAGGCCTTGTTGGTATTTTAATTATAGGAAATGCATATAGAGTCCGGAAATAACGAAAATCGGTGTGTCACCGTGGCATGCTCTCAGGATCCCATGGAAAATTTTTGGTAAAGTTTGGCACAAGTTTTGATGCTCATACCTTCCAAATCGGAGCATCTCACAAGAAGGATCATAGTTTCGAAAAGGAGACACGGCACTTCAGACTCCAATCGTCGGTGACTACATCATTCCGCCTCAAATTTTTTCATGGTAAACAATCACGTATATACCCTAGGTTTGATTTTCTGGCCCATTTCAGGTCCCGTCTGCTATATTTAAGTCATTTTTTTGCATTTACCTTGCATTTAGTGCATATAAAATCAAAACCGTACTACAACTACATCTGGGTGTTAGTTAGCAAAAAAGGTGAACAAATCATTTGTGTCTCGCTTTGCGAGTGTTCATCCATTGTCCGAGAAACAGGGAGAAGTTTCAAACATTTCGGTCGCAAGGTGCGGCCACCAGCGTAGGCCTAGTTGGTATTTTAATTACAGGAAATTCAGATGGAGTCCAGACATCATCAAAATCAGCGTGTGCCCGTGGCGTGCTCTCACGACCCTGTGGAAAAAATTTGGTGAAGTTTGGCACAAGTTTTGATGATCGCTTCTTGCAAACCGAAGCATCATACAAGAAGGATCATGGTTTCCAAAAGGAGACGTGTCAATTCAAACTCCAGTGGCCGGTGACTTCATCATTTGGCCTCATAAAAATTTTCACGGTACGCAATCACCATTATACCACGGGTTTGATTTTCTAACGCATTTCAGGTATCGTTTGCTATATTTAAGACATTTTTTGAATTTAACATGCAATTTGTGGATATAAATAAAATCACAACCGAAACTGCATGTGTTGTCGAAAGGGATGAGGATTGCCGTTCGATCAAGGAGAATCCAACGGTCCAGACGTACGATCCGTGGGGTTTGGGTTCTGGCCAATCAGAACGCACGACTCAAATCGCGCCCGCGGCAGTGGGGGCATCAGCCACGGTTTAGTAGGCACACGACTTTCGTGAGTGAACCGTGTGCTATTTGAAAACATTTACATGAACTAACAGCATATTTTCGTTTGAATGAAAACATGAGTTCATCGTTTCGCCTCGAATTTTTTTCCATGGTAAGAAATCATGGTTGTACCCTATGGTTCGATTTTCTGGTGCATTTAAGATCTCGTTTGCTATATTTGAGTCATTTTTTGCACATATATATATATATTTATATATATATATAGTAATCATATTCATCACCCAGTGTGCAGAATAAGTTATTCTTCACCCGAGGTAATCTTACGATCGCTTCATAAATAAAATACGTTTGGAATACAAATAGTTACATTCATATTGATTCACTACGTAAAATTTGGTAAAATAAAACAAAAAAATAGGTTATAAGACCAGAAATATCGCATTTTATGTATGTTCTACACTATGTTTTTACGTTCGTAATTTTACGTAACATAAAATATTTTTTACGGCGAGTATATATTTTCTTACGTTCTCTTTTTACGTATGAAATAAGACAAAATTTACGAAACCTAAAAATACGGTGCATTGACCTCAAAATAGAGAGGGGGTGAAGAATAACTATTCCTCACCCAGGGTGACGAATAGCATGACCCTATATATATATATATATATATATATAGTCGCAACTACACGTGGGTGTTAGCAAGATCATTTGTGTGTCGCTTTGTGAGTTTTCATTCATTGTCAGAGAAACGGGAAAAAACTTCAAACACTTCAGTCGCAGGGTGCGACTAGAGGCGTAGGCCTTGTTGGTATTTTAATTACAGGAAATGCATGTAGAGTCCGGAAATAACGAAAATCATTGTGTCACCGTTGCGTGCTCTCACGATTGCATGGAAAAAATTTGGTAAAGTTTGGCACAAGTTTTGGTGCTCGCACCTTACATACCGGAGCATCTCACAAGAAGGATCATAGTTTCCAAAAGGAGACGCGGCACTTCAGACTCCAAATCATCAGTGACTACATCGTTCCGCCTCGGAAAAAAATCATGGTAAACAATCATGGATATACCCTTGGTTTGATTTTCTAACCCATTTCAGGTCTCTTCTGCTATATTTAAGTCATTTTTTGCACTTACCTTGCATTTATTGCATATAAAGTCAAAACCCTGCTACAACTACATGTGGATGTTAGTTAGACTAGTCACAACGGTTAGTAACTTAGACTAGTAACATGCATATGTTACTAGTCTATGTTACTACCTCTATAGTGGGGAGTAACATATGTGTGGTGTCATGCAACACTTCATTTATTAGGTTGTGGACTGATACGTCTCCAATGTATATATAATTTTTGATTGGTCCATGCTATTATATTATCTATTTTGGATGTTTTCTATGCATTAATATGCTATTTTATATTATTTTTGGGACTAACTTATTAACCTAGAGCCCAGTGCTAGTTTCTGTTTTTTCCTTGTTTTTGAGTTTTACAGAAAAGAAATATCAAACGGAGTCCAAACGGAATAAAACTTTCGCGATGATTTTTCTTGGACTAGAAGACATCCACGAAACTTGGAGGCCAAGTCAGAAGAGTCACGAGGGTTCCACAAGCCCTCAGGGCGCGCCCCCTGGCTTGTGGGCCCCCCAGGAGTCCACCGACCTCCCTCTCAGCTCTATAAATCCTCAAATATTCCCAAACGACCAGAAGCGACCACCAAAATACTTTTCCGCCGCCGTAACCTTCTGTACCCGTGAGATCCCATCTTGGGGCCTTTTCCGGCATCCTGTCGGAGGGGGATTCGATCATGGAGGGCTTCTACATCAACTCTATTGCCCTTCCGATGAAGCGTGAGTAGTTTACCATAGACCTGCGGGTCCATAGCTAGTAGCTAGATGGCTTCTTCTCTCTCTTTGTTTCTCAATACCATGTTCTCCTCGATGTTCTTTGAGATCTATCCAATGTAATATTCTTTTGCGGTGTGTTTGTCGAGATCCGATGAATTGTGGATTTATGATCAGTTTATCTATGAATATTATTTGAATCTTCTCTGAATTCTTATAAGCATGATTTAATATCTTTGTATTTCTCTTCGAATTATCGGTTTGGTTTGGCCAACTAGATTGGTTCTTCTTGCAATGGGAGAGGTGCTTAGTTTTGGGTTCAATCTTGTGGTGTCCTCACCCAGTGACAAAGTAGGGGTAGCGAGGCACGTATTGTATTGTTGCCATCAAGGGTAAAAAGATGGGTTTTTCATCATATTGCTTGAGTTTATCCCTCTACATCATGTCATCTTACTTAAGGCGTTACTCCGTTCTTTATGAACTTAATACTCTAGATGCATGCTGGATAGCGGTCGATGTGTGGAGTAATAGTAGTAGATGCAGGCAGGAGTCGGTCTACTTGACACGAACTTGATGCCTATATGCATAATCATTGCCTTGGATATCGTCATAACATTGCGCTTTTCTATCAATTGCTCGACAGTAATTTGTTCACCCACCATATTATTTGCCTTCAAGAGAGAAGCCTCTAGTGAAACCTATGGCCCCCGGGTCTATTTTCCATCTTATATTTTCAGATCTATAAACCAAAAAAACCAAAAACACCTCGCTTTGTTTTATTTACTTTTACTTTGTTTTACGTTTTAGTAATCTTTTATATCTATCTCTATCAGATCTCACCTTAGCAAGTGACCGTGAAGGGATTGACAACCCCTTTATTGCGTTGGGTTCAAGTGTTTGATTGTTTGTGCAGGTGCATAGATTGTGGACTTGCTTGTATCTGCTACTGGATTTGATACCTTGGTTCTTAACTGAGGGAAATACTTATCTCTACTTTGCTGCATCACTCTTTCCTCTTCAAGGGAAAACCAACGCAAGCTCAAGAAGTAGCAGGAAGAATTTCTGGCGCCATTGCCGGGGAGATCTACATCAAGCCTACCAAGTACCCACCATAAACTCTCATCTCTTGCATTACATTATTTGCCATTTGCCGCTCGTTTTCCTCTCCCCCACTTCTAAAATGATTTTCAGAAAAATACAAAATGATTTGCCTTTTTATTCGCCCTTCTTCCGTTCGTCTTTTCGTTTGCTTCTTGGTCGCCCGTGCGCTAGATCGTTTGTTTTGCTATCATGGCTAGTCCTTCCTGTTGGGGAACGTTGCATGGGAAACAAAAAAAATTCTACGCTCACCAAGATCAATCTAGGAGATGACCATCTACGAGAGGAGATATTGCATCTACATACCCTTGTAGATCGCTAAACGGAAGCGTTAAGAAACGCGGTTGATGTAGTCGAACGTCTTCGCGATCCAATCACGATCCGTCCCGCGAACTCTCGATCCAAGTGCCGAACGGACGGCACCTCCGCGTTCAACACACGTACGTCTTGATGACGCCTTCACCTCCTCGATCTAGCGAGCGATGGTGAAGTAGTAGCTCGAGTCCTCTGGCAGCACGACCGCGTGGTGGCGGTGGTGGTGGCGGAATCTCAGCAGAGCTTCGCTAAGCACTACGGAGAAGAAGATGGCTATGAGGGAGAGGAGGAGCAGCACCATGGCACGAATAGATCTGTATGGGTGTGGCTGCCCTCTCTCCACCTCTCTATATATAGGAGAAGGGAGGAGAGGGTGGCGCCCCTAGGGTTTCCCCTAGGGGGTCGGTGGCCAGGGCAGATGGGATCTACCCTAGGGAAACCCTAGGGTGACTAGCCCCCCAAGCCAGGTGGAGGCTTGCCTCCCAAGCCAGAAGGCGCCACACCTCCCCTGGTCATGTGGGATGGGGTAAGAGGGGCGCTCAGCCCCTTAGTGGGCTGGTTTGCCCCCTCCCCTTGGTCCATGAGGCCCCCCAACACTTGTCGGGAACCCCTGAAACCCCTTTCGGTCATGCTGGTCACCACCCGGTACCCCCGGAACAATTCTGGACTCCAATACCCTTCGTCCAATATATCAATCTTCACCTCCGGACCATTCCGGAGTTCCTCGTCATGTTCGGGATCTCATCCGGGACTCCGAACAACCTTCGATAACCACCATAATGACTCAACTATACTTATATCGTCACCAAACGTTAAGTGTGTAGACCCTGCGGGTTCGAGAACTATGCAGACATGACCGAGACACCTCTACGGTCAATAACCAATAGCGGGACCTGGATGCCCATATTGGTTCCTACATATTCTACGAAGATCTTATCGGTCGAACCTCAATGTCAAGGATTCAGCTAATCCCGTATGAAGTTCCCTTTGTCTATTGGTATGTTACTTGCCCGAGATTCGACCGCCGGTATCCCCATACCTAGTTCAATCTCGTTACCGACAAGTCTCTTTACTCATTCCGTAATACAAGATCCCGTGGCTAACTCATTAGTCACATTGCTTGCAAGCTCATTGTGATACTGTATTACCGAGTGGGCCCTGAGATACCTCTCCGTCATACGGAGTGACAAATCCCAGTCTTGATCCATGCCAACTCAACGGACACCCTCGGAGATACCTGTAGAGCACCTTTATAGTCACCCAGTTACGTTGCGACGTTTGGTACACACAAGGTATTCCTCCGGTGTCAGTGAGTTGCATGATCTCATGGTCATAGAAACATATACTTGTCATGCAGAAAACGATAGCAATAAACTTGACACGATCATATGCTATGTTTATAGTTTGGGTCTTGTCCATCACATCATTCTCCTAATGATGTGATCCCGTTATCAAATGAAAACTCATGTCTATGACTAGGAAACCATAGCCATCTTTTGATCAACGAGCTAGTCTAGTAGAGGCTCACTAGGGACACGTTGTTGTCTATGTATCCACACATGTACTTGAGTTTCCAATCAATACAATTCTAGCATGGATAATAAACGATTATCATGAACAAGGAAATATGATAATAACCAATTTATTATTGCCTCTAGGGCATATTTCCAACAGTCTCCCACTTCACTCTGAAATTTAATCTTCTTGTTACGATGATTCTCAACTTCACTCTGAAATTGCTTGAACTTTTCAAACGTTTCAGACTTATGCTTTATTAAGTAAATATACCCATATCTACTCAAATCATCGACGAAGGTGAGGAAATAACGATATCCACTGCACGCGTCAACACTCATCGGACCGCACACATCAGTATGTATGATTTCCAACAAGTCACTTGCCCGTTCCACTGTTCCGGAAAATGGGGTTTTAGTCATCTTGCCAATGAGGCATGGTTCACAAGTGTCAAGTGATTCAAAATCAAGTGACTCCAAAAGTCCATCAGCATGGAGTTTCTTTATGCGCTTTACACCAATATGACTTAAGCAGCAGTGCCACAAGTATGTGGTACTATCATTATTAACTTCGCATCTTTTGGCATCAATATTATGAACCTGTGTATCACTACGATCGAGATTCAATAAACCATTCACATTGGGTGCATCACGATAGAAGGTATTATTCGTGTAAATAGAATAACCCTTATTCTCTGACTTCAATGAATAACCGTATTGCAATAAACATGATCTAATCATGTTCATGCTCAACGCAGTCACCAAATAACATTTATCTAGGTTCAGCACTAATCCCGAAGATAGAGGGAGCGTGCAATGGTGATCACATCAACCTTGGAAACACTTCCAACACACATCGTCACCTCGCCCTTAGCTAGTCTCCGTTTATTCCGTAGCTTTTGTTTTGAGTTACCAATATTAGTAACTGAACCGGTATCTAATACCCAGGTGCTACTAGGAGTACTAGTAAGGTACACATCAATAACACGTATATCAAATATACTTTTGTTGAAGTTGCCAGCCTTCTTATCTACCAAGTATTTGGGGTAGTTCCGCTACCAGTGACCGTTCCCCTTACAATAGAAGAACTTAGTCTCGGGTTTGGGTTCAACCTTGGTTTTCTTCACTGGAGCGGCAACTGGCTTGCCATTCATGAAGTTTCCCTTCTTGCCCTTGCCCTTGCCCTTCTTAAAACCAGTGGTCTTGTTAACCATCAACACTTGATGCTCCTTCTTGATTTCTACCTCCGTGGCCTACCGCGAACAGCTCCGGGATCATCTCCATCCCTTGCATGTTATAGTTTATCACAAAGTTCTAGTAGCTTGGTGATAGTGTCTGGAGAACTCTGTCAATCACTATCTTATCTGGAAGATTAACTCCCACTTGATTCAAGCGATTGTAGCACCCAGACATTCTGAGCACATGCTCACTAGCTGATCTATTCTCCTCCATCTTGTAGGCAAAGAACTTGTCAGAGGTCTCATACCTCTCAACACGGGCATGAGCCTGAAATACCAATTTCAGCTCTTGGAACATCTCATATGTTCCATGGCGTTCAAAACGTCTTTGGAGCCCCAATTCTAAGCTGTAAAGCATGGTGCACTAAACTATCAAGTAGTCATCAGAACATGTATGCCAGATATTCACAACATCCACAGATAATGCTAGAGGGGTTGGCACACCGAGCGGTGCATCAAGGACATAAGCCTTCTGTGCTGCAGTGAGGACAATCCTTAGACTACGGACCTAGTCCGCATAATTGCTTACAATATCTTTCAACTTAGTCTTTCTCTAGGAACGTATTAAAACAGGGAGCTACAGGGTGAGCTATTGATCTACAACATAAATTGCAAAGACAATCTAGACTATGTTCATGATAATGAGTTCAACTAATCATATTACTTAAGAAATCCCACTCAAATCGACATCCCTCCGGTCGTCCGAGTGTAACATGATCCAAATTCACCAACCCAAGTCCGATCATCACGTGAGATGAGGTGGTTTCAATGGTAAACATCTCCATGTTGATCATATCTACTATATGACTCATGTTCGACCTTTCGGTCTCTTGTGTTCCGAGGCCATGTCTGTACATGCTAGGCTCGTCAAGTTTAACCCAAGTGTTCCGCATGTGCAAAACTGGCTTGCACCTGTTGTATGTGAACGTAGAGTCTATCACACCCGATCATCACATGGTGCCTCGAAACGACGAAATTTCGCATTGGTGCACACTTGGGAGAACACAATTTTATCTTGAAATTTTAGTGAGGGATCACCTTATAATGCTACTGTCGTCCTAAGCAAAATAAGATGCATAAAAGGATTAACATCACATGCAAATCTTAAGTGACATGATATGTCCATCAACTTGTGCTTTTGATCTCCATCTCCAAAGCACCGGCATGATCTCCATCGTCACCGGCATGACACCATGATCTCCATCATCGTGTCGCCATTGGGGTTGTCACACAAACCATGCTTCTACTACTATTGCTACCGCTTAGCGATAAAGTAAAGCATTACAAAGCGCTTAATGATTGACACGTAGGTCATACAATAATTAAAGACAACCCTATGGCTCCTGCCGGTTGCCATATGCATCGACATGCAAGTCGATATAAACTATTACAAACATGATCATCTCATACATCAAATATAATTCATCATGTCTTTGGCCATTCATATCACAACATACCCTGCAAAAACAAGTTAGACATCCTCTAATTGTTGTTGCATGTTTTACGTGGCTGCTATGGGTATCTAGCAAAAACGATTCTTACCTACGCAAAGCCACAACGGTGATATGCAAGTTGCTATTTAACCTTCTAAAAGGACCGCCTTTGTCGAATCCGATTCAACTAAGGTGGGAGAGACAGTCACCCGCCAGCCATCTTTATGCAACAAAGTCACATGTTAGTCGATGGAACCGGTCTCATGTATGTGGACATGTAAAGTTGGTCCGGGCCGCTTCATCCCACAATACCGCTGAATCAAGAAAAGACCAAGGACGAAAGCAATCTGAATATCAACGCCCACAAACTCCTTTGTGTTCTACTCGTGATGTCATCTACGCATAGACCTAGCTCTGATACCACTGTTGGGGAACATTGCATGGGAAACAAACATTTTCCTACTCTCACCAAGATCAATCTAGGAGATGACCATCTACGAGAGGAGATATTGCATCTACATACCCTTGTAGATCGCTAAGCGGAAGCGTTAAGAAACGCGGTTGATGTAGTTGAACGTCTTTGTGATCCAATCACGATCCGTCCCACGAACTCCCGATCCAAGTGCCGAACGGACGACACCTCCGCGTTCAACACACGTACGGCTTGATGACGCCTTCACCTCCTTGATCCAGCGAGCGATGGTGAAGTAGTAGCTCGAGTCCTCCGGCAGCATGATGGCGTGGTGGCGGTGGTGGTGGCGGAATCTCAGCAGAGCTTCGCTAAGCACTACGGAGAAGAAGATGGCTATGAGGGAGAGGAGGAGCAGCGCCATGGCACGAATAGATCTGTATGGGTGCGGCTGCCCTCTCTCCACCTCTCTATATATAGGAGAAGGGAGGAGAGGGTGGCGCCCCTAGGGTTTCCCCTAGGGGGTCGGCGGCCAGGGCAGATGGGATCTACCCTAGGGAAACCCTAGGGTGATTTGCCCCCCAAGCAAGGTGGAGGCTTGCATCCCAAGCCAGGAGGCGCCCCACCTCCCCTGGTCACGTGGGATGGGGTAAGAGGGGTGCTCAGCCCCTTAGTGGGCTGGTTTGCCCCCTCCCCTTGGCCCATGAGGCCCCCCAACACTTGCCCGGACCCCCCCCCCCCCGAAACCCCTTTCGGTCATGCTGGTCACCACCCGGTACCCCCGGAACAATTCCGGACTCCAATACCCTTTGTCCAATATATCGATCTTCACCTCCGGACAATTCCGGAGTTCCTCGTCACATCCGGGATCTCATCCGGGACTCCGAACAACCTTCGATAACCACCATAATGACTCAACTATACTTATATCGTCACCAAACGTTAAGTGTGTAGACCCCGCGGGTTCGAGAATTATGCAGACATGACCGAGACACCTCTACGGTCAGTAACCAATAGCGGGACCTGGATGCCCATATTGGTTCCTACATATTCTACGAAGATCTTATCGGTCGAACCTCGATGTCAAGGATTCAACTAATCCTGTATGCAGTTCCCTTTGTCTATTGGTATGTTACTTGCCCGAGATTCGATCGCCGGTATCCCCATACCTAGTACAATCTCGTTACCGGCAAGTCTCTTTACTCGTTCCGTAATACAAGATCCTGTGGCTAACTCATTAGTCACATTGCTTGCAAGCTCATTGTGATACTGTATTACCGAGTGGGCCCTGAATACCTCTCCGTCATACGGAGTGACAAATCCCAGTCTTGATCCATGCCAACTCAACGGACACCCTCGGGGATACCTGTAGAGCACCTTTATAGTCACCCAGTTACGTTGCGACGTTTGGTACACACAAGGTATTCCTCCGGTGTCAGTGAGTTGCATGATCTCATGGTCATAGGAACATATACTTGACATGCAGAAAACGATAGCAATAAACTTGACATGATCATATGCTATGTTTATAGTTTGGGTCTTGTCCATCACAGCATTCTCCTAATGATGTGATCCCGTTACCAAATGAAAACTCATGTCTATGACTAGGAAACCATAGCCATCTTTTGATCAACGAGCTAGTCTAGTAGAGGCTCACTAGGGACACGTTGTTGTCTATGTATCCACACATGTACTTGAGTTTCCAATCAATACAATTCTAGCATGGATAATAAACGATTATCATGAACAAGGAAATATGATAATGACCAATTTATTATTGCCTCTAGGTCATATTTCCAACACTTCTACCATTGTTAGTACCCCGGAAAGTGAGTCACTTTGGATGCTTATAATGCTATGATAGATTTGGTAGGCTCACCACCTCTCATGGTTAATGAAACAATTTTAACTTTGGAACATGTGATGCAAAGGCTTGATATTATTAAAAATAAAATTGCTACCGTAGAGCTCGTTGAAAACTTGGATAAAAAGATTCATAATCATATCACTCAATATGGATCTAAGGTGGGAATCTCTTTAAAGAATCTAAGGGAAAAGGAACCCATAGTCAATGAAAAGATAGATCAAGATTCTACTAGAATTGGCAAGCTAGAAGATATTATTACCAACTTGGGTTCCACTTTTTCCGCTGTTAAAACTACTCCAAATTCTCCTCCAACTAAAGCTACTAAGTTTATTTATGTTCCTAAGAATAAGGGTGAATCTTCTAGTAAAGGAAACGAAGATCTTAAGATGATAAGTGTTCACCCTAACTTTATTAATATTATTAAGGAACCAATTGCCACGAGCGAATTTCTTGATTTCTTGCCTAGGAGTGTGATTGTTGATAAAACCAAAGAATCTCCTAAGGGTTATAAGTGTGCAATTGAGGAGTTGCATACCAAATATGACAATACCTAGATCTATGTTTTATGCCTACCTAGGGGCATTAAACAATAACGCTTGTTGGGAGGCAAACCAATTTTATTTTTATGTTTTTGGTTTTTGGTTATGTTTTTCAATAAATACACATTATTACCTATGTAGTAATTGTGTTTTTGTGTTTTAATTAGTGTTTGAGCCAAGTAAGACCTTTGGGATGGCTTACGGTGATAGTTGATTTGATCTTGCTGAAAAACAGAAACTTTTGCACTCAGTAAAACAATTTTAAAATATCACAGAAGCATGATTTTGATCTGAATTTTTTACACAAGATTTATATAATAATTTACCAGGTCTTACTAATTTTGCAGAATTTTTGGAGTTACAGAATTATACGAAGTTTACAGATTGCTACAGACTGTTCTGTTTTTGACAGATTCTGTTTTCTATGTGTTGTTTGCTTATTTTAATGAATCTATGGGTAGTATCGGGGGGTATGAACCATGGAGAAGTTGGAATACAGTAGATATTACACCAATATAAATAAAGAATGAGTTCACAATGGTACTAAATAGTGGTGATTTATTTTCTTATACTAACGGATCTCATGAGTTTTCTGTTGAGTTTCGTGTTGTGAAGTTTTCAAGTTTTGGGTAAAGATTTGATGGACTATGTAATAAGGAGTGGCAAGAGCCTAAGCTTGGGGATGCCCAAGGTGCCCCAAGGTAATATTCAAGGACAACCAAGCATCTAATCTTGGGGATGCCCCGGATGGCATCCCCTGTTTCGTCTTCGTCTATCGGTAAATTTACTTGAGGCTATATTTTTATTCACCACATGATATGTGTTTTTCTTGGAGCGTCTTGTATGATATGAGTCTTTGCTTTTTCGTTTGCGACAATAATCCTTGCTGTACACACATTTTGAGAGGGACACGCATGAATCATGAATTTATTAGAATACTCTATGTGCTTCACTTATATCTTTTGAGCTAGGCAATTTTGCTCTAGTGCTTCACTTATATCTTTTTAGAGCACGGTGGTGGCTTTATTTTATAGAAATTGTTGAACTCTCATGCTTCACTTATATTATTTTGAGAGTATCTCTCTAAACAGCATGGTAATTTGCATAGGTTATGAATTTAGTCCTAATATGATGGGCATCCAAGAGGGATATAATAAAAACTTTCATATAAAGAGCATTGAATATGATGAGAAGTTTGATTCCTTATGATTGTTTTGAGATATAAAGATGGTGATATTAGTGCCATGCTAGTGAGTAATTGTGGATTAGTAGAAATACTTGTGTTAAAGTTTGTGATTCCCGTAGCCTGCACGTATGGTGAACCGTTATGTGATGAAGTCGGGGCATGATTTATTTATTGATTGTCTTATTTATGAGTGGCGGTCGGGGATGAGCGATGGTCTTTTCCTACCAATCTATCCCCCTAGGAGCATGCATGTAGTACTTTGTTTCAATAGCTAATAGACTTTTGCAATAAGTATGTGAGTTCTTTATGACTAATGTTGAGTCCATGGACTATACGCACTCTCACCCTTCCACCATTGCTAGCCTCTCTAGTACCGCGCAACTTTCGCCGGTGCACTACACCCACCATATACCCTTCCTCAAAACAGCCACCATACCTACCTATTATGGCATTTCCATAGCCATTCCGAGATATATTGCCATGCAACTTCCACCGTTCCGTTTTCTTATGACATGCTCCATCATTGTCATATTGCTTTGTATGATCGTAAGATAGCTAGCATGATGTTTTCATGGCTTGTTCGTTTTTTGATGTCATTGCTATGCCAGATTGTTGCACATACCAGTACACCGCCGGAGGCAGTCATATAGTCATATTTTTGTTCTAAGTATCGAGTTGTAAGTAAATAAAAGTGTGATGATCTTCATTATTAGAGCATTGTCCCATGTGAGGAAAGGATGATGGAAGCTATGATTCACAAGTTGCGATGAGTCTCCGGACTTTACAAAAAATAAAAGAGGCCAAAGAAGCCCAAATAAATAAAATGAGAGAAAAGAAAAAAATGAGAGAAAAGAGAGAAGGGACAATGCTACTATCCTTTTACCACACTTGTGCTTCAAAGTAGCACCATGATCTTCATGATAGAGAGCCTCCTATGTTGTCACTTTTATATACTAGTGGGAATTTTTCATTATAGAACTTGGCTTGTATATTCCAATGATGGGCTTCCTCAAATTGCCCTAGGTCTTCGTGAGCAAGCGAATTGGATGCACACCCACTTAGTTTCCTCTTGAGCTTTCATAAACTTATAGCTCTAGTGCATCCGTTGTATGGCAATCCCTACTCACTCACATTGATATCTATTGATGGGCATCTCCATAGCCCGTTGATACGCCTAGTTGATGTGAGACTGTCTCCTTCTTTTTGTCTTCTCCACAACCACCATATTCTATTCCACCTATAGTGCTATATCCATGGCTCACGCTCATGTATTGCGTGAAAGTTGAAAAAGTTTGAGAACATCAAAAGTATGAAACAATTGCTTGGCTTGTCATCGGGGTTGTGCATGATTTAATACTTTGTGTGATGAAGATGGAGCATAGCCAGACTATATGATTTTGTAGGGATAACTTTCTTTGGACATGTTATTTTGAGAAGACATGATTACTTTATTAGTATGCTTGAAGTATTATTGTTTTTATGTCAATATTAAACTTTTGTTTTGAATCTTATGGATCTGAATATTCATGCCACAATAAAGAAAATTACATGGATAAATATGTTAGGTAGCATTCCACATCAAAAATTCTGTTTTTATCATTTACCTACTCGAGGACGAGCAGGAATTAAGCTTGGGGATGCTTGATACGTCTCCAACGCATCTATAATTTTTTATTGTTCTATGCTATTATATTATCTGTTTTGGATGTTTTATATGCGTTAATATGCTTTTTTATATTATTTTTGGGACTAACTTATTAACCTAGAGCCCAGTGCCAGTTTCTGTTTTTTCCTTTTTTTTTGAGTTTTACAGAAAAGGAATATCAAACGGAGTCCAAACGGAATAAAACTTTCGCAATAATTTTTCTTGGACCAGAAGACATCCACGGAACTTGGAGGCCAAGTCATAAGAGTCCCGAGGGCTCCACAAGCCCTCAAGGCGTGCCCTAGGGGGGGTGCCCCTGGCTTGTGGGCCCCCGGGAGTCCACCGACCTCCCTCTCAGCTCTATAAATCCTCAAATATTCCCAAACGACCAGAAGCGTCCACCAAAATACTTTTCCACCGCCGTAACCTTCTGTACCCATGAGATCCCATCTTGGGGCCTTTTCTGGCATCCTGTCGGAGGGGGATTCGATCACGGAGGGCTTCTACATCAACTCTATTGCCCTTCCGATGAAGCGTGAGTAGTTTACCACAGACCTACGGGTCCATAGCTAGTTGCTAGATGGCTTCTTCTCTCTCTTTGTTTCTCAATACCATGTTATCCTTGATGTTCTTGGAGATCTATCCGATGTAATATTCTTTTGCAGTGTGTTCGTCGAGATCCGATGAATTGTGGATTTATGATCAGTTTATCTATGGATATTATTTGAATCTTCTCTGAATTCTTATATGCATGATTTGATATCTTTGTATTTCTCTTCGAATTATCAGTTTGGTTTGGCCAACTAGATTGGTTCTTCTTGCAATGGGAGAGGTCATTAGTTTTGGGTTCAATCTTGCGGTGTCCTCACCCAGTGACAAAGTAGGGGTAGCGAGGCACGTATTGTATTGTAGCCATCAAGGGTAAAAAGATGGGGTTTTCATCATATTGCTTGAGTTTATCCCTCTACATCATGTCATCTTACTTAAGGCGTTATTCCGTTCTTTATGAACTTAATACTCTAGATGCATGCTGGATAGCGGTCGATGTGTAGAGTAATAGTAGTAGATGCAGGCAGGAGTCGGTCTACTTAACACGGACGTGATGCCTATATGTATAATCATTGCCTTGGATATCATCATAACTTTGCGCCTTTCTATCAATTGCTCGACAGTAATTTGTTCACCCACCGTATTATTTGCCTTCAAGAGAGAAGCCTCTAGTGAAACCTATGCCCCCCGGGTCTATTTTCCATCTTATATTTTCAGATCTATAAACCAAAAAACCCAAAAATTCCTCGCGGTGTTTTATTTACTTTTACTTTGTTTTACGTTTTAATAATATTTTATATCTATCTCTATCAGATCTCACCTTTGCAACTGACCATGAAGGGATTGACAACCCCTTTATCGCGTTGGGTGCAAGTGTTTGATTGTTTGTGCAGGTGCATAGATTGGGGACTTGCTTGTATCTCCTACTAGATTTGATACCTTGGTTCTTAACTGAGGGAAATACTTATCTCTACTTTGCTGCATCACCCTTTCCTCTTCAAGGGAAAAAACAATGCAAGCTCAAGAAGTAGCATAGACTCATCTTGTCTTGGTATGTGTGATGTTACAGTAACTAGCTATGTTACCACATGCCCCTATTTCCTCATTAATTACTCGCCACTGTTTTGCCTAGAGATGTGTGATGTTACCACCTATGTTACTCCCACTGTGGGTAGCCTTAGCAAAGAAGGTGTACAAATCATTTGTGCGTTGCTTTGCGAGTTTTCATTGTTTGTCCGAGAAGCGGGGAGAAGTTTCAAACATTTCGTCCGCGAGGTGCGGCCACCGGCGTAGGCCTAGTTGGTATATTAATTACAGGAAATTCATATGGAGTCCGGACATCATCAAAGTCGGTGTGTGCCCGTGGCGTGCTCTCACGACCCCGTGGAAAAAATTTGGTAAAGTTTGGCACAAGTTTTGATGATCGCTCCTTCCAAACCGGAGCATCTCACAAGAAGGATCATGGTTTCCAAAAGGAGATGTGTCAATTCAAACTCCAGTGCCCGGTGACTTCATCGTTTGGCCTCATAAAAATTTCCACGGTACGCAATCACCATTATACCACGGGTTTGATTTTCTGACGCATTTCAGGTATCGTTAGCTATATTTAAGACATTTTTTGAATTTAACATGCATTTTGTGCATATAAATAAAATTACAACCGGAGCTGCATTTGCTGTCGAAAGAGATGAGGATTGTCGTTCGATATGGGAGCATCCAACGGTGCAGACGTACGATCCGTGGGGTTTGGGTTCTGGCCAATTAGAACGCACGACTCAGATCGCGCGCGGGGTTTGGTTGGCACACGCCTTTATGAACGAACTGTGTGCTATTCGCAAACCAGATTGCATATCTTCTTCATACATACTGGAGCGAGATCAATTGAGTGTGCTACCTCTATCGTATAATAATAATAATAATAATAATAATATAACGAATTAAGTTGCAGAGTAGGCATAAAAACTAGTCTTACGGCTTAATTCCCATGTACATGGGGGAACTGGGATCATTACGTTGACCATGAATGAACTTGGGTTTTCTGATGATTTTACGCTTCTCTGTTAGAGGGGTGCGTGATCCCTTGGCTGGCAACTCAGCAAATTCATCATACTCGTCCTCATCGGCAACATCCTCGACACCCAGTACCCTCCTCTTCCCATGCATCACTACATGGCAGTTCTTATGCAAGGGGTCTTCCGCATAGAAAATCTAGGTAGCATCGCTGGCAAGAATAAACGGGTCCACGTGATATGCCATCGTTGTCCTGTTAACACAGGTCTTCCTGTAATCATCAACCTTTACCTGACCAAGAGGGGTCCATGTGCACCTGAATAATGCCACCTTAACTTTCACATAGTTAAGCTCCCAAATCTCTTTGATGGTTCCATAGTATACCCTTTTATCAGCTTCATTTACAGTCATGCATTCTATTCGAACAGAGCTGTTCCGATCTGAGGTCTTCTTATCGCGTTCCTCAGTGTAGAACATGTAGCCATTTATGTCATATGCTTGGTACGTCAACACTGTAGATGATGGCTTTTGTGCCAACCACGTAGCAGTGTCATCGATGGATCCTTGTGCCAAATGATTCTTCAGCCATTCGGCGTAGTTCTTAGTGTGCTCCTTCATCTCCACATCTGATGGAGACAACATTGGTAAGAAGCTTTGGCGTATCTCCGCCAAGTGTTCTTCAGCATAAGCACTGAGAACTGGGCTGTTAAGCAGTACCGTCAAATGGGCTTTCTCTGCCAATTATCCGGGTGCAGCCTTTTGCGTGCCAGGAAGGACCGGCTTACCTTTCAGCCTTCCCTCGTGGTGAGAGAGGGGCAAACCTATAGGTCTTTGTTTCATGTATTCGGTGCAAAACTCAACCACCTCCTCCGCGGTATAACCTTGTAGGATGCTTGCCTCTGGATGGTTTCAGTTCCGACAATAGCGCTTCAGTATTCCCATGAACCGCTCGAAGGGATACATGTTGTGTAGAAACAGAGGACCACAATACTTTATCTTGTTGACAAGGTGCACAGTGAGATGAACCATGACATCAAAGAATGACGGTGGGAAAAACATCTCTAGGTTGGACAATATTCTTGCAATATCCTCTTGCATATGATCCAAATCTTCAGGATCTATAACTTTCTGCCATAGTTGGTTGAAGAAATCACAGAGCTCAACGAGTGTGTTTCTTATATCTTTGTCCATCAGATTCCTGATGGCCACCGGGATGATTTGTGTCAACATTACGTGGCAATCATGTGACTTCATGTGTCCCAACTTCATTTTACCTGAGCTCACATCCACGAGACTTCTGATGTTTGCGGAGTAGGAAGAGGGTGTCTTAACTAACAACAAATAGGTGAAGAACTATGTTGCTTCTTTTGTACTGAAATTGTAACTCTGGCGAGCGTGGATAAATTTGTTATCATCTTCTGCTTCACTCTTGCATTTTGATTGATCAGCAAGCATATCGAGCCATGCACCGTCGCCATCCTTTGTTTTACCTTTAATCTTGAGCAGAGTACCAAGGATGCTTTCACATACGTTCTTATCTACGTGCATGACATCGATGCAGTGACGTACACGTAGAATCTCCCAGTAAGTTAATTTCCAGAACACCATTTCTTCTTAAAGACTTGACCCTTGGGTGTTTGTTTCACCGTCAAAGCGTGCTTCTTGCCAAGCACAACATTAATTTGTTTAGCCATGTTGTGGACCACCTCCCCAGCATAGGGTCTTGGGCCCACATCTACCTCTGTCGTACCATCAAATTCAGCTTTCATCTTTCGGTATGAGTGATTTCTCCGTAAGAACCTACGATAACGCAAATACACGGTTTTGCACGAGTTGGGAAGAAATCTGCTAGCTGTCCTATCCATGCATGTGACACACCTTACATCTCCCTTTGTTTTCTGCCCCGATGTGTTGCCTAATGCCGGCATATCTTGAATGGTGTGCAGCAGCATCGCATGTAGATCGAAAATCTGCTTTTTGTAAGCATCATAACATTTTACAGCAGGCGCATCTATCCACACTGTCAGCAGTTCTTCTACCAGTAGCTAAAAGTAAATGTCGATGTCATTTCCAGGTTACTTCGGGCCTTGGATAATCATTGACATCATAATGTTTTTTTTCTTCATACACAACCAAGGAGCTAGGTTATATATGCACAGAAGCACCAGCCATGTGCTGTGATTGTTGCTCATATCGCCAAAAGGATTCATCCCTAAGTACACTCCCCGAGCCGTATACTTCTAGGATCCTTGGCAAAGTCTTCAAACTTGTTGTCGATTAATTCCCACTGAGCCCCATCTTTCGGGTGCCTCATATATTTATCCGCAGTTCTCTCATCATGATGCCACTGCAACCTCTTTGCCTCTCTAGGGTTTGCAAACAAACGCCTCAACCTTGGAATTAAAGGCAAGTACCAAACAACCTTGAACGGGATTCCTGTCTTGATCTCGTCATCCAATTTGTACTTGTCCTTCGCTCTCCTATGCTTGTATCGTGCATGCTTGCATGTGGGACATGCACGCAAATCTTTGTACTCACCACGGTACAATATACAATCATACACACAAGCGTGTATCTTCTGTACTTCAAGCTCCAATGGGCAAATAATTTTCTTCGCTTCGTTCGTGCTTCTGGGGAGCACATTATCTTCCGGAAGAATTTCTTTGAAAATACCTAACATCTCTGTGAAGCCCTTGTTTGATAGACCGTTTGCTGCATTAAATCTGAGAAGCGCCAGGGTGGCACTCAACTTGGAATATTTCTTTTTGCAACCTGGATACAATTCTTTCTTGGAGTCCACATCAATGGTTGGCAGATCCTTGTACCCAACCATATCCTTTTTTGGGCCCTTGAAATCTGCAATCATAGCAGCAAAATCTGGCATATCAAGATCGTCGTCATCTGCATCGCTCTCTTGGTTTTCCAGTGGGCGTTTTGGCTTTCCGGTGTTCCATTGGTAGCTTGACGCCTCTGCCCCGTGATGCAGCTTGAACTACGTCGGTATTTCCCCAAAGAGGAAGGGATGATGCAGCACAGCTATGGTAGGTATTTCCCTCAGTGATGAAACCAAGGTTATCGAACCAGTAGGAGAACCAAGCAACACTATGTAAATGGTACCTGCACACAAAGAACAAATACTTGCAACCCGACGTGTTAAAGTGGTTGTCAATCCCTTTCAGGTAACGGTGCCAGAAATTGTCACGTGGACGGGAGACTAAATGTGATAGATTGGATAAATAGATCTCGATAAAATGTGAATAAAATAAAGTGCAGCAAGGTATTTTTGAGTTTATGGAAATATAGATCTGAAAATAAAAGATGCAAATAAATAAAAAGGCAAATAGCAATATAGATCTGAAAATATATGATGAGAAAAATAGACCCGGGGGCCGTAGATTTCACTAGTGGCTTCTCTCGAGAAAATAGCATACGGTGGGTAAACAAATTACTGTTGGGCAATTGATAGAACTTCAAATAATTATGACGATATCCAGGCAATGATCATTATATAGTCATCACATCCAAGATTAGTAGACCGACTCCTGCCTGCATCTACTACTATTACTCCACACATTGACCGCTATCCAGCATGCATCTAGTGTATTAAGTTCATGGAGAAACAGAGTAATGCAATAAGAACGATGACATGATGTAGACAAGATCTATCCATGTAGGAATAGACCCCATCTTGTTATCCTTAATGGCAACCATACATACGTGTCATTTCCCCTTCTGTCACTGGGTTTGAGGACCGTAAGATCGAACCCATCACAAAGCACCTCTTCCCATGGCAAGAAAAATTGATCTAGTCGGCCAAACTAAACCAAAGATTCGAAGAAGAAATACGAGGCTATAAGTAATCATGCATATAAGAGATCAAAGAGACTCAAATAACTTTCATGGATAAAAAGATAGATCTGATCATAAACTCAAAGTTCATCGGATCCCAACAAACACACCACAAAAAGGGTTACATAAAATAGATCTCCAAGAGACCATTGTATTGAGAATCAAAAGAGATAGATGAAGCCATCTAGCTACTAACTACGGACCCAAAGGTCTACAATGAACTACTCACGCATCATCGGAGAGGCACCAATGATGATGATGAACCCCTCTGTGATGGTGGCTAGATTGGATCTGTGGTTTCTGGAACTTGCGGCGGCTGGAATTTTGTTTCGTCGACTCCCCTAGGGTTTTTGGAATATGGTATTTATAGAGCAAAGAGGCTCTGCGGGAGGCCACCGAGGTGGGCACAACCCACCAGGGCGCACCTGGGCCCCCAGGCGTGCCCAGGTGAGTTGTGCCCCCTCGGGGCACCCCTCTGGTACTTCTTTGGCCCATCTTGTGTCTTCTGGTCCAGAAAAAATCACCAAAAAGTTTCGCTACGTTTGGACTCCGTTTGGTATTCATTTTTTGCGAAGTAAAAAACAAGCAAAAAACAACAACTGGCACCGAGCACTATGTCAATAGGTTAGTCCCAAAAAATGATATAAAGTTGCTATAAAATGATTGTAAAACATCCAAGATTGATAATATAATAGCATGGAACAATAAAAAATTATAGATACGTTGGAGACGTATCAGCATCCCCAAGCTTAATTCCTGCTCATCCTCTAGTAGGTAAATGATAAAAATAGAATTTTTGATGTGGAATGCTGCCTAACATGCTCATCACATATTCTTTTCTTTTGTAGCATGGTCATTTGGACTTTTATATGATTCAAAGCAATACCCTAGTTTTGACATGAATATTCCAATACTCAAGCATATCAATAAGCAACCATGTCTTTTCAAAATATCAACACTAAAGCATGTTATCCCTAGCCCATTAGGCTCAATCATTTATCCATTCATGAAACACACTCGCATATTAGCTACACCAAATGCTCAAGTGCGATCATAGTGCCCCTTAGTTGGTGCTTTATAAGAGAAGATGGAGACTCAAATAAAAATAAAAATTGCATAAAGTAAATAGAAAGGCCCTTCGCATAGGGAAGTAGGGATTTGTAGAGGTCCCAGAGCTCAAAGAGAAAAAGATAGAGATAAAACATTTTGGGTGGCATGCTTTTCCTGTCAACGAAAATGATCGAGTAGTTCCCAATACTTTCCATGCTAGATATATCATAGGCGGTTCCCAAACAAAAAATAAAGTTTATTCCTTTTTCCACCATACTTTCACATTCCACGGCTAACCGAATCCACGGGTGCCGTCCGAACCAACACTTTCCAAGGAATTTATTATTTGACAACATAAAGTAAATTCATTTTTAATTTCGGGACTGGGCATCCCTAATACCTTTGTCGTACTCTCGTGCAATGACAAGTGAATAAACACTCATCTTGAGAATAACACATCTAGCATGGAAAAATATCAGCCACCCCCTACCGTTTCATGAGTGGTACGAGCACACAAAAAGGAAATTAATTTTGAAGATTAGAGATGGCACATACAAATTTGCTTAGAACGGCACTGAAATACCGCATATAGGTAGGTATAGTGGACTCATGTGGCAAAACTGGGTTTAAGGATTTTGGATGCACAAGTAGTAATCATACTTAGTACAAGTGAAGGCTAGCAAAAGATTGAGAAGCATCCAACCAAGAAATGAAAAATCACATAAGTGAGCATTAAGCATAACTAACACCAAATAATGCACCACAAGTAGGATGTAATTTCATTTCATAACTATTAACTTTCGTGCTTGCATAGGGAATCACAAACCTTAACATCAATATTCTTACTAAGCCATAATTACTCATTAGCATGACTCACATATCATTATCAACATATCGCAAAACTATTACAAAGAATCATGTTTATTTTGTCCAGTGATCTTCATGAAAGTTTTTATTATATCCCTCTTGAATATCTATCACTTGGGACTAGTTTAATATGTTGCTTTTGATAGCTCAAACAAATCTAAGTGAAGAATACGAGCATAAAAATTTCCTCCTCTCAAAATAATATAAGTGAAGCATGAGAGAATTTCTAAAAAAAATTACTAACTCTTAAATAAATCTAAGTGAAGCATGAGAGCATTTCTTCAAAAATAATAAAGCACACCGTGCTCAAAAATATAAGTGAAGCACTAGAGCAATTCCATATCTCAAAACAAATTTTAAGTGAAGCAAATAGAGCAATTCTAACAAATCATATCATAATTTTGGCTCTCTCAAATAGGTGTGTTCAGCAAGGATACTTGACTTAAACTATCAAGCAAAGACTCATATCATACAAGACGCTCCAAGCAAAACTCATGATATGTGACGAATAAAAATATAGTTCCGAGTAAAATACCGATGGTCGTTAGAAGAAAGAGAGGATGCCACTCGGGGCATCCCCAAGCTTAGTTGCTTCTTCTATTTGGATAATAACTTGGGGTGCCATGGGCATCCCCAAGCTTAGTCTCTTCTTACTCCTTATTCCTTCATCCATCGTTATCTCACCCAAAACTTGAAAACTTCAATCACACAAAACTCAACAAAACCTTCGTGAGATCCGTTAGTATAACAAAGCAAATTGCTACTCTAAGTATTGTTGCAAACCGATTCATATTTTATTTATGCATTATATCTACTGTATTCCAACTTTACTATGGCTCATACCCCCAATACAAACCATAGATTCATCAAAATAAGCACACAACGCAAAGAAAACAGAATCTGTCAAAAACAGAAAAGTCTGTAGCAATCTGAAAACTTAGAATACTTCTTTAACTCCAAAAATTCTGAAAAATTAGGAAAACGTGGGAAATTTGCATATAAATATTTTGTTAAAATTTCAGAATTTTTCGGCGCTTCTGTGAATTTCGAAAATTGTTTTACTGGACACAAAAGTTTCTGTTTTCCAACAAGATCAAATCAACTATCACCCAACATGATCCCAAAGGCTTTGCTTGGCCCAAACACTAATTAAAACACAAAAAACACAATCATAACAGTATCATAATTGTGTAAACACTCAAGAACAGAAATAAAAATAAAAAAAATAAATTTTATTCATTGGGTTGCCTCCCAACAAGCGCTATCGTTTTATGCCCCTAGCTAGGCATAATGCATAGATCTAAGCAATGTCATCTTTAATTCTAGATCCATAAGATGCCCTCATGATTGATTCATATGGTGGCCTAATTCTTGTTCTAGGGAAGTGTTA
Organism: Thinopyrum elongatum; assembly: GCA_011799875.1. Classification (NCBI taxonomy): domain Eukaryota; kingdom Viridiplantae; phylum Streptophyta; class Magnoliopsida; order Poales; family Poaceae; genus Thinopyrum; species Thinopyrum elongatum. The sequence goes on along the minus strand of CM022297.1, from coordinate 406,986,396 downwards.
CATACCCTTTCTCAAAGAAAATTGAAATTTAATATTACCTTCTTTCATATCAATCACGGCACCTATAGTGCGTAAGAACGGTCTACCAAGTATAATAGGACAAGACGGATTGCAATCAATATCAAGAACAATAAAATCTATGGGCACATAATTCCTATTTGCAAGAATAAGAACATCATTAATTCTTCCCATAGGCTTTTTAATAGTAGAATCCGCTAAGTGCAAATTTAAAGAACATTCTTCAATATCGGTAAGACCAAGCACATCACATAAAGATTTCGGAATTGTGGAAACACTAGCACCCAAATCACATAAAGCAAAACACTCATAATTTTTAATCTTGACTTTGATAGTAGGTTCCCATTCATCATGTAATTTTCTAGGGATTGAAATCTCTAATTCCAACTTTTCTTCCAAAGCTTTCATCATAGCATCAACGATATGTTTAGTAAAAGCTTTATTTTGTTCATAGGCATGGTGTGAATTTGTCATGGATTGCAACAAAGAAATACAATCAATCAAAGAACAATTATCATAATTAAAGTCTTTGTAATCCAAAAGAGTGGGCACATCACTAGTTAAAGTTTTGACTTCTCCAAACCCACTTTTATCAGTTTTCTCAGCAAGATTTTCACCCTCTGAATTATCGGGACGCCTTCTAACTAAAGTTGACTCGTCTTCAGTCGCTTTATCATTAATTTTAATTTTTCTAAATAAGGAATCAATAGAAGAAACACCAATCACTTTAAGATCTTCATCACTTTATGAAAGCAATCACTAGAAAACGCTTTTTCTAAAAATTCTCTTTTAGCTCTAAGCATAGCGGTTCTTTTCTTGCTTTCATCCATAGAAACATATAAAGCTTTAATTGATTCTTCAACCTTAGGCACAAAAAATTTCAACTTGAGATTTTCCACATCATGAGAAATTCTATCAATGCTTCTAGACATATCATCAATCTTATTCAACTTTTCTTCTATCGTATTGTTGAAAACTTTTTGAGCATTGATAAATTCTTTAATATTATTCTCAAGATCAGAGGTGTTCCTATTATTATTATAAGAAGGAATACCATAGGAATTACCATAATTATTAGAGGAATTACTAGGAAAAGGCCTAGGATTAAAATTACCTCTATAAGCATTGTTATTGAAATTGTTTCGCAAGACAAAATTCACATCTACGGCATCACAATTTTGCTCAATCAAAGTGGATAAAGGCACATCATTAAGATCAATAGGAGCATTTTTATTAGCAACCAACTTCATAAGAGCATCAACTTTTTCACTCAAAGTAGAAATTTCTTCAACCAAATTAACCTTTTTACTAGTAGGTCCTCTTTCGGTATGCCATTGTGAATAATTTGCCTTAATAGTCTAGAAATTTAGTAGCTTCACCCAAAGTAATTTCCATAAAAGTACCACCCGCGGCGGAATCTAAAAGATTTCTAGAAACAAATTCAATCCCGCATAAAAAAATTGTATGATCATCCAAAGATTTAAGCCATGAGTAGGACAATTTTTTAGCATCAATTTCATTCTTTCCCAAGATTGTGCAACATGTTCATGCTCAAGTTGCTTAAAATTCATGATTTGGGTCCTAAGGGAAATAATTTTCGCGGGCGGAAAATAATTGGTAATAAAAGCATCCTTGCACTTATCCCAAGAATCGATACTATTGCGAGGCAAAGAAGAAAACCAAATTTTTGCACGATCTCGCAAAGAAAACGGGAATAATTTCAACTTCACAATATAATTGTCCACATCTTTTTTCTTTTGCATATCACATAATTCTACAAATGTGTTAAGATGGGATGCGGCATCCTCATTAGGAGTACCGGAAAATTGATCTTTCATAACGAGATTCAACAAAGCAGCATTAATATCACAAGACTCTGCACTAGTGGCAGGAGGAGCAATCGAAGTGCTAATAAAATCATTGTTGTTGGTATTAGAGAAATAACACAACTTAGTGTTCTCTTGAGTCATCGTGACTACGCAACCAAGATTGCACTCAAAAACAGTTCTGACGAGAAAAGGCGAACCAAAAAGAGGGGCGAATAAAACAACAATTTTTGTGAAGTGGGGGAGATGAAAATGAGAGGCAAATGGCAAATAATGTAAATTGCAAGGAGATGAGATTTGTGTTTAGGAACCTGATAGATGTTGATGATGTCTCCCCGGCAACGGCGCCAAAAATTCCTTTTGATGCGGCTTGAACTATGTCGGTATTTTCCCAAAGAGGAAGGGATGATGCAGCACAGCTACGGTAGGTATTTCCCTCAATGATGAAACCAAGGTTATCGAACCAGTAGGAGAACCAAGCAACACTATGTAAATGGTACATGCACACAAAGAACAAATACTTGCAACCCGACGTGTTAAATGGGTCGTCAATCCCTTTCGGGTAAAGGTGCAAGAAATTGTCACGTGGTCGGGAGACTAAATGTGATAGATTGGATAAATAGATCTCGATAAAACGCGAATAAAATAAAGTGCAGCAAGGTATTTTTGGGTTTATGGAAATATAGATCTGGAAATAAAAGATGCAAATAAATAAAACGGCAAATAGCAATATAGATCTGAAAATATATGATGAGAAAAATAGACCCGGGGGCCGTAGATTTCATTAGTGGCTTCTCTCGAGAAAATAGCATATGGTGGGTAAACAAATTACTGTTGGGCAATTGATACAACTTAAAATAATTATGATGATATCCAGGCAATGATCATTATATAGGCATCACGTCCAAGATTAGTAGACCGACTCCTTCCTGCATCTACTACTATTACTCCACACATCAACCGCTATCCAGCATGCATCTAGTGTATTAAGTTCATGGAGAAACGGAGTAATGCAATAAGAACGATGACATGATGTAGACAAGATCTATTCATGCAGGAACAGACCCCATCTTGTTATCCTTAATGGCAACGATACATACGTGTCATTTCCCCTTCTGTCACTGGGATTGAGCACCGTAAGATCGAACCCATCACAAAGCACCTCTTCCCATGGCAAGAAAAATCGATCTAGTCAGCCTAACTAAACCAAAGATTTGAAGAAGAAATATGAGGCTATAAATAATCATGCATATAAGAGATCAAAGAGACTCAATTAACTTTCATGGATAAAAAGATAGATCTGATCTTAAACTCAAAGTTCATTGGATCCCAACAAACACACCACAAAAAGAGTTACATACAATAGATCTCCAAGAGACCATTGTGTTGAGAATCTAAAGAGAGAGATGAAGCCATCTAGCTACTAACTACGGACCCGAAGGTCTATAATGAACTACTCACGCATCATCGGAGAGGCACCAATGAGGATGATGAACCCCTTCATGATGGTGTCTAGATTGGATCTGTGGTTTCTAGAACTTGCGGTGGCTGGAATTGTGTTTCGTTGACTCCCCTAGGGTTTTTGGAATATTGGGGTATTTATAGAGCAAAGAGGCTGTGCGGGAGGCCACCGAGGTGGGCACAACCTACCAGGGCGCGCCTGGGCCCCCAGGCGCGCCCAGGTGGGTTGTGCCCCCTCGGGGCACCCCTCTGGTACTTCTTTGGCCCATCTTGTGTCTTCTGGTCCAGAAAAAATCACCAAAAAGTTTCGCTGCGTTTGGACTCCGTTTGGTATTGATTTTCTGTGAAGTAAAAAACAAGCAAAAAATAGCAACTGGCACTGGGCACTATGTCAATAGGTTACTCCCAAAAAATGATATAAAGTTGCTATAAAATGATTGTAAAACATCCAAGATTGATAATATAACAGCATGGAACAATAAAAAATTATAGATACATTGGAGACATATCACCCCGATGTTAGATTCAACATTCATGTGACATTGACCGGGGTTTGGCATCTCCCAGCCCTGGGTATATTCATCCATGAACTGCTCTTCACCGTGTCTGGTCAAACGTGTATATCCATCCATGAATCCCCGAGAGAGTAAGTGCCACTGGACATCTGCAACTTCACGTGACTCTGTATTGGCACAGTGAGTACATGGACACATGATGTAATCCGCATCACCAATTCTCCTCTTTGTACTTTCAGCCAAATTCATGAACTCTGTCATGCCACTGATAAAATCTGTGGTTCTCCGATTCTTCATCCATTCAGATCGTTCCATCTGCACCACACGAATGGTAATTAAAAACAAAACAACAACATTAATACACGGATTAACTGATGCACAAAGATGCGTGCATAAATCACAAGGTTTTATTTTCATAATTACTGACGGTGCTCCATATTGTTATCTAGACGTGCAGTGACAAAAATTAATGGCCAGTCAATTTACACGCAGAGTACTACAACACTACCCTTAGGAATTGAATACCTTAACTAAGCCACTCATGAAAAGAATACCTTAATTAATTAGTCGTGCGGTGACCTCCACCCAGCAGACAGAGAAGCGCGATGCGGCGACACGCCGAGACAGCAAGGTCGAGGAGCAAAGCTTAGTGCGGCTGCCGCCTGAAGTTCGACCTCCACTATCCCGCCATCGACCGCGACGGACGTGCTCCAATCACGCCGCCGCCGACCTCGATGTTTGAGCTCCTCCTATATCCCGCCGCAGACCAAGGATTGACCTCCTATGATGCCGCCACCACCCACCGACCAAGGATTGACCTCTTATCCGGTAGCCGCTGCCTAGGCCGCCGACGCCATCTCTATCTGCAGAGCGGTTGTTTTATTTTTTGACAGATATCCGCAAAGCGGCTGTTTAAACGGTATCACTGTAACTCAATTATATGTACAGTGTAGTACATCACATACAGTTATGTAACGGCAACCGTGTCTCACCTACGTTGTTTTCTTACACGATTTGGTGCGGAAATCGTCTGTGAAGTTGTAATACCTAACACAAACGACATGTATAAACATTGTGCCATATACAACATATAGTGCCATAAGTAGTTCCCGACCGTTAGCTTATCCCCACAGTTTCCCCATTTCCCCCAAATCCCTAGATAGCCTCCAAATTCCCTCGCGTGGTGCTGACATTGGGGGAATGCGGACAGGTGGTGCTGATGGTTTCGGCGTGGCTAATCCTGCTTATATCGACGCTCTCCGCAGTGCCGCCACGACGGCGGTCACCGCCGAGCACTTGCCTAAGGTCATCAGAAGGCAGGTGTACTAGGGATCAGAATCGTCCTGTCAGGTTCCAATCTATCATGATCTTTTTTAGCATGTCCAAAGTAGCTCCTTGCTGAATCCGTCCTGAATGACCCCCCCCCCCCAGGAAAGCGATCTGTCGCCGGATCCGGAGCATGACTCCAGACTCCCGCAACACGAGTTTGACTCCGAGTTTTGCGCCACCGAGAAGTACCAAAAGCTGAGTTGTGTGCACAAGCACACTCCCGCTCGACGTGTATGCACGGAGGGATTCGACATTGGCAGGCGGTTTCTCAGTTGCCCCTTAGAGGTTAGTGCTAAGTTCATCATTTTACTTGAGTTAATGCCACCGCTCATCCTGAATACTATTTAACATTGGCAGGGATATGAGGCTTGTGCCTTTGTTAAATGGCTGGATGAAGAATGGCATGGCAGGGCTTGGAGTGTTATCACCAAGATCACAGAAGATAATGTAAAGCTGAAGAAGAAACTGGCTAATCTGGAATGTACAATCAGTATGATGAAGCAAGAAAGAATCAATCACAGGTAACAGATGAAAGCAAGAGACAAGAAGGAACTAGCATGTGTAGTTGTGGTTGTCGCATTAGCCATGTTCTATGCGCTATTTGCAATGATGATTAGGGGTTTTGTTTGACAGTATAGCTAAAGCTCATCTAGATGTGCTCTAAGTAATGCACATCTAGGTCCTATGCCATTGATGTTACGCGAAGATTCGTGCAGATATTTTCCTTTGTCTTTTTTTTCTTTTCCTTTGTAGTTTGATTATTACTGGCTTCATCAATAAGAAGAGCTCAATGTATTGCTTGCCAACTGTCCTACTCCATTCGTACCGGTACCGGTGCATAATCCCAAAATGCGTTCCTTGTTTTTGTCCTGAAAAAAGAAATCAGCCAATAGGAGTCCTACGGCTAGTATGCATTCAATGACTGCAGACTACTTAGCATAACATGCATGCAATGGTCAATTCTCCGCACGGAATGGTATTGATTACTAAATACTCCCTCCGCCCCAAAATAAGTGACTCAACTTTGTACTAAAGTTAGTGCAATGTTGAGTCACTTATTTTGGGACGGAGGGAGTAATCATCAAGTTCTCTCATTTTTCCCCCACCTAGGTCGTCGGTACGGAGGGAGTAGAAGTACTACGAAAAATGCTTGTTTCATATTTGGACGCTCCAACGCGTGTGCGTAATTAATTATCACATTGAGAACTACGCAACCCCGGGAATTTCGAGCGACTGGGTACAAATAATTGCGGTTGATTATATCAGCGGTTAGATAATACGTCAACCCCCGCTTCAATTGGCATTCCTCTTCTCTTCATACCCCGCTTAAGTGTCCACCATCTTCATCGTCCCCGGCAGGCCGCGCTACACACTTGCACACACTCTGCAATCTCGCTTTCTCATAGTTTTTATACGACCGCAACCATGTCGAGCGACAGCGAGGACGACAGTTCGGCCAGCAGTCTGGCGCCCAATGATAGGTCAACATCGGAATCATCCCGCTCGTCTTCCATGAGTCCGGCGTCGAGCCCAGACCTCAATTATAGCTGGATCATGGAAGGGACGCCGCCTCCGAAGTCGTCAGATGACAACCAGACGGACAAGGAGCCGTCGAAGGACGAAGAAGAGGACGATGATGATGAGGAGGAGGAATGGTCGAACGAGGAGGAGGACAACGACGACAGCAATGACGATGACGACGGTGGCGGCGATGAAAAGCCAACGGTTAGCGGCAAGAAGCGTCCTCGCCAATACGATTGCGCGGGGCCATCCAACAACAACAACAAGAAGAAGAAGGACTAAATTAAGCAGACTGTATATATCTCTGTTTTCGTTCGCTCATATTAATTTGTTATCTCTGTTTATCCTGTCAATCTCATCGCAGACGGTTAGTAATACGTATTCGACGGAGATCTTCTACATTATCGCCCATAGGTTGGTTTCTCGAACTGTGTGCCCTGATGAGCACACAATTCACAAAAAAGACCGTATGGGCTGTCTATAAAGATCGCACACAATTCTGATTACCGACCTGTTTGCCGGGTATCACACACATCTTGTTACGCCGAATCGTTTGTGTTCAACTCGATCATCGCAAACGGTTCATTAGAACGAACTGTATGCCATATATCGCACACACACCTTGATCTAGCTGCCCGTTTCTATTGTTCTGTCTCATCGCAAACAGTTCATATGGATCAACCGTATGCCCCGCATCGCACACGTAACTAAAATAGGAACCGTGTTTGATGTATTCTTCATCGCAAATGTTTTGCATCTTTTTTTACGTTTTTTACATCATCGTTTGCGATTAATGCATCGCACACAGTTTCGTCAAAGGGTCTCTGATCGTAGTGTCACATTAGTAGCATCCTGCAGTAGTGCACCATCGCCCACGAAGGACTTGCCTCACTCGGGTAGATCTTCATGAAGTAGGCCATCTCCTTGCCCTTACAAACTTCTTGGTTCAACTTGACGGAGGCTCCCAAGCGACACCTAACCAATCTAGGAGACACCACTCTCCAAAAGGTAATAGATGGTGTGTAGATGATGAACTCCTTGCTCTTGTGCTTCAAATGATAGTCTTCCCAACACTCAACTCTCTCTCTCAGATTTGGCTATGGTGGAAAGATGATTTGAGTGGAAAGCAACTTGGGGAAGGCTAGAGATCAAGATTCTTGTGGTAGGATTGGAATGTCTTGATCTCAACACATGAGTAGGTGGTTCTGTCTCAGAAAATATATGGTGCAAGTGTAGGCACGTTCTGATGGCTCTCTCACAAATGGAAAAGGGGTGGAGGGGTATATATAGCCTCCACACAAAATCCAACCGTTACACACATTTGACTCATCTCGGTGGGACCGAATGGTTAAACTCGGTGTCACCGATCCTGTTCAAACATGTGAACGTTAGGAATCTCGGTGGGACCGAGTGGAACAACTCGGTGGGACCGATGTGCTAGGGCTTAGGGCAAACATCATCTCGGTGGCGCCGATTGCATCAACTCGGTGAGACCAAAGTGAAGCAATAAGGCAACAGAGAATCTGTCAAGCCAACTCAGTGAGACCGATTGCATAAATCGGTGAGAACAAAATAAATGCAACAAGTCACAGAGTGTTGGCAAGGCCATCTCGGTGAGACCGAGACCCGTATCGGTGAAACCAAACTGTTAGGGTTTCTGGCTGTGGCTATGTCATATGAACTTGGTGGCTCCGGATAGAAAGAATCGGTGGGGCCGAGTTGGAGTTTTGGGTTTTGACATATTTGAATGGAGAAAGTGGCTGAGGGTTTTGGAGCAATATCACTAAGCATTTGAGTAAGAAAGCCATTAAGAAACACCTCATCCCCTTTTAATAGTATTGGCTTTCCTATGGACTCAATGTGATCTTGGATCACTAAAATAAAGATGAAGAGTCTTGAGCTTCTGCCAGTATTTGTCATTAGCATTTTGAGGGGTCCACATCTCTAGTCCATGCCATGCCATTCATTGAACTTCCTGAAATATTTATCTTGAATGGATATTAGTTCAATGAGCTATATGTTGTTATGAATTACCAAAACTACCCGGGGATTAGTTGCACTTTCAATCGCCCCCTTTTGGTAATTGATGACAACATATAGATCAAAGCTTCGACAAATGATAAAATGAATGAAATACATCATCGCTTTGAGAAGTATGTGATAAGCCAGAGCTCCCCCTAAATTTGTGCATTATTTAAAATTTTCGTTTGAATGCAAATGCACAATCGATTAGGATCATGGGTCACTCTTCCATGTCACATACATCTTGGTGGAGCGCACAAAATGATAAGATTGAAATAGCATGCACGCACACCAAATACATAAGTGAATGATCATACACAATTCATGATGGAGATAGGCATAGATCACACATTAAGCATAGTATGATCAATCACACAACCACACAAAGTATTTCACGAGCATAAAACAATAAGTAGCACAAACCAAATGGACGAAGTAGCAACTGGCAATAAAAACGAACAAGCAAAAGAACAAAACACACACTCTCTCTCTCTCTCTCAGCCTATGATCTATACATTTTCTCCCCCTTTGGAAACAAGTTACTAAAGAGCTTGAAAAAGTATAGTGCTATACGACACTCTAAGAACGATCTCCGGGAGCTCCTGAAGTGGTCTTCTGGCTTGTTGCTCTGGTGTGCCCAGATGGCATTGAGAGAACTGCTTCTGCAAATGCCTCGGATGATGTCTGTTGAGCTGGTGGTGTTGACACTAGGGGTGGCACTATGGCGGTGGCGGCAGGTGCAGAGTGAGTAGGCCTCGTGTCTGCAGCTGGCACAGCTAAAGATCTTGGTGCCCTTGGCATAGCCTGATATCTCTCAGTGGTAGTATCCTCATTGCCATCTTCAGCATCATCTCTTAGCTTCTCTACAATAGATTGTATCTCAGTGACCTTGATATCAAGATTGTACATTTCGTCTTCAAGTATCCTCTCTAGGCTCTCCTGGTTCTCGGCTAAGTTGGCCTGACTTCGCTCAATCCTCAGTGTTGCTTCTAGCAGATATGTCAATTGGTCTTGCTTTGATTTGAGATTGACTATTGAAGCATTGGGTTGCATTTGCTGCCTTTGCTGCTTTTGCCTTCTCTGCCTTCTCTTGAGCCTCAACTGAAGTTGGATGTGAAGCATCCATCACCACTTCATTATCTTCAAACTCTGGCTCAAGTGGAAGGTGCTCTCTGTCAAGTAGATATGTGCCTGTACCAACCTTGGAGTTGATAAGCATCTGGATGTGCATATCCACAAGACCTCTTCTGGTCAGTAGCTGTCCTTTTGATTGTCTCTACAATCAGGCTCATGACTTTGAATTTCTGTGGAATATTAAACAAGTGGAGCAGGTTGATGGAGTGGCCACGAATCATCCTCTCATCTCCAGACTTGGGCAATAAAGTATGCCTCAATATATAGTTTATGGTGGCCAAACCAATAAGCAAATAGTAAATGGAGCCAAACTTGTGTGTATCCAAAGCCTCATCTGGAATGGTCTTGTACATGTGTGCCATAGTGTTGTGATCCATCCTGGGCTTCCCATATACATCAATGTCATTTTCATCTTCCTTTGGGGCATTGATGAGAGTGGCCCACTCAGAGATAGATGACTGGTATCTTGTGCCCTCAGTCATCCACACAATTCTGCCATCCGAATAAAAGTGTGATGTGGAGTAAAACTGCATCACCATCTCATCATTCCATTTTGTGAGCTTTAGTCCAACAAAAGCATCAACACCTGTGAGTTTGAAGCTCTCATGAACATGGGGGAAGTTGTGACACCCTGGTTTTCACTCCTGTTTTTTTCCTCTGCGGGATTGGACTCCCGTCTTTTTTTTCTCGGTGTTATTGGATTTCTTTAGCTCTTGGGTATATGAAGATGGTCATTTAACCTTGCCTTTTCTATCCAACCAGAGATTCTCTTCAGACCAACCTTTCCACCCAAGATATATTCTCAGGCTTTGCCATCGAAACCCTACCTTCCGAGTTGCCGGAAGGGAACCCTAATCTCTTCCGTTACAAAGGAACCCCGATTTCCTTTGATTTGTTGCCTTCCAAACTTTTCCCAGTGATCATCCTCCATCTATAAACCCTAGATATGCAAAAATATTGCCAAGTCATTTGCAATATTTTTCATATATAAATAATTCCTTTTTCTGCCAGTTAAAGGAATTAAATCCAGGAAAATATCTATCCATCTCCAAAGTTCATGAAAACTTGTGGAGATATTCTTTGTGATTATATTGAGCTCCCATAAAAATATTGGCCATAACTAAATAAGGGAAGTTGTCTTTTCCTATTTAATGTCAATATTGCATTTGGGCAGTTTCTAAAGGAACTACCATTTTGGTAGCCAGGAAAAATCCCAAATAAATTGTGGAGCTTCTTATATCCATATCTTCACCATTTCCATCAAAACACAAGACCCATAGTTCAAGGTTTGAGCACAGCATCCATTTGCAAATTCTGTCCAGATTTTCAGTTTGCAAAGGAAGTGCTTGAACCCTTGATCCTTTTGAGCTGAAATTTTTCATGGTGGTTAACATTGACAAATAACCCATGGACACCAAAAATCACCTCGATCCCTCTATCCATTCTTCCCCAGAAATTTTCCTAAGTTTTTGCCCATTTGGAACCTCTGTGAAGGAAGTACCATTTTGGTGCACCCAAATGAGCTGAAACTTTTCCAGTATCTCCATATATCCAAATTATATCTATCCACCAAATTTTAGCCAAATACATGTAGCCATTTTGTCCCAGCAAATTCATCTTCATTTCTGGCCAGAATACATGGTTACAAAGGAAGTACCATCTAGAGTTGTCCATTTGTGCTGAACCTTTGTAATCATGTTCACCTTAGTGTATGATTAACCCTTGCCCAAGATCTGGCCAAGGTGAGCACTGTGGTGGCCACACCACGTGTCAAACACCATCATATCAGATCACTTATGAGCTCTCATCTGTCATCTCCTGCCTCCACTTCCCTCCAAAACTCGACAGGTCAACTCCAGGAGCATTAATACATCTATTTGACATGTCCTGGAGTCAAATAGGTGCTCTGGACGCATGGTGACCACGGGTGTAGCCCGCAACAGTGGCGCTCTGCGCGTCCCTCGCCTCGGACAAGCCAGCTCGAGCTGTCGCGGCTTGTCCGTTCGTGCCGACTAGCTCTGCAGTAGCCGCGTGCACCCTCTCCCGTAGCTTCCCCCTCTCTGCTTCTTCCCCACGCCACGGCACTCTGGCAAACTATTCTGCCCGTGACGCCGATGTCATTTTCCCCTCTGTCCTCATCTCTCCCGAGCTCTCCCGAGCGCCATCGAGCTCTCTCTCCTCTCCACGAAGTCTCCCGACGCCAAAAACGTCCAGCCACGTCTCCCCAGAGCACCAGTGCGTGGCTAAGATCGCCGTCGTGGCCGTCCTTTTCGCCTCCCGCCGCCCGGCTATATATAGCCCTCCCCGAGTCCTCCCGAGCTCATCACCAGCTCTCCCTCGCTCCCCTACTCCTCCCCGGCCCCTCCATTTCTCGCCGGAGCCTCTCCTGCACTTCCACAGTCGCCATGGCCGCCGCCCTCCCTCGGCCAAATTCCGACCACCCCCAGCCCCATTGCTCCGCCTAGCCGGCGTAGCCGACCACCACCACCACCACGGCACCCTCCCCACCTTAATTTTGTGCCGGAGTAGGCCGTGACCGTGATCCCAAGCTCCACCAATAGCTGTGCTCCGCCGCCAAGCACCGTCTGGCCGCCACCGTCCATCCCCGCCTTCACCACGGGTACGGGCGAGCGCGGCTTCGACTGCTGCTCCTGTTCCCACCCTCGGGCGGATCCCTCGACCACCGGAGCTGCCGGCACGGCGAACGCCCGGGCTCTCTGTTGCCGCCGGCAAGAGAAAGAAGAAAGGAGGAGGGAGAAGGAGTTGGCGAGGCCCGCATGTAAGCGACCAGCAGCTCGGCCCCGCCCCGCCACGTCAGTTAAGTGGTGGGAGTGCGGGTTGTGCCGGCCCAGTGGAGCGGTGACAGCGGCTGCGTGGCCCAGCTGGTGCCCAGGCTCAGTCAATTTTTGGCCCAAACTGGCCCGTGGGTGCAGTTCCTTTTATTATTTTCAAGAAAAAGAACTGCTAAGGACCCGTAAGAAAATATTTTATTTGCAGAAAGGTCCTTCTGCAGTCCAACCCTTATATCCTTTTGCTCGTGACTCTGAATCAGGTGAATCCAACGCCCACGTCTTCAACTCGTCGAACCCGTTCTGTTGGTATCATTTTCACAAGGTTGTCACACTGTGAAAATGACCATTTTGCCCCTACCCTTCATTCAGCCCCCTCCGAGAGAGAACTTTTCCGGCGAATTCTTCCGCGGCTTCACCGCACTTCTTCCCGGAGTATTCATCGGCCCCCAAGCAAGCCGACCATCTGATATATGCCCTAAAGCATTGCTCTGTGATATTTCTTGCATGTTTAAATTAATATGCTTGTGCTTGTCTGTATAGTAGTGAGTTGTATGTGACTCTGACGAACCCTTGCTTGCACTTTCTTTGGTGACGGCACCACGCCTGTGTTCTTAGCTGTTTCCGGCCGTCCGTGGTGGATGCCGACTTTTATTTCTCTTGTCAGCAACTGTCCGTGTTCCGAGCTGCTTTTCAGCCGTCTTGGGCAGCTGTTGAATTTCTTTCCGTAGCAGTGACCCTATGCTCTGAGCTGTTTTTCGGCCGTCTTAGGGAACTGCTACATTCTTCTTATCAACACCGTCTCATGTTCTGAGCTGCTTTCCAGCCGTCTTGAGCCGGGGTTGAGTTATTCCGGTAATGTCCCAGATCTGAGTTGTAAAGACCGTTCTGGTGGCTACTGGTTTCTTTGCCGGTTTTGTGCAAGGGTTCCGATGGTCGTAACTTACAGCTAGAACTTGTAAGGTGATGACTTGCCATTTAAATCTCATTTCATTAATGACTCATTGTGATGTTATATGAACATAGGTAGTTATGTTTCCATAGTTGTTATCTCACACGTAGCTACCAGCATGTTAAGTTATTGTGATGAACCACTAAGCTTGCTAAATGAACTTAGTCGGTTGATCTTGAGTCACCTGTCCGGGCTTATCCGTGCAACCACATTTGCTGGTATGGGACGGCCTTGACTTGCTCTGATCTCGTGCTCTTTTATCGGTACCACCAACTAGGGAAAGTTATGCGTGCGCGCTGCCCTGGCCCGGTAGGCGGCGATAACCTTGTGAGCCCAGTTGAGATATTTGCCGGCGTCCCCGTTTGGGACAGTTTAGTTGGCCACGACGGTGGCAGGTGTCACGAGGTGACACAGGGGCCACCCAGGAGATGACCCTGGGAGGGTATGATTGACGGTGGTACGGTGGAGGAGTCACGGGTCAGGCAGGTTTCGTTGGAGCAACACTGGTCCACCCGAATGGGATCACGAGGTCAGGTGCTCCATGGTGTGGGTAAAGTGTGCAACCTCTGCAGAGTGTAAAATCTATTCGAATAGCCGCGTCCACAGTATTGGACAGCCCGTCCAGATCTCACTAGGTGGTCAACCGTAATAATGATAATAATTGTGGAAAAACTTGTCCTGCATAGACATCAGATGTTATCAGGAATATGGTATGTTAGCCATGGGATGGCTATGGAAGAGATGGTCAGATGACCGAAAGACTTGGATTGGATTTGGTTCAACATCGGATTGATTCGTGAGAATGTCGGAGTATGAATTATTTACTTGCCATGTTCTACCCAATATGCTTCACTTTACTGTATTTATCCTAGTAGTTATCATGCTAAATAATCCTGTTACAACATGATAATTAATTTTGCTAGATAGATATGTTATGCCATGATAATTAATATTGCTCTAATAAGAAATGCATGCTTGAATGCCATGGTATGCTTTGCTTGGTGTATATGTTGGTTCGGTTTGCTTGCGAGTACATTCAAAAGTACTCAGCGGCCTTCAATGTGGCCAGGTTCACAAAAGGATCCGCCGTCCGTCGTCGAGGAGCCGGAGCATTCGCGGGCTAGGAGCGTAACCCAGTCAGATCCCTGTGGATTGGAGCCGCACCAGGACCATGCTGCCTTAGATAGAGCTTTTCCGCTACCATCACTCTTGTAATATATCATGTAAGACTTATATACCCATTAATAGAAATGCATGTGTTTATGATACTTGTTGTAAACGCGCATGCCAGAGTGATTTCCTGGGCTGGTATGCGTGGCGACCGTCTGGCTACAGTGGTAATCAGGCGGGGCGCCACAACGGATGGTATCAGAGCAGCCAGGCTGACTATAGGTTACCCCTAGCTGGACTTCATTGTCTTGTGCTCAGTAGAAAGCCCAGATGGATTTCAGCCATCTTTGCCAAGCAGGCACGACTACTATTGATCATAAGGCAACCCCATAGGTCTTTGGCTCCATCAGACCCCAACTCTTATGGCCTTTGCATCCGGTGTGAAATGCTCGCACCCGGCAACGACCCGTGAGCCCTGAACCCCTAGGCAAACCAGATATCCCTTACCTTGCTTGCTAACCATGGCATTTCTCTTCTTAACTCTAGTTTCCTTTGGGAAACGCCTATAATTCTATCTCTCCCCAACAACCTTAGGATCGTTGACATAGCCATCGTGCATTGAGAGTGTGATGTTCCCTAAGGAAGTAGTAGGAGCTTGACACCAGTGCTACCAGGAGCATTGTGTGGTTTCGCTTCTAAATCCTTAGAGGTGCATCGAGTGCGCTATAATAGTTATACTAGTGGATCCTCGGCCACGTATGTAAGGTCCGCAACATTTGAGATTTATTTGCTTTTTGGTTTTCACGGTTTTTGGTTTCTTTTGTTGGTTCCGTTTCTTCGCTCCGACTGGATTCATCCGCAAGTGCCATCAAGAAGACCAGCATGTGACTTGGATAATGCCCAATAATCCAATTCAGCAAGAGTCAAGCCAAGGCAACTGCCCGATATTCAGAACATTATTACCGGATCTGTCAAGAATAAAGGATGGGTCAGAAGCAGAATATGTGTGCAACAAACAAGGCTAGAATATACATGAGAAAGTTGGCCTCGGAACAGATCACGCCTAAGGAGCAGTCAGATGAGCTACCGAGAGAGGACACCAGCAAGGACAAATGATTCCGTCTACAATACAAGAATTATTTCAGTCTATGAGGTAAACCTTGAGCCTTTTCTCAATGGACTCAAGAACCATTTATTACCCACCGAAGACATATTTCGAGAATGTGAAGGTGCCGAGAGAAACAACAAAACTCTGGTGCAAAGGTACAAATTTCAAAGCAAATCTTGAAGTTCACCAGGGTATATACCAATTTCTGGGCACTGTGACAAGGCTTGCAAGGAAAATGGATAAGTCCACGGTTACCCAGAATCAATGAGAACTTCACATGCTTGGAAGCACAGCTAAACCGAGTGGAATTATCCATCAACTGCTTATTATCGGCAACACTTAGTTTGAATAAAAAGGGTATTCCGAATTAATTAACAACATGAAGTCTGCATCGGTCTTGCAACCTTTACAGCAACAACGATCATACCACTAGAAGGACAAGCGGTGTGCATGACAACAGAATATCTTCAGTCAAGGTATGGCCTATATCAAGTTTTGGCTCCGCTATGGGTAAAATTCCAGATACTTCGGAGGGAAGCCAGAATCAGCCATAGATCCGACTGCGTACATGGTGAAAAGCTTCTGGTATAAGGAACCCCGCCTTCCTCCACAAGCTATCGGGAGAAGAGCTTACGACACCAGACTGCCAATCTTACTTGGTACGCCACTTGGTGAGAAAATCTTCTGTGATACGGTACCCCAATCTTTTTCAGCGTGCTACCGCGGAAAGCTGCCAGCATAAGACACCTGACCTTCCACAGCAGGCTACATGAAGGAAAGCTTTTAAGGTACGATACCCAGCCTTCTTCGGCACACTACCCTGGCAGAAGCTTCGAACATAAGGAATTCAGCCCTCTTCAACACGCCATTGTGCCCACGACAATCTTGTCAGGAGCACGAACTAGTCCAGACACACCCGTCTGCCTTAGAACCCAGTGGTTATGAAGGGAGTTATCCTACCTCTGCATATGTTGTGAGCATGCAGTCCAGTGGATCAGTTCATGCGAGCCACTCGTACACGGGAATGACTGTGCTCAGAGAAACGTCGTCCCCATAGTTCAAAGAAGAATATGAGCACAGTAACCCCTACGAGATATGCAAGAGTAAGTTGTGAGAACAAGCCCGACAAGCCGGGAAAACAATCAAGGAGCCTTGTTGGCAGGCCATGACAGGTCCATCAAAGGAATCCTTGAGAACAAAGAAGTGGTGGACAAACAACCTTCATGACGATCATCAAGATACAGCTTCACGGACAGAGTGGTATTACAAATCCTCGTCAGACTCTTGCATATACGGCCACAACAATGCAGCCAGCATGCCATACTAATCCTAAATACGGGCCATCAACCAAGATAAGAGGCTATACTCCGAAAGATACACCAGATGATAGCGACACTATGTTTAGCTCAATGGTCATAGCAAGGACTATAGAGGCTATATACTATAGAACCATCTTCACGAGCGACAGAGTTTGAAACCAGATATTCAGATAGAATGGCTCAAAGCACGTCAGCACCAACAGCCCGTAGACATCATAACATAATTGGAATAAGAGATTACTATCTATGATTACTTTGTGATCATGCCTGACATTTTAGTTAGGGAAATAACAGCAATAGCTCGGTCATGCTGTTCTTTGAATTATAGATCACCTAAGGACGAAGTCAAAATGCCAAAAGCAGAAGGAAACATCAGTACGAAACCCACAGCCAGATTGAGTATTCTGACACGGCAAAAAGAAAGCCACTCCCACTCACCCGAGGCCATACGAGCACGCGAGCTGGTACCAGCAAAGGATGTCTTGCCCATGACAGTCAGATTACGAGGTATCGCAATAAAACCCGAAGCAGTCACTTCTAGGTTATGGAAACCAAGCTGTCTGTTGGAACTACCCGCTATCCCACCCAGCAACCCCACTACCAGGACAAGAGGTATACCTGACAGGAAAGAGAAGGATTCAAGGAAAGTTTTGTGAAAAGACAATACCTGGTCCATCAGAAGAGGCAGTTAAAAGGGCCAGTGAACCAACGAAGACAAGACCGCTGATGGATCCAAGTCGCACACAGGTAAGTCCCCCTTCACCGGGAGGTAAGCCCAGAAATCTCGAGGACGAGATTTTCTTAAGGGGGGTAGGTTTGTGACACCCTGGTTTTCACTTCTGTTTTTTTTCCTTTGCGGGATTGGACTCCCATCTTTTTTTTTCTCGGTGTTATTGGATTTCTTTAGCTCTTGGGTATATGAAGATGGTCATTTAACCTTGCCTTTTCTATCCAACTAGAGATTCTCTTCAGACCAACCTTTCCACCCAAGATATATTCTCAGGCTTTGCCACCGAAACCCTACCTTCCGAGTTGCCGGAAGAGAAACCCTAATCTCTTCCGTTACAAAGGAACCCCGATTTCCTTTAATATGTTGCCTTTCAAACTTTTCCCAGTGATCATCCTCCATCTATAAACCCTGGATATGC
Source organism: Thinopyrum elongatum (assembly GCA_011799875.1). Classification (NCBI taxonomy): domain Eukaryota; kingdom Viridiplantae; phylum Streptophyta; class Magnoliopsida; order Poales; family Poaceae; genus Thinopyrum; species Thinopyrum elongatum. The sequence continues at coordinate 406,968,144 of CM022297.1, read as the reverse complement.
AAAAATATTGCCAAGTCATTTGCAATATTTTTCATATATAAATAATTCCTTTTTCTGCCAGTTAAAGGAATTAAATCCAGGAAAATATCTATCCATCTCTAAAGTTCATGAAAACTTGTGGAGATATTCTTTGTGATTATATTGAGCTCCCATAAAAATATTGGCCATAACTAAATAAGGGAAATTGTCTTTTTCTATTTAATGCCAATATTGCATTTTGGGGAGTTTCTAAAGGAACTACCATTTTGGTAGCCAGGAGAAATACCAAATAAATTGTGGAGCTTCTTATATCCATGTCTTCACCATTTCCATCAAAACCCAAGACCCATAGTTCAAGGTTTGAGCATAGCACCCATTTGCAAATTCTGTCCAGATTTTTAGTTTGCAAAGGAAGTGCTTGAACCCTTGATCCTTTTGAGCTGAAAATTTTCATGGTGGTTAACATTGACAAATAACCCATGGACACCAAAATTCAGCTCAATCCCTCTATCCATTCTTCCCCAGCAATTTTCCTAAGTTTCTGCCCATTTGGAACCTCTGTGAAGGAAGTACCATTTTGGTGCACCCAAATGAGCTGAAACTTTTCCAGTATCTCCATATATCCAAATTATCTCTATCCACCAAATTTTAGCCAAATACATGTAGCCATTTTGTCCCAGCAAATTCATCTTCATTTCTGGCCAGAATACATGGTTACAAAGGAAGTACCATCTGGAGTTGTCCATTTGTGCTAAACCTTTGTAATCATGTTCACCTTAGTGTATGATTAACCCTTGACCAAGATCTGGCCAAGGTGAGCACTGTGGTGGCCACACCACGTGTCAAACACCTTCATATCAGATCACTTGTGAGCTCTCATCTGTCATCTCTTGCCTCTACTTCCCTCCAAAACTCGACAGGTCAACTCCAGGAGCATTAATACATCTATTTGACATGTCCTGGAGTCAAATAGGTGCTCTGGACGCGTGGTGCCCATGGTGACCACGAGTGTAGCCCGCAACAGTGGCGCTCTGCGCGTCCGTCGCCTCGGACAAGCCAGCTCGAGCTGCCGCGGCTTGTCGTTCGTTCCGACTAGCTCCGCAGTCGCCGCGTGCACCCTCTCCCGTAGCTTCCCCCTCTCTTCTTCTTCCCTACGCCATGGCACTCCGGCGAACTATTTCGCCCGTGACGCCGATGTCGTTTTCCCCTTTGTCCTCATCTCCCCCGAGCTCTCTCGAGCGCCCTCGAGCTCTCTCTCCTCTCCACGAAGTCTCCCGACGCCAGAAACGTCCAGCCACGTCTCCCCGGAGCACCAGTGCGCGGCTAAGATCGCCGCCATGGCCGTCCTTTTCGCCTCCCGCCGCCCTGCTATATATAGCCCTCCCTGAGTCCTCCCGAGCTCATCACCAGCTCTCCCTCACTCCCCTACTCCTCCCCGGCCCCTCCATTTCTCGCCGGAGCCTCTCCTGCACCTCCACGGTCACCATGGCCGCCGCCCTCCCTCGGCCAAATTCCAACCACCCCCAGCCCCATTGCTCCGCCTAGCCGGCGTAGCCGACCACCACCACCACCATGGCACCCTCCCCACCTTTGTTTTGCGCCGGAGTAGGCCGTGACCGCGATCCCAAGCTCCACCAGTAGCTGTCCTCCGCCGCCAAGCACCGTCCGGCCGCCGCCGTCCATCCCCGCCTTCACCACGGGTACGGGCGAGCGCGGCTTCGACTGCTGCTCTCGTTCCCACCCTCGGGCGGAGCCCTCGACCACCGGAGCTGCCGGCACGGCAAGCGCCCGGGCTCTCTATTTCCGCCGGCAAGAGAAATAAGAAAGGAGGAGGGAGAAGGAGCTGGCGAGGCCCGCATGTAAGCGACCAGCAGCTCGGCCCCGCCCCGCCACGTCAGTTAAGTGGTGGGGGGTGCGGGTTGGGCCGGCCCAGTGGAGCGGTGGCAGCGGCTGCGTGGCCCAGCTGGTGCCCAGGCTCAGTCAATTTTCGGCCCAAACTGCCCCGTGGGTGCAGTTCCTTTTATTATTTTACAGAAAAAAACTGCTACGGACCCGTAAGTAAATATTTTATTTGCACAAAGGTCCTTCTATAGTCCAACCCTTATATCTTTTTGCTCGTGACTCCGAATCAGGTGAATCCAACGCCCACGTCTTCAACTCGTCGAACCCGTTCTGTTGGTATCATTTTCACAAGGTTGTCACACTGTGTAAATGACCATTTTGCCCCTGCCCTTCATTCAGCCCCCTCCGAGAGAGAACTTTTCCGGTGAATTCTTCCGCGGCTTCACTGCACTTCTTCCCGGAGTATTCATCGGCCCCCAGGCAAGCCGACCATCTGATATATGCCCTAAAGCATTGCTCTGTGATATTTCTTGCATGTTTAAATTAATATGCTTGTGCTTGTCTGTATAGTAGTGAGCTGTATGTGACTCTGACGAACCCTTGCTTGCACTTTCTTTGGTGACGGCACCACGCCTGTGTTCTAAGCTGTTTACGGCCGTCCGGGGTGGATGCCGACTTTTATTTCTCTTGTCAGCAACTGTCCGTGTTCCGAGCTGCTTTTCAGCCGTCTCGGGCAGCTGTTGAATTCCTTTCAGTAGCAGTGACCCTATGCTCTGAGCTGTTTTTCGGCCGTCTTAGGGAACTGCTACATTCTTCTTATCAACACCATCTCATTTTCTGAGCTGCTTTCCAGTATTCTTGAGGCGGGGTTGAGTTATTTCGGTAATGTCCCAGATCTGAGTTGTAAAGACCGTTCTGGTGGCTACTGGTTTCTTTGCCGGTTTTGTGCAAGGGTTCCGATGGTCGTAACTTACAGCTAGAACTTGTAAGGTGATGACTTGCCATTTAAATCTCGTTTCATTAATGACTCATTGTGATGTTATATGAAGATAGGTACTTATGTTTCCACAGTTGTTATCTCACACATAGCTACCACCATGTTAAGTTATTGTGATGAACCACTAAGCTTGCTAAATGAACTTAGTCGGTTGATCTTGAGTCACCTGTCCGGGCTTATCCGTGCAACCACATTTGCCGGTATGGGACGGCCTTCACTTGGTCTGATCGCGTGCTCTTTTATCGGTACCACCAACTAGGGAAGGTTATGCGCGCGCGCTGCCCGGCCCGGTAGGCAGCGATAACCTTGTGAGCCCAGTTGAGATATTTGCCGCCGTCCCGTTTGGGACAGTTTAGTTGGCCACGATGGTGGTAGGTGTCACGAGGTGACACAGGGGCCACCCAGGACATGACCCTGGGAGGGTATGATTGTCGGTGGTACGATGGAGGAGTCACGGGTCAGGCAGTTTTCGTTGGAGCAACACTGGCCCACCCGAATGGGATCACGAGGTCAGGTGCTCCATGGTGTGGGTAAAGTGCGCAACCTCTGCAGAGTGTAAAATCTATTCGAATAGCCACGTCCACGGTATTGGACAGCCCATCCAGACCTCACTAGGTGGTCAACCGTAATAATGATAATAATGGTGGAAGAACTTGTCCTGCATAGACATCAGATGTTATCAGGAATATGGTATGTTAGCCATGGGATGGCTATGGAAGAGATGGTCAGATGACCGAAAGACTTGGATTGGATTTGGTTCAACATCGGATTGATTCATGAGAATGTCGGAGTATGAATTATTTACTTGCCATGTTCTACCCAATATGCTTCGCTTTACTGTATTTATCCTAGTAGTTATCTTGCTAAATAATCCTGTTACAACATGATAATTAATTTTGCTAGATAGATATGTTATGCCATGATAATTAATATTGCTCTAATAAGAAATGCATGCTTGAATGCCATGGTATGCTTTGCTTGGTGTATATGTTGGTTTGGTTTGCTTGCGAGTACATTCAAAAGTACTCAGCAGCCTTCAATGTGGCCAGGTTCACATAAGGATCTGCCGTCCGTCGTCGAGGAGCCAGAGCGTTCGCGGGCTAGGAGCGTAACCCAGTCAGATCCCTGTGGATTGGAGCCGCACCAGGACCATGCTGCCTTACATAGAGCTTTTCTGCTGCCATCACTCTTGTAATATATCATGTAAGACATATATCCATTAATAGAAATGCCTGTGTTTATGATACTTGTTGTAAACGCGCATGCCAGAGTGATTTCCTGGGCTGGTATGCGTGGCGACCGTCTGGCTACAGTGGTAATCAGGCGGGGCGCCACAGAAGTAGTCTTCATTTGCATTTATGTACTTCCAGTCTACCCACTTCATGTTGCTTATGATGGGCTTCTTGTCAAGCAAAACTGTCTCATAAAAATCTTGTTGTTCTCGGGTATGGAAACGATAGTCACATGTTGTTCTCCTCCTTGCAGAATAGGGATCCAATTTCCTCCATTCTCTCAATCCACTATCCTTCATGAGCTTATATTTTCAGCCACTGGATGTCCATCATCATGGTCTGGAATCTTTGGCTTCAACTTCCTGAGCACTTGTGGCTCTTCATCCTCCTGAACTTCTGGCACTGGGGCCTTGTTCTTTTCAGCAGCTGGGATGTTTCTTGTTGATCTCTTAGGTGCAGCAACCTTAGGTGCAGAAACTGGACCTTTGGTCTTGGGCTTGGAGGGTGTACCTGCTGACCTCATGGCATCTGCCATGACCTTTTGAGACTTGGCAGGGGGTGCAACTGGTTCCTCTTCCTCCTCTTCTTCATCATCCATCACCATAGATGGTTTGCCAATCACTCTAGCAATGGTCTTCCTAGCCCTCTTCTTCTTCCCAATAGCAGCCTCTTCTCCTTTTGATTGTTCAAGAGTGAAAGTCATAGTCTCCTGAGGAAGTGTAGATTTTCTGGCCTTAGACATTGGAACTCTCTTTGCAGGGGCCTTCTTCTGGAGACCTGGCTTAGTAGCAGCTGTAGTGCTATATTCTTTCTTGAGCACTTTCTTCTTTGTTGAAGTGACCTCTTCTTCAACCACAAAATCCTCATTCTCACTTTCTGAGGTTCTCTTCTTCATTTGTCTTGTGGGAGCTTTTGGCAGATTGCTTGGAGTGCTTCTGCTGCCCTCGTCATAGCTTCCACTTGGGCTTGTGCCCTCACTGAGATTAACCTCTTCCTCTGACTTGTTCTGGCTGTCACTAGCATCAGACATCTTGCAGACAGACCCTGTGAATAGATAGGTATGGGCAGAGTGGATGAGCATCACAAAAAGCAGCTGGTTTTGCAAAAAATTGAATCAAAACTTTAGTTTTAGTTTTCTGCAGAAAGCATTTCGGAGCTACCGATATGAAAATCTCGGTGACACCGAAGCATTAATAGACTCTAAACACACAAGATCGGTCAGACCGAGTTGTGGTTCTGTGACTTCGAGATGCTAGGGTTTCACTGAGGTTTTGCTTTCGGTCTCACCGATCAGTACACTTCGGTGGCACCGAGTTGTACTTAGTGCAATGGCTAAGGCCAATCGGTGGGACCGAAAGGTTCATTTTGGTCGGTCCGAGATGAGCTCGACGGAAACCTAACCCTAAATTTTTTAATCGAATCTAATCTAACAGAGTTTTTCTGTGGATAGAATGATCTCATACGTGGCAAGAAACTAGGTATTATCCTTGTGCATAGAATCGGAAAGGGTATAGAACAAAGAGATCGAACCGTACCCTAACTTGGTGATGATTCTCTACGGCAACAACGGCTATGGAGATTTCCGTTGACGGCGACGGGGACCTGCGGTGAAGGCGCACAGGCGAACACGGCGATGATTCGGAGACTAAGGGGATGGCAGCAATGGGGTGCAGGCGCGAGTGGTTTGACGTGATTTTCAATCGTACAGGTCCGCTGAATATATAACCATGTGCTGTCGGTGGCACCATGGAATGGTTCGGTGGCGCCGAGATGCAAAACTATCTGCAGTTATTGCAACTCGGTGGGACCAAGTCATTCTAATCGGTATCACCGAGATGAAAACCTAGATCGGTCTAGTGCTTTAGGTGGGGCCGAATTGGAGTGAGTTGGTCAGACAAAAATGCACAAGAAGGTTTTGGATAGCAGCCCTTGACGGATCGGTGACTCCGAGTGCTCCTCGCCCAGAGGGTCCGAAAAATACTTGTTCAATTTTTGTGATGTAGCATGAATAGAGTTTGAGACGAGAAAAGCATAGATAGCTAGAGAAGGTTCTTAGGCATTCTTGTCCATCCATTTGGAAAATAAAAACCAAGAAAATTAAAACAACAAATGGATGTCCTCGAATGAAGAAATTATGCAACCAACATGCTCACACAATAAGATAGCAAATGAAATATGTGTCAAAGCATGCACAAACAATTCTAGCATCTATCAAGCAATTGGCGATGACTAGGTCATCTATATATGAGTATATTGACTGAGGAGTCAAATGAGAATATTTGATCGTAGGTCTTACTCAACGTTTAAGCACAAGTGGGGTTACCACTTTTACATAAAGCATTGTTGTGTTCACATCATTAGAGTTGCTTTAGCTCAATTTTTAGAGCAAAGCTCCCCCTAGATGTGATATCCCCCCAAAGAGAGATGAACTAACCTTGGGTTTTGTCGATGATGACTTCATGTAGATAGTGAATATGTGGATGCTCAATGTTGATGTAGATCATTTGGAGCAATCCATTGGAGTGTTGCACTTTCAATACCTACACGGGTTAGTCCCACAAGGAACATACAAGGATATCCATAGACATAGAGTGAATTGCACATATGATGATGTCCATGAAAGCATTAGGTTACCTTGTCCCTTGTCTTACCAACAAGAGGGTTTGTGACTCCATGAACTAGTGCAAGATATGAAAGTTGATTGCACAAGTCCTTGCCAAAATGAATATGAGTGAAGTATGTTGGCGGAGTCACCCTCAAGAACACTCTAGTTCTTCTTCTTTGAGATCCACATCAACTTGATGGGAATCCTTGGAGTTGTAGTTGAACTTGATGATCTTGATGTTGACCTAGTCTTTGGAACCCACTTGACCATGGCCTTAGAAGCTTCTTCAAATGAGTCAATCTCTTCTTGAAGCTTGTCCTTGCCTTTTAGCTTGTGGTCTTGTGGTGGAAGATCATCTTGAGCTTGTGTTTCTTTATAAGAAGTGGGGTCATACTTCTCTTGTTGAGGATTAAACTTCATCTTGAGGTATTGATCTTCTTCCCACTCAACTCCATTGGCATTGAACTTTCGTTCAAAACCAACACCTTGATTCTTCCAGTGTCTTCCTTGCTTGCGTACAATTTCCTCAAATTTCTTACTCCCGGCAAGGCTCTTGTAAACACCTTTCTCTATAATTCCCTTCAATAAGCTATTTTCTTGCTCAAGTGTAACTTGGCTAAGAGAATCGTTAGTGTAATCAAGAGAACTACTAGAAACAACAATATTGGATTTAACATGGTTATTGTTACTACTAGAGGAAGAATCTTTCTTGCTCTTGTTGCTAGATTTTACTTGTGGCATATAAGTAGACAAGAGGAGACGTTTGGCAAGATAAGAAGAACTCTTCTTTCGAAGATCATCATTGATTGCTTTTAGAAACTCATGCTCTAGCTCTAAATTTAGCTTCTCGAAGTGTAGCTTCTCATGAGTTCTTAGGAGCTCTCTATGATCCTCTTGAGTTGTTTCATGAGCTAACTTAAGAGTGTTTAGTTCTTTCCTTACACGCTCAATCTCCTTCTTATCATTGTCATTCATTTCATCTTGATTAGCATGATTACTAGCAAGTTCATTATAGTTTTCATCACTAGTTTTGTCAACAAGTAAATCATCATCACCTAGCAAATCATCTTCATCACTATTGAAATCAAGATACTTGGAGTGTGATACCTTGGGGCCTTTATCCATGAAGCATCTTACAATTCCTTCATTTGTTGAATCAATTATGTCGTGGGAGTTGGATGAAACTAGAGCAAGTCCGGCAACACCTTCATATTGAGTATATTCGGAGTCGGAGTGATAGCTTCTCTCGGACTAGTTATCGGAGTCGGAACCGAATACCCATTCACTAATGTGAGCTTGATGTCTTCGTCTTGTGTAGCTCTTTGATGACTTGTCCTTCCTTTCCAAATCCTTGCTTCTACGAGAGGGTCTTCGTTTAACGATCATCTCTACTCCTTCTCTCTTTTGGAGGTGATTCATCTCTTCTACTCCTCCTTTTTGGTAAGTCTTCTCTTTTCTTGTAGGGAGTCGTACACTCATTGGAGTAGTGTCCAGGTCTTCCACAATTGTAGCAATTACGATCATGACTAGAAGATCTTTTGTCATTGTAGGATCTTGACTTGGAGCTTCTCTCTTTGCTTCTATTTTTTTAGAACTTGTTGAAGTTCTTCACCATTAAGCTCAATTCTTCATTAGAGACTTACTTCTCACTTGATGTTGTAGGAGCATCACTTGAAGCTTTGTAAGCACCACTTGACTTGTTGTGGAGCTCTTCCTTATCCTTGAGGGACATCTCATGAGCAACAATTCTACCAATGACTTCTGTGGGCTTGAGATCTTTGTAATTGGGCATCATTTGGATCAAGGTGCACACGGTGTCATATTTTCCATCCAAGGCTCTTAGGATCTTCTTGATGATGAATTTGTCGGTCATCTCTTCACTTCCTAAGCCGGCAATCTCATTTGTGATGAGAGCAAGCCTAGACTACATTTCGGCGACTCCTTCACCATCCTTCATCTTGAACTTGTCAAGTTGACTTTGAAGCACATCCAACTTGGATTCCTTGACGGACTCGGTACCTTCGTGCATATCAACAAAAGTATCCCAAATTTCCTTTGCATTCTCAAGGCGGCTGATTTTTTTGAATTCTTCGGGGCACAATCCATTGAAGAGAATATCGCCAGCTTGAGCATTGTATTGCAACATCTTCATTTCTTCCGCTGTTGCTTCACAATCCGGTTCTTTTCCATCCTCGAAGAAATCACCTTGCAAGCCAATACGCACAACAGCCCAAACGGCGGGGTTATGACCAAGAATATGCATTTTTATCTTATGCTTCCAACTAGCAAAATTTGTACCATCAAAGTAAGGACCTCTACGGTGGTAATTTTCCTCGCTAGACGCCATACTCTCCTAGGTTGTGAAACCAAGGCTATGATCATCAAAGCTATGGAAATCAAGGCAAATGGAGACCAAAGCTCTGATACCACTTGTAGGATCGAAAGTATGTCTAGAGGGCCTGGGTGATTAGACTACTTGACCAAATAAAAATCTATCATTTTCCCAATTTTAGTTGTGGGAAGATTTTAGCAATTAGCACAAGTCAAGCAATCAACCTACACATGCAATTATAAGAGAATAGCAGCGGAAAGTAAAACATTGCATATGAAGGTAAAGGGAAGGGTTTGGAGAAGGCAAACGCAATGGAGACACGAAGATTTTTGGCGTGGTTCCGATAGGTGGTGCTATCGTACATCCACATTGATGGAGACTTCAACCACGAAGGGTAATGGCTGCGTGAGTCCATGGAGGGCTCTTCCCACGAAGGGTCCATGAAGAAGCAACCTTGTCTATCCCACCATGGCCATCACCAACGAAGGACTTGCCTCACTCAGGTAGTCTTCATGAAGTAGGCGATCTCCTTGCCCTTACAAACTTCTTGGTTCAACTCCACATCTTGATGGAGGCTCCCAAGCGGCACCTAACCAATCTAGGAGACACCACTCTCCAAAAGGTAATAGATGGTGTGTAGATGATGAACTCCTTGCTCTTGTGCTTCAAATGATAGTCTCCCCAACACTCAACTCTCTCTCATATTTGGCTATGGTGGAAAGATGATTTGAGTGGAAAGCAACTTGGGGAAGGCTAGAGATCAAGATTCTTGTGGTAGGATTGGAATGTCTGGATCTCAACACATGAGTACATGGTTCTCTCTCAGAAAATGTATGGTGGAAGTGTAGGCACGTTCTGATGGCTCTGTCACAAATGGAGAAGCGGGTGGAGGGGCATATATAGCCTCCACACAAAATCCAACCGTTACACACATTTGACTCATCTCGGTGGGACCGAATGGTTAAACTCGGTGGCACCGATCTATTCAAAAATGTGAACGTTAGGAATCTCGGTGGGACCGACTGGAACAACTCGGTGGGACCGATGTGCTAGGGCTTAGGGCAAACATCATCTCGGTGGCACCGATTGCATCAACTCGGTGAGACCGAAGTGAAGCAATAAGGCAATAGAGAATCTGTCAAGCCAACTCGATGAGACCGATTGCATAACTCGGTGAGACCGAAATAAATGCAACAAGTCACAGAGTGTTGGCAAGGCCATCTCGGTGAGACCGAGACCCGTATCAGTGAAACCGAACTATTAGGGTTTCTGGCTGTGGCTATGTCATATGAACTCGGTGGCTCCGGATAGAAAGAATCGGTGGGGCCGAGTTGGAGTTTTGGGTTTTGACATATTTGGATGGAGAAAGTGGCTGATGGTTTTGGAGCAATATCACTAAGCATTTGAGCAAGCAAGCCATTAAGCAACACCTCATCCCCTTTCAATAGTATTGGCTTTCCTATGGACTCAATGTGATCTTGGATCACTAAAATAAAGATGAAGAGTCTTGAGCTTTTGCCAATATTTGTCCTTAGCATTTTGAGGGGTCCACATCTCTAGTCCATGCCATTTCATTCATTGAACTTTCTGAAATATTTATCTTGAATGGATATTAGTTCAATGAGCTATATGTTGTTATGAATTACCAAAACCACTCGGGAATTAGTTGCACTTTCACTCCCGTCTAGAGCACCAGGGATGTCATTGTTTCATAGAAAATCTGCACATATGTAAAACACACAAACATGTTTGGTGCTAAAGAAATAGTTTTTTTGCTTTTACTATTTTCCTCGGTGCATTTGAACTTTAGAGCACATATAAACTTTTGTAAATGGAAAATAGTCATCTCACTGCAAATTTTCGTCGAAAGGAAAAAAACTCACCACATAACATGTTGTGTCCAACTTCAGAGGTAGCTATTTTCTTGTTCTACAGATTTCTAGAATCACCGCAGAACAAATCACAGATTCTCGACCGATGGCCATGACATCAATTGAGATTTAGGGTTTGCTTGCTTTCTAGCCATACCTTGTCACATTTTACCACACCTCAAGTTTGACAAGTTTGACCAAGTTAGATGGGTGTTAGGTTCTAGCCACACCTAATGCAAAAAAAATTCATGAGAAATAAGCCTCATATGTCATACACAATATATATATATATATATATATATATATATATATATATATTATATATATTATATAGGGTGGGTCTATTCTAATAACACCCCTTAAGACCTTATTCTGCTAACACCTCCGCTTATTCTGCTAACACTACCACTCCTCGGAACATAAACCCGAACAACTTCCCACCGGCCACCTCCCACCCACCAAGTCAACCTCACCCCACACACCCCTTCTTCCCCGGAGGACCCCCCCACCCAACCTACCTCCCACTCCCGGCTCCCCCCCACCACGGCCACCACCCCACCACCGGTTCCCCGTTCCTCCCCGCCCAGCCACCTACCTCCGGCCACGTCCGGCCCGGCCAAACACCAGATTCGGGGGGATCCTCCTCTGCCTCCCTCTCCCGCGCCTTCCCGGCCTCCAACCGCCGCCCTCACCTCCCCTCCAGTGGCCGTGGACGCCGGCGACCGTCGGATCCGGCCTCCACCGCGCCTGTAGCCACTGGATCCGTGGATCCCTCACGCTTGTGTTCCCCGGTCAGCCCCACCTCGCCGACCATACTTCCTTCAGCGTCGGCGCCGGCGCCCTAGCCCTGTCCAAGCCCACTTCTTTGTCCCCCCTACCCCGTGGTTTGGATCCAGTGTTTCGGCCCCTATACGGACGCCATCTCCTCTAGCCACAGGTCCTCCCCCGTGCAAGATCAGGCCGTCGACGCCGCCCACCCACCCCACAACCTTCTCTCTCTCTCCTACATCCCAGCACCGCCCCACCCTGGAGCCCCGCGTCGTCGGCTATCCACAGTCGTCGTGCCTCTCTTTCACTCCCGTTGCTGGATCCAGGCCGCCTGGTGCACGCGGGAGGAGGCAAGAAGGGATCCCGTCGCGCTGGCTACCTGGCTCGCCGGAGGAGGAGGTCGGGAATGGGTGGCTGAGGTGGTGCAGCTCCTGTCCATGCTGCCCATCCATCTCCATCTACCACGTTGGTGGCTGCATCGTGCAGCGCCGTCGCGCTCTATCTTTGCAGCCGCCGTGCAGTCCCCGCGATGTGATTGTGCAGCTCGCCGGCGTCTCTGGTTCTCCCCAGTACCCCTCTCATCCCCACCCCCCGCCCCCCTCCCAAAGCAGCAGCAGTTCCCGAAGACCCTCGTTTCAGTTCGGCAGCACGATGATGTTTTTTGCTTCGCGTGCGTTTTTGTTCACGGGTCACATTTATTTACATCAAAAAAAGCTAGCGGTTCACTGTCTCTTTTTTGGACATGCAGTGCTGTAGGGGTTGCAGTTTTTGCATTTTTCAGATTTTGCTTGCAGTCCCATGGGCACACAGGTGCAGTGCTGTGGGGGTTGGACATGTAGTGCGCCGGCGACCGACTTGCATTTCACAGAAAAAATGTAGGATTTATTTTTAAAGTCCCATGTCATTGTAATTTGTATGTGTTTGTGATGTGGATTATAAATGAAAAAAGGAGCATTGCAGTTTGTTCGCCCCGTCTCGTAGCCCAGAAACGCATTGAAGAAAACAACAGTACTTTATCTGAAGTGCAGCTCACTTGTTTGATCGCCGCAGTGATCTCCTCTCTCCCAGCAGTCCACTATGTTGCCAAGTGCAGAAAATTTAGAAGAATTTTTATGAAAAAGGTTGATTTTTGTATGCAGCTCGCCCTGTTGTTGGGTACAGTAGAAAAAATAAATAGTGCAGTGGTGCACTTGCAGTTTCGTTGTGGTGCACTTGCAGTCCAGTGCGTGGGGGCAGGAAGTGCTTTGTGATTCACTCTGTAGAAAACCGTTGATGCAGTACACTTGCCTTGTCTCAGCAGCCAGGATGCATTCATAAAAGAGTGAGAAGAAAAAAACGAAAAAACAATAGTGCAGTTCACTAATCTTAACCATGCAAACTTCAAAAAGGCGTTTTGGAAAAAATGAAGTACACTAGCCTCGGTAATTCAGTTCAAACGTATTTATAAAAAAGTAGTTTGAAAACGATAAAAAAGTCACGCAGCCCACTTTGATTTATGTTGTGGTTCACTTTACCTTTGATGTGCACTGCACTCATCCCCCAAAGGGTGTTTTGTGTTTCATAAAAAGGTTAGAAAAATGACGAAAGAAATCATGAAGCTCACTTGACCGTCTGATTCAGTGCGGTTTTCAGTCTAAAGCAGTGTGTTGTTCTGTCTGATGCAGTACACACGAAGACATTGGTGTCGCGAAAAACAGAGTGCCCGCATTTCAATAATTTTAAAACTGCTCTTAAACCGTAAGAAATTGGTGAGAGCGTTCTACATGAAAAAGTTGCGTCTCGTCGATATCTTTCCAATGGCGTATAATTTGAATCATTTCGATCAGCAGTTTGTAAAAATTTTGCGAAAAACGACCGCTGTCTCTCGTCGTCAGCCGCACGATTTTCAAAATTAACTAAAAACCGTAAGGAATCTCAAAAACATTTCAACATATGAAAATTGCGCTTCGTCCATAGCTTTTCAATGGTATATTACACGCCTCGTTTCGACAAACGGTTAGAAAACTGGAGCGAAAACAGTACCAAAAAATTGAAAAAATTTGAAAAACAGAATTTCGTGATTTAGTAAATTTGAAACTGCTCTTAAACCGTAACGAATTAGAGAAAATAATAGATATGAAAAAGATGCGCCTCGACGATATCTTTCCAAAGGTGTATCATTTGCTTCATTCCGACGAGCGATTTAGAAAAAAACGCTCGCTGCCACTCGTCATGTGCCGCGCCGTTTTTGAAACTGCTCTTAAACCGTGATGAATCTCGAAAAAATTTCAACATGGCGAAGTTGCGCCTAATCCATAGCTTTTCAACGGTATATTACACGCCTCGTTCCGACAAATGGTTTAAGAACTGGAGCAAAAAAGGTACCAAAAAAACACAGCGTGCAGTTTTTTGCGACGGGAAGTTCACTCGCCTGAGTACTGCAGCACACTTGGTTCAAACAATGACGTGCACTTGCGTTGAGCGTGCAGTGCGGAAGTGTTATCAGAATAGTTATTCTGCTAATACTAAAATTCCCTTAGTATAAGCAAAAACATGGCTAAGAATTTGAGCATCGAAGGCAAGAATAATGTGGCAAAAATCATGGCAAAATTAGTCACCAACCAAACAGACCCTTAAAAATCTCCGAGGTCATATCAGATACTCTAGACTAGCACACGCACAAAAGCCCAAAGGCTAACAAACTGGGGCGCCCCTATATCTCACCTTCAGCGAGACCTAGGGAACGCTCGCTGAACGGGAGACCACGATGGGCCGACCCAGGAGCGCGAGAGGCCACAACATCTTTTCTGTTTTTTTACATGTTCTGTTTTCGCTTTTTCTTTATATTTTCAAATTTTTTCATACTTTAAAATATTCTAAATAGATATTTTACAAAAAACAATCTATATTTTTTTGTAAAGTGTTGACCAAGAATTTGAAATTTTATAAATTTGAATAGAGAAATGTTTATGACCTATACGAAAATGTATAAAAACAGTAGATCATGTATTTAAAAAAGTGTAATCAACCATTTGATTTTTTTGGAACAAGTATTTGAAAAATGTTGATCAAGCATTTGATAAAATATTGAACAAGTATTTGAAAAATGTTGATCAAGCATTTGAATTTTTTAATGTGTACAAAAAAAATGGTGAACACGTATTAAAAAATCATGATTTTTTTATCATGTATATGAAAAATATTAATCAAGCATTTGAGAAAATGTTGAAAAAGTATTTAAAACATATTAAACATTTGGAAAATGTTAATGTGTATAGATAAAATGTTGACCATGTGTTTAAAAAAATGCTAATATTGCATTTAGAAAATGTTAATCAATGGTTTGAAAAAAATGTATAATGTCCATAGAAAAAATGTTGACCATGTATTAGAAAATGTTAATCTTGTATTTAGAAAATGTTAATCAAGCTTTTAAAAAGTAAAAAAAATTGTATAGAAAAAATATTGACCATGTTTTAGAAAAATGTTAAATTTTTATTAAAAAATATTGAACATGCATTAGAAAAATGTATTTGACATATGCAAAAAATGTAGAATGAAAACCAAAAGAGACAAAGAAAACCAAAGAAATGAAAAACGAAAAAGAAACAAAATAAACCAAAGAAAAAAAGAAAAAGAAAAATGAAGAAAGAAATGCAAAAAAAGTATGAAAAACAAAGAAAAAAGGAGAAAAAAAAGAAACAAAAGATGAGAAAAACCCGAAGAAAACTGAATAAGACAGAAAAACGGTGGATAAAATTGGCTCTTTTACCTTAAGTAGGTCGCGCCCTAAAGTTCATCGTGAACTCAAAACATAGCGCAGTGGCTAGTGTCACTATAAACTATCTAGCAGACTGAGGTTCAAACCCCGGCTTCACTCCCGTTTTCCCACTATTTCTTGTGTTAAGTGGGCCGGCCAATTGCTACGCGAGACACAACAATTCTTCCGCGAGAGATTCTTTCCAACTCGCTTAATGCGAGACACAACAAAATCATCAGTCCAAATCTCGAACCATTTTCACCATTAGATTCCTCGCGTCGATATCTTCAAAACTAGATCCCATGTTGATAGGTTTTGATGATTTTTTTCATGAAAAAGAAACGACGAAGAAAACCTACATGCTGCGACAGAAAGAAAACATGCTCCTGGTGTGTTTTTTTTGTAAAAAAAGTTCATCAAAAGCTAGCAACACGGGATCTAGTTTTGAAGATCTCGACACGACGGATCCAACAGTGAAAATGGTTCGAGATTTGGATGCAAGATTTAAGAGATAAAACGTTTTGAATAAATGAATCTACGAAAAAAATGAAAACCTACAGGCAGCGACAAGTGGCACACATGCAGCGCACCACTTGTTGCAATCTGAGGAGGTGAAAGTGATCTTTGGAAGGAGTACTTTTTAATTAGTGATTTCTGGTCAGCAAACCGGAATGATGCAAAAAGGGTACAAATTATGTCGCTAATCGCCGAGCTACAGACCCAGCTGTAGTCAACTGAGATATTGTAAAAAAAACTGAGATTTAACCAATTCTTAATCACATGAGAATTAGCAAATATGTAAATACAAACTCTAGTTATTTTAGCACCGTAAAACAATCTGAGCATTGTGCGACTAAAATACACATCCCGCTTAAGTCGTATGACTAGTAGTGCGTTTATCTGTCTTTTAAGAGCAGTTTTATCATGGTCCCTCTTACATTCTCTTTCACATGAAAAACAAGAATATGTAATAGATCTAAGCCGTTGATCTCATTAATTAGTGGTCTGATTAACTCTTACCTTTCTATCTCACATGATAAAAGATGAGGTAAGAAGGATCATGTTAAAATTTGCCATCTTTTAAATCTTAAATTTCATTCGAGCAATGGAACTGGTTGCTGTGCTCCGCTGGATGTTGACTGAAAATAAATATAGAAAACTCGATCGCTAACGGCGTTTTATGACATATACAATGGTGCTATCTTAGAGGTGCCACATAGAATAAATATTGACATGAATGAGAGAGAAATGATAAGAAAATATTTGTCTTCTCTTATTTAAGAGATGATCTCTTAGCACAAGATGTATCACCGTGTTTTTAGAAATAACTAGTTATTGAAGACAAGACAAGATATAATCCATTGCAGACATGCTTTTATTGTCATCTCTAAATCACATGTAAGGCCTGAGCAACTCCAACGCGCTGACCCATTTCGTCCGCGCATGTTCGTTTGGGTCGCGGTGGACAGAAAAGTCGGCCCAATGCGCCGACCCAAACGGACGTGAGTCCGCTTTTTGTCCGTCTGCCGACCCATTCGCGGCCCAATTTTGAGCCTGATTTGCGTCGGCGAGGACACGAGACGGATGCGTGCGCCGCGCGCCAACTACTCCCCCTGGCTTGCCAGTCGGTGGCAAAGCATCCACCATTTCCCTCCACTTTCCCGAAAACCCTCCCGCCCCGCGCGCACTCCCGGCCGCTCACCATGAACGACTCCCTCGATGCCACCGCCGGCCTCGCCTCGTTCGGCCTCGCCTCCGTCCCCTCCGACAAAGGCAAGCCCCGCGCCCCCCGCAAGACCGCCGCGCCGCCCAAGAAGAAGAAGCAACTGACGCCCGAGGAGCTGGTCGTGCAGTCGGCCAAGAGGAAGGGCAGGAGGCACGCGGCGGACGCAAAGGGAGGAAGCAGCGGCCGCCGCCGCATAGCAGGAGGAAACCAATGCCCGAGTGGCCGCGGCAACAAGGGAGGCCCTGCTCTACCTAGGGTTAAACCCTAGCCAGCACGGGCTTGTTAACGCCGCTGTGGCCGCTGCCAGCACCGGCTCGTCCGCGTTTCCTTGGATGGTGCTGCCAGAGTCACCCCGCGCGTCGGCAACGCATCCGATTCCTGGCTTCCACATCTACCTGCAAGCCTCCCGACTCTCTGGGGAATGCTCGCCGGACGTGAGCGTGGTGGCGCCTTCCACGCCTGCGCCCGTGCCCATCGACCTCAACTCCATGCCGATGGCCGGTGCCTCATCATACGGAGGGACCAGGAAATGCACGCGGGAGATGCCAGTCGACGTCCTCCCCGACGCCTGCAACCTGTTCGACACAATGCCGGCGGCCGGCGACGACGACACGACCAACCGTTTCATGCAGAGCATCATATTCGAGGGTGGTGCGGCAGCCTCTAGCGCTGCTGGCGGTGCCGCTGCGGCTGGCTACGATCCCGATGAGACCCAAAGCCAGGACGGTCGAGGGTTGTTCACGCCGGCGACCTATGATCAAGCTGGCATGCATGACGCTTTCATGCAAGATCAGGTCGGCCTGGACCTGGACGGCTTCCCGCTCGACCACGAATTTCCGGAGGACTATGGCCTCGAGGAAGAGGATGAGTTGGACATCGACGGGGAGCCTTTGTTCAAGGACGAGCTCGCCAACCAAGCCGCCGGGGCGAAGCCGAAGCGCAAGAGCAAGCGGACAAAGGCATGCACGGCGGCCGAGGACAAGATCCTTTGTGAGTGTTGGAGGGACATTGGGCAAGACCCCAAGGTCGGCGCCGAACAAAAGGCATCAACCTTTTGGATTCGTGTCCACTGTGAGTTCCATGAACGCAAGAAGTTTGCGCCGTACCAAATGCATAACACACGCGGGTCAGTGTCCATTTCGAAGCGATGGAGGGTGATCCAACAAGAGTGCAACAAGTTTTGTGCCACTGTTGAGAGTATCAAGGCACTCCCCATGAGCGGCATCGGCATGCAAGACATGGTATGCATGCGCCCCTCTTTCTTTTGATTCCGTTTATGCTTGCATGTCCACTTGCATATCCATTTGCCCATATGCTTGCATGCTTTGGATTTGTAGGCATTCCAAGCTTTGGAGGCATTCAAGGTCCAACATGAAGGCAAGTCCTTCAACCTCTCCCATTGTTGGAGGGTCATCAACGGGGAGGAAAAGTTCAAGGCACAATATGCCGCCCTCATGGCGCGTGGGGGGAAGAAGCCATGGAGGAGGTTGGGGAGGGCGAGAAGCCACGGCCGCGGGGGAAGACCAACTCCAAGAAGGAGGACAAGCGGGATGCGGCGTCCGTCGCCTTGATCGCATCCGTGGAGGGCATGATGACCAAGAAGGACTCAAGGGAGGAGAAGTGCCGGCAAGACAAGGAAGAGCAAATGAACGCCTTCATGAAGATCCAAAGGAGGAGGCTTGAGATGGAGGCGGAGAAGCAAGTGAGGATGCTTGAGATGGAGGCGGAGAAGCAAGCCAAAATGCTAGAGATCGAGGCCGCCAATGCCAAGACCAAGGCGAAAGAAGTGGCTCTCGCTAGCATGATGACGGGGGTGGACATCATGAAGGTGAACCTCAACACCGTGTTGCCAAGGAAGAGGCCATGGTTCAAGAAGATGCAGGCCGACATGCTCAAGTTCGACGACGAGTGATCTATGGCGGCATGCGCCATCCCATTTTATATGCCGGCAAGTGTGCTAGCATGACCACGGCCGAGATGGCGTGGTCGAACTCCCAGCCCTTTTTTGTGTGCCGGCCGCTGGCAAGTGCGCCAGCAAGAACTGTGTGATGGTCTTTTTGGAGGCTGGCATCGTATTCCGGCCGCTTGCATGGTGCCGACATGAAATATCACTACTGCATTAATTGCAAACGGTGATGTAAAAAAATGTCAAAAAAGATACAAAACGTTTGCGATGAAGGGTACATCAAACACGGTTCAGATTTTAGTTGCGTGTGCGATGCGGGCCATACGGTTGATCCATAAGAACTGTTTGCTATGAGACAGAACAACAGAAACGGGCAGCCATATCAAGGTGTGTGCGATATACGGCATACAGTTCGCTCCGATGAACTGTTTGCTATTAGGGAATGCAACAGAAACGATTAGCCCGATCAAGGTGTGTGTGATATACGGCATATAGTTCATTCGGACGAACTATTTTCGATTAGGGAACACAACAGAAATGGTTCAACTTAACAAGATGTGTGTGATATGCGGCATACAGTTCACATAGATGAACTGTTTGCGATGAGCCAAAGGAACACAAACGGTTCGTGTAAACAAGATGTGTGTGGTACGCGGCAAACAGCCCACTCGGATGAACTGTTTGCGATGAGAAATTATAACACAGACGATTACTACAGTTAATTCGTGTGTGATTCTGTGTGTACAAAAAACTTTGAAAAATGCAAACTAGTTGCTTGCGGTGGCTAGGAGTATCGCACACGATGCGTCTGCGAGTACTCGTGTGCGATGATTAGTAAGTTACACATACGTTTCCTTATCTTAACACATATGTGATAGATAACACATGACATCGCATACGGTATTCGGGTTGTGTGCTCCACTTAGTCTTCCCGCGCTCCAGGGAAGGCTTCCGCGCTCTAGCGATTGCTTCCTGCGCTCCACATGGGTGAATTGTAAAATCCCCGCCTCTTCCCTCATCGGTTTCTTGTCACCAGCTAATGGCTTGCTGCATATAAGATATAACCCAGGCGGCAACGCACCGTCGTGGCACTGTGCGCAGATCCAGTCCTCACCCA
This sequence comes from Thinopyrum elongatum, assembly GCA_011799875.1. Taxonomy (NCBI): domain Eukaryota; kingdom Viridiplantae; phylum Streptophyta; class Magnoliopsida; order Poales; family Poaceae; genus Thinopyrum; species Thinopyrum elongatum. The sequence continues at coordinate 406,948,030 of CM022297.1, read as the reverse complement.
TCTACCATTAGTTATTCCAAGCATGCCAGGCAATGACCAAAGCTTCGATGTCGACCCTACCTGTGTTACATCTTCGGCGAGGAGAACAAGCTGGAGCAGGTCGAGGAGCAAGAGCTTCATCGGTCGGTGCAGGCACCATGGCCCATCGGCAGCGATATCAGCATGATAGTCCTTAGGCACACAATCGACATATTGTAGAGGAAGTGTGATGAGAAGTTTGCCATCCACCGTGCAAAAGATCCAGAGCTGCTCGGCGGCATGATCGACGACCCACCCGAAGAGCCGCCATCACCAGTGCTCATCGAGAGCCTGATGCCCCGCAAGGAATGGGCAGAGGACCTCTGCAATTCAGTTAAGAGACAGCCAGCCTGCGGCTTCATCATTGCCGACGGCCGCCGTGTCAACCTCGATCCCGATGATGTGGTGGCCAGGCTCGAGCGCATCCTTGGCGGAGTTGACGTTCCCGATGAAGTAGAACATCTCCAACATGGTATCTTGAGGATGCAGGTGATGGGCGGAATTTGCTACTAGGCCAGAGACATGGAAATGGAGCGGTTCCAAGGAGATGTCATGCGCGCGATTGCACACTGTCAAGCTCTTCTGGAAGAGGCCCAGTAGCCCCAAGAGCCTCCCAGCGCCAGCAGCTCCGTAGGCGGAGGCAGGTCAGGACACTTGTAATGAACGGCTGCAAGGGTGCTATGCTGATCATGGAGTCTGAGAAGACCGTCGTCGGAAGGCCGCTAGCTCAGCCTTTTAGCCTATATTTTATTATAATTGTATGCATATGTAGGTCGTGAGTGTTTTGGGCGTTGCCGCATGTGGCATTTTAAATTATCCTGAATATGTAAGACAATTATTAACAGTTGCCATTGTAAATTTGCCTCAACGGCGAGCAGAGCGCGTGCAAGGACACCAGAGCGGAGCGCGCCGCGGCCTCCTCAATGGCGAGCAAAACGCGCGCACGGACACGAGCAGAGCGTGCCGTGGCCGCCTCAACAACGAGTAGAGCGCGCTGTGGCCGCCTCAACGGCGAGCAACCACACCTGCATATTGCAATTCTGGTCAACCTTCTGGCACCCCGTGGGAGGCGCAATGGCGCATCCATCGGACACGATGGTGATATCTTGACCGCGTGTGATGGTGGGCAGACACGTACACGTACATCCGAGAATGCGGGCCCATGTACGCCATCCGGGGACCGTTTAGGGATTCCGATGTGTGGCATACGGTTGATCCATAAGAACTGTTTGCAATGAGGCAGAACAACAGAAACGGGCTTCGAGCCCAGAACCATCAATAAATTTTGACCTTGTTTCTCATGACATTCCAGATTACAACGCAATAAGTAATTGCAAATCTATTCACACAGATCAAACCTAAATGTGTTCACACTTAGCACCGGGCTATAAAAATTACCCACTCGAAAATTACTTCACAGTTCCTCTCCTCATCACCCACAAAATAGGTCTTTCCTGTCAAGTCGTCCCGCCATGACAGGTAGGAGGAGTTTCGGGTGAACATATAACCAGGGAGCAAAGACCAAGGCCATGGAAGCACTAGAGAGGTCCCGCTGCTACACGGCAGCCACAATAGAGATGTCCCAGCACGCCGCAGAGCCCTCGAACGAGCTCTCACCGGCACGTGAGGGCTCTCACAAGCGCACTCACCGCGTCGGCGATCGCGATGAGCTGGCGTTCCTGAAGTCCTTGGCCAACGACGATGACATTCTTGCTGCCCTAATTAAGCAGCAGGAGCTGGTCGACGGCTTGATGAAGCTGCTCAAGATTAGCGATGCCTCGGTTGAGAAGGCGACCGGCCTCATCGAGCAACTCATGGGTGACAACGCGAAGCTGCTCAAGGCGCTCGCCGAGACAGAGGAGGAGGCCGCCAGCTGGAAAAGCTGCATGAGCAGAGCAGTGCCTCGGGGATGACGCTGAAAGCGGTCGTCGAGGAACTGATGGGTGACTTGAGGAAGCTCCGGATCGAGCGCGAGCAGGAGGTGGAGGAATCCGTGGTTGCTGTCAAGCAAAGTCGTGAGGAATTGAAGAAGGAGCTGGAGGATGTCATCGCCCGGCGATCAATCGAGGAGTAGAGACAGTAGCGACCCAGATCGTTGTCTGCAATTTCCTTCTTCTCTTGCCCCCATGTCTTCCGGGCTTTGCCGCATGTGGCATTTTAAATTATCCGGAATATGTAAGACAATTATTATCCGCGCCATTTGTAAATTTGTCGTTGTATTATCCATTACCCTATGTGGCATTTCAAATTATTCAGAATATGAGTTGAAAACACGAACAAAGAAAATGCTAACGTTGAGCGGGGCCATGGGATCACAAGCAAACACCCTTCGTTCAGGTGCTTTAATTAACCGCGTGTTAAACAGCGGCTCGGCCGCCATTAATGGTGAAGTTGTGAGCGAGGCGGGCGGCTAGTGGATGGAGGTCAAAGAGCTCGCTTCCCGGTGAGCATGGGCGGCCTTGCTGCTCGCACGTGTCCCCTCGAGCCTGCGAGGTGGACAGGTCGCACGCGTCCCGTCGAGCCTGCGCGGCAAACTGCTCGCACGCGTCCCGTCGAGCCTGCACGGCGGACTTCTCGCGCTCGTCCCGTCTAATCAAACTGCTACACGCACGCCACAGAGGTACTACTATCCCATAAGAAAAGAGGGACGCATGGCCACACTTAAATGGTTACGGGAACACACACGGTTCATATAATACAACCGTTTGCGATATTAACATGTCAGCTATTTGTTTCAAAAGGACTTCGTTGGCTATTAATGTGTGCGCCTTGTCTCAAACTTGACGATTTTTTTACCACGGCATATATGTGCCATGTCATGAAACCATGCCAAGTTTCATATTTTTGGGTGAGTTTTCGATTTACTGGGATTTAAAAACTGAGATTCTCAATGTTTCAGGACGACGAGACGTTTGTAATTCATTCCCATTCCTTCAATGAGACCTAAACATGCACCCAATGACACATGTACGATCTTTCACCCATTTTGCTTCACTGGAGCATGTGCTTGTAGTTCAAATTTAAATTATGGACTACATTAAATTCCTAGAAAACTCAATTAATATATAAAATGGTCAAACAAACCCTGAACAGTTTCAAATTTCAGCACGACACTCCTGTTATTCTATGTTGCCTGTAGAAAACAAAATACAAGGCGAGAAGAGGAAGTGATTATCGTTTCGCCCACAAGAGGGGCATGTTTCCCTACCGGAACCACGAGGGTTGCGAGAAGCTTCGTTTGTAAGAGGCTTGTAATATAGCTTGGCCCAAATTGGACAATTTTTTTACCACGACATATATGTGCCATGTCGTGACACCATGCCAAGTTTCATGATTTGCTGGTGACTTTTGGATTTATGGAGATTTAAAAATCGAGATTCGCAATGTTTGACGCCGAGCCAGGACGCCGAGACGGTTGAATTTATTCCCATTCCTTCTATGGGACCTAAACATACACCCCAAGGACACATGTACAATTTTTCTGGCCATGTTGGTGCACTGGAGCATGTATTTATGTTCGGATTTGAATTTATGGACATTAAATGCCTAGAAAACTCAATTAATGAATAAAAAAGGTGAAATGAACCCTGAATAATTTCAAAGTTCAGTGCGAATCTCCCGTTGGTCCATGTTGCGTGTAGAAGAAAATACAAGGCTAGAAGAGGGAGCGATTATCGTTTCGCCCACAAGGGGACACGTTTCCTTATCGAAACCATGAGGGTTCTTGCGAGAGGCTCCGGTTTGTAAGAGGTTTGTAATAAAGCTTGGCCCAAATTGGACGATCTTTTTACCACGACATATATGTGCCATGATGTGACACCATGCCAACTTTCATGACTTTCTGGTGAGTTTTGGATTTACGGGGATTTAAAAACCGAGATTCCAAATGTTTGAGGACGAGCCAGGACGCCGGTACGGTTGTAATTCATTCCCATTCCTTGCATGGGACCTAAACATGCACCCAAGGACACATCACTCGTACAGCAAGGTGCTATATAAATGGTTTTTAACCCTTTCCGCGACGGCATTCTGAACCGTCGCCGAGTGAGTGTGTGCGATAGGAGGGTCCTTCCCACACGACCCAGAAACCGTCGAAGATAGGCCCTCCTGGAACACACGCTCGGCAAAATGAGGCCGTGTGCGACGGGCGAGCGATCAAATACGATTATACGTACAGTTGTGCTAAAAAAATACAATTATACAGGCCAAATCGTTTCCGGTCGTAAGTACATCCCACATAGTCAGTCCCGGCTAAACATTTCCGTTCGTATGTATATTCCACACAGTCAATCCAAGTAATACATTTCTGTTAGTATGTACATCCCACACAGTTAATCCAAGAAGTACGTTTTCGTTTGTATATACATCCCACACAGTCACTCCAAGGAAAACGTTTCCATTCGCAGATACATGACACACAATTTTCCCCATTAAATCGTTTGTGATAGCGTTGCCATTGCAGACGATATTAACAATTTACCGTTTCCGTTATTGAATGCATCACACACAGTACGTAGAAGAAACTGTGTGGCATAGGCTGTCCATCACACAGACTTTTTATGTGGTAAACGTTTGCGCATGGTGGCATAACGCAAACAGTTTTCAAGAGGAAGTTGTGTGCAATTGTTCATTGATCCAACACGTTTTATTCCTAGAAACTATGTGCATTGTCTGAGGTCATCGCCCACAGTGTTTTCTCAATAACCGTTTGCAAGAGAAAAAACAAATTAGTAGGCTAATTGGCCTATTATTAATAATCCATTTATTAATCTAATTGACATTTCATATTAAGCACACAATATATTTCATTTTCGTATTAAGGAAGCAGGATTTCATAATTGAAATACATCAGAGTACAACATCATATAGCTTCTGCACTCAGCTACCCCATTACACAACTTCACCAGCACCAAGTTTCACATGCAACATCTATAACCTTTAGAAATTAGCATCATAGACAGATGAATCTATCTGGAAAACTGCTGAAGCGGAAGGCGAATATTGAGCTTTCATTGATGTTGAATGTCTTTGCAACTTTAGGCCAGTGCATGTGGATGATTGATCGTCCATCCTTCGTCCTCTTCAGGAAGACTTCAATATTGAACCGTGGGTGTTGTATGAATACCTTCCTTGCCTCCTGACCATACAGGTGGTTTGAGAGGTAATCATCAGTGAACTGCTTTGGAAAGGCCTGAAAACAAGGATATGCATAAATATCTTCTCTAGATTTGAAATGGCGCAAAGGAATTAAAAAGACAAGGTATAACAGTTAGTACCATGCTGTAGTGAACTGATGTCTTCTTCATTGTGCAGACAAAGATCTTGTTGTTTTTTGTCGCTAATTTCTTTATCCTAACAATCTTTCTGAGTTTCTTGACTTGACTGATATTCATGGACAACTCATTTCCCCATATGCAAAAAGGGTCGAACAGTGGGTCAAAACCTCTGACAGCAGGACCTACATGTGCAAGACCAAATTGTTAAAAACCTAATATTTAAAAACAAGAAGTGGAAAGGTGTGTCATTAACTGCAACAGGCCTAATATTTAAAAACATGCAAACATAGTCATTCAAACTTGTATTGTGCTGGTCTAAGTACACTAGTTATTGGCCCTGTTTGGATCCATGGGTTAGAGTTAGTTTGAGCTAGTTTGGGCTCAAATAGCCCTAAAGTATCCAAACATGAGGGCTAGATTGAGCTAGTTGTGTCTAACCCACCCAAAACAACTATCACACCCAAGAGGTGCTAATTGGGACTAGTTCTCCTAGTGCATTTATTGTCAATCTAACCCTGTCATCGAAACACCTCTTTGGCTAGAGTTAGTTTAGGGTTAGTCATTGTTGAGTATCATTGTTATTTAGGAAATGTACGATAGCATAAGATTTATTCTACCTTGACTTGTACTCCAAGATGACCATGTACTCCTATATATATGCCCACGAGGCTCAAGCAATACAATCAACTATTCCACCAATCTCTTTCTCTCCCTTTTAACTATCATGAGCTAGAAACTAACTCTAACCTCTAGCTAAGTTAGAGTATCCAAACAGTGTCATTGTTAAATCAAATGGAAAGGCGTGTTAAATACTCCCTCCAGTCCTTTTACTCTACATATAAGAATTGTCTGAAGTCAAACTTCATAAAGTTTGACCTTATTTATATGAAAAAAATATCAACATCTACCATGCTAAAGTTATACAATATGAAAATTTAAGTCATGACACATCTACTGATATTGATTTCATATTGTGAATGTTGGTATTTTTTTCTATAAAGTTGGTCAAACTTTACGAGGCTTGACTTTAGACAAATCTTATATGCAAACTAAAAAGATTCGGAGGGAGTACAACATGCTTAACAGCAACCAAATATAGTCATTCATAGAGCTATTGTTAAAATTGGTATTGATGAAACTGAACTGCACAATTCATACTAGCACATATATAACATCACACTGTGAATAGCTGAAATAAACAAGGCATACTACGAACAACCAAAGATGGCAATTGAAACTGGACATATGCTAACTACAAACAACCGAACAACGATAAACCATAGAAATAAACAAGGCGTAATGCAAACAACCAAATATAGCAATAAATACTGGACAGGTTCTCACTACAAAAGGGTTCGAGAAAACAAATCATGGGTGTCCCAACTTGTCACATATTGGCTCCTCCTCGTGGTCGCCATCGATGAGGTCTGACTTGCCAGCTGAGGATCCCAAGCCAGCATCGCAGAACGTGTCCTTCAGAAATGACAAAAGGGGCTCCATGGCGATGAAGGATGGCAAATTGTTCATAACGAGCCGCAGGAGATCAGCGGCAGGGCCATCGATGAGATCGACGGCTGTCGAACCTGAAGGGTTGGGGGTGGGCAACTTAACCTGTGACTTAGCCCGAGTCAAGCCATCACTGTCGACGACCTCGATGTCGTAGCCGGCATCCGCGGCATGCCAGAATACTCTAGCCCACTCATTGAAAGGCTCAATCTAGGTCCAGTCATCGTCGTCAGCTTCCTCTGCGGCCACCTCACCGACGTTGGGCGAAGAGGCCGCGGTAAAGCTCTTTTGGGCCATTCGCTCCTCGAACTCCCCAGGAAGTGTAGCCGGGCTTAGGCTGTGACCCTCTGGAGTGGGGGGGGTGGGGATGGGGATCTCTGGGAAAGGGGGCATTTTGCAAGCGTCATCTAAGAAACTCAGGGCGGCGAGGGTATGTATATTGGTGGGTAAACTGCATGGGCAGACCGGCAGAGGTTGACGATGTAGGCGGCGCGGCGGCGGCGGCCTAGCTAGGTTTGGAGCGAGGGAGGGGTGGTGTGTATGTGTGTGAGCGGGGGATTTGGGGTGTGTGTGTGGAGGGGGTCCAATGTGGTGTTTGAGGAAATGCCGCGGGTACTGAAAATTTTACTAGGCGGGAGTAAAATGGCGGGGCTACCGAAAATTTGGATCAAGGGATTGAAGCAGAGCGGGGCGGGAGTAACGAACATCACACATGGTTAAAACATAATAATCGTGTGCTATCAAACAGAAAAACACTCCAGCCGAGCAGATATTTTTGAGATTGCGAGGGATGTAGGCGGGAATAAAATGGCAGGGCTACTGAAAATTTGGATCTACTGATTGAAGCAGAGCGGGAGTAACAGACATCGCACATGGTCCACACATACTAATCGTGTGCTATCAAAAAGAAAAACCATCTAGGCGGGTAGATAATTTCGAGATTGCGGGGGAGTAGATATTTTTTAGAGGGGGAGGGAAGCCTCATGGAGCCCAATCTACTGTGATCATGTGGGTGAAAGGGGCAGGGGCACGGCACATGGGTAGTCCTAGGGAACCGTGTCTGTTTTGTACCTGATCACAGACGGTTGCAACGTCTGACCCGCCTGCTGTTTATAAATTTGGCGAAAAAATGCGGGAAAGGGTCAGGACACGAACACACTTGCATGTGGACCAAATATATGTATGAAAAGGATGGTTTGATGTTCAAATACCCAATGCACAACTTTGATGTGGCACCTGTCGCACAAAGCACACGTTATTATTGCTACCCCCCCCCCCCACAAACACACACACACACACTTCGTGTTGGCCGGAGGGGAATCCTAGCTATGAACATGCCCCCAAATAGCTAGGTATGACATCTCACCCTACCGTAACACAAAATCGAAAGGAGTACATCATGGTCACCCCCCCCCTTTGCTTCCGATCAAATGTGGACCGTGTGCGGGCCCACAGATGTGTTCTTCTGGCGTTAGATGGGTGAGACCACATACGGACCACACCTGCGGGTGGCCCGATATGTGTGTGTGTGAAAATGATGTGGTGTGATATTTAAATAACCAAATCACAAATTTGATGTGGCACATGTGCATCGCAAATTAACCGGACATCCTCGACTCCATGGAGGTTCATCTAGTGCGAAGTAGTACTGTGCCCCCCCCCCACACACACACCTTGAGTCAGTGGGAGGGGGCATCTCACCAAGGCGTATTGTAAGACTGACCAAGAAGAATCACCACCTTGGTTGTATAACCTCTCTTGTTGTTGGGTCAAAGTCATGCATGGACGTCCACACGCGGCCCCACAAAATATTCTAGCTTGTCACCGATAACCACGTGAGGGAGTGCTTGAAGACAACCACTGCGTGCATGTGGCCCAAACATATGTATGAAGTATCATGTGGTGTTTGAATATACCCAATGCACAACTTTGATGTGGCAGCGCGCTTTTGGAACCGGAAAGTCCCCACACGGAGCGAGGGTTCACAACGCGTATACTATATATATAGGGATTCATGTGTATGCGAGCCCTCGAACTTAGGTCTCGAATCTCACCATGATGGACGCACGACTATACGGTAACGCGAACCAAGAGAAGAAGAATCCACCATGGTAACCTCTCTCGCGTTGTTGGTCGAAGTGATGGACGTCCATGCGGGCCCACAAATATATAGGCCGTCGATGATAACCAAGCGAGGGAGAGTGTCCAAAGACAACCACTACATGTATGTGCCCGAAACATATGTATGGACATGCGTGATGCATGCATATATGTTTGAATACCAAAAGCACAACATTTTGATGTGGAGCATGCATGCGTCGAAAATCGCACAGTCCCCACACAGATCTGGTTCATGACGTGTTGGTGCTTACCCCCCCCCCCCCCACTTCGACCTGGAGGGAGGGATTCGTGCGTACACATGCGCTCGAAGTGTAGTTGCATGTACCGTACCGTATAAGACGAACCAAAATTTAATCCCCTCCTAATTATAAGTCAAATTAACCTCTATCGCTGTCGGTCGAAGTGATTGACCAAGCCGGCACACAGAGATGGACGAAGCATCTCGCCGATAACCCCGTGAGTGAGTGCTAGAGGACAACCGCCATCGCTTGCTTGTGGGCCAAACACATGTATGGAGATGTGTGGTTGTGATGTTTGAATACCTAATATATATATGCAGAACTTTGATGTGGCACCTGCCTCGGAAACCTTCAAGTCCCCCACACGAACCGAGGTTCATGACACGTAGTATATATATGTTGCCCCCCTCCCCTCTTCGACGCGTAATATATACTCCTACGTACCGTAACACAACCCGAAAATAATCCTCCATGTTCGTCAAGTTACCTTTCTCGTTGTGTCATATATTAGATGGATGATGACCTCGTGGGCCCATGGAGGGAAGAGTGTCGTGGTGGAACACGATCACCTATGGGGCCATCAGCCCCTTATGGTTCAGCAGGGGGGAGATCACATTGCACAAAGAGCGGAAGCCATGGAACAATACGACAGTGGTGATGCCGGTGGTTTTTACCCAGGTTCGGGCCGCTGTGAAGCGTAAAACCCTACTCCTGCTTTGGTGGATTGAAGGGAGGACCATGGTGGAAACGCAGCGCTCAAGCCCGGCAAGGTTGCCTCGGGGAGAGCAGCTACACGCGTATGAGTGTACAATGGTCCAAATCATTTTTTAGGTTGCCATGGCTCTCCTTCTATAGGCTAAGGGGTTACTACAGTGGCAAAACAGTCATTATCTACTGATTAGATAGCCAATAGTGCTATCATACCTAACTCTGGCAGTTAGGACAAAGTGCATTAAATGCACTGCTAGGTGTCACGCTGTGGATGTAGCCCGACAAGCCTGCCGCGCCGCTTAATCATCTTCTACATGTCTACATGACACGCCTCTGGACGAGTGTCATATAGGGGGGATCTCCCTTCCGAATAGCTGCCACGTGCCAAATGATAGCCACTTAATCACTTGGGGGCTAGACACCACACTAATAAGTGACTTGCGTCGCTGTGCGGTGGAGCGGTGGATTCTTGGAAGGGATATTTGCCCTTGGCGGCCCCGGCAAACCTGTCGGGGAAGTCTTGAGACTTGTTCTTGGTGAGGCCTCGACCTGACCAGGCTCGCCTGCCCGGTAAGGGAGGTCTTTTCTTAGTGATATCTTGTTCCCTTGGCTTGTCTTGGTCTTCTTGATCCGCCCTTTGATTCTTAAAAGAGCTATCTTTCTGGCTTGGTCTCGTCTTGGGAGCTTGGCGCCGTTGTGTTGGAGGCCTGCTGTCTGTGCACAAGTCAGGGGAAACATAAACCCCTGTTTGTTGTGGTGCCCCGCCTGAGTACCACTGCAGCCAGATAGTCGCCACGCATACCAGCCCAGGAAATCACTTTGGCATGCGCGCTTACAACAAGTATCAAGAACACAGGCATTTCTATTAATGGATATATAAATCTTACATGATATATTACAAGAGGTGATGGCAGCGGAAAGGCTCTATCTAAGGCAGCATGGTCCTGGTGCGGCTCCAATCCACAGGGATCTGGCTGGGTTACGCTCCTAGCCCGCGAACGCTCCGGCTCCTCGTCGATGGACGACGGATCCTTATGTGAACCTGGCCACATTGAAGGCCGCTGAGTACTTTTGAATGTACTCGCAAGCAAACCAAACTAACATATACACCAAGCAAAGCAATCCATGGCATTCAAGCATGCACTTGTTATTAAAGCAATATTAATTATCATGATATAACAGGTTTATTTAGAAGGATAACTACTAAAGTAAAATACAGTAAAGTAAAGCATATCAAGTAAATAATCCATACTCCGAACATTCTCATGATCCAAATCCAATCCAAATCTTTCGGTCATCCGACCGCTCATCTCATAGCCATCCCATGGCTAACATATCATATTCCTGACATCATCTGATGTCTATGCATCTGCACTACCAGTTTGACAAACTCACTCTCTTCCATTATTATCACTGTTCCGGTTGACCACCTAGAGATGTCTGGACGGACTGTCCAATACCGTGGACGTGGCTATTCGAATAGATTTTACACTCTGCAGAGGTTGCGCACTTTACCCACACCATGGAGCACCTGACCTTGTGATCCCATTCGGGTGGACCTGCATTGCTCCAACGAAACCTGCCTGACCCATGACTCTTCTACCGTACCACCGGCAATCATCCTCCCCCGGAGGCCTGCCCTGGGTGGCCCCTGTGTCACCTCGTGACACCTGCCACCGTCGTGGCCAGACTAAACTATCCCAAATGGGGACTCCTGGGTTAAACAATCAACTGGTCTCACAAGGTTATCGCCGCCTACCGGGCCAGGGTAGCGCGCACGCATAACCTTCCCTAGTTGGCGATACCGATAAAAGAGCACGCGATCAGACCAAGTCAAGGCAGTCCCATACCGGCAAATGTGGTTGCACGGATAAGTCCGGACAGGTGACTCTGGATCAACCGACTAGGTTTAGCTTTAGCCAGTATTTAGCAAGCATGGTTGTTTATCATAATAACTTGAGATGGCAGTAGCTATGCATGATAAAAACATAACAACATATCTCCATATAATATCACGACAAGTCATTAGTGAATCAACATTTAAATGACAAGTTATCACTTTACAAGTTCTAGCTGTACGTCGGAACCCTTGCATAAAACCGGCAAAGAAACCAGTAGCCACCAGAACGGTCTTTACAACTCAGATCTGGGACATTAATGAATAACTCAACCCCGACTCAAGACGGCTGGAAAGCAGCTCAGAACATGAGACGGTGTTGATAAGAAGAATGTAGCAGTTCCCTAAGACGGCCGAAAAACAGCTCAGAGCATAGGGTCACTGCTACGAAAAGAAATTCAATAGCAGCCCGAGACGGCCGAAAAGCAGCTCAGAACACGGACAGTTGCTGACAAGAGAAATAAAAGTCGGCATCCACCCCGGACGGCCGAAAACAGCTCAGAACACAGACGTGGTGCCATCACCGAAGAAAGTGCAAGCAAGGGTTCGCCAGAGTCACATACAGCTCACTACTACACAGACAAGCACAAGCATATTAATTTAAACATGCAAGAAATATCACAGATCAATGCTTTAGGGCATATATCAGATGGTCGGCTTGCCTGGGGTCGAAGAATACTCCGGGAAGAAGTGCGGAGAGTCCACGGAAAGGATCGCCGGAAACTGTTCCTTCTCGGAGGGGGCTGATAGAAGGCAAGGGCAAAATGGTCATTTTCAGAATGTGTAAACATTATGAAAATGATTCCATCGGAATGGGCTCGACAAGACGAAGACGTGAGCGTTGGTTTCACCTGGATCGGAGTTGTGAGTAAAAAGATGTAGACGATTGACTGTGGAAGGACCTTTCTGTAAATAAAGTATTTACTTACAGGTCCCTGACTAGAAATCTGGTGGCGCCTCTGGTAGAAATACGCTTTAATGAACAGAAAGCGGACTTTGGAAAAACCGCCTCCACTTAATCCTAGCTGGCACCTCCCTCTCTCACCGACAGGTGGGGTCGGGGAAAGGAGCGAGGCCCGCCTGGCTTCGTCTTCTTCCTCCTCTCCCTGTCCCGATCGAGACAGAGGACAAGCAGGGGAGGGGCAACGCCGGCGACGGCCTTGGCGATTCCGGCCGCTTCCGGCCGGAGCGAGGACCCCGGCGGGTGCGGGGAGCAGCGGCGCGGCCAACCAGATCGCAGCTGGCGCTGGGGAGGGCTGCAGAGCGGCGGCGCTTCGCGGGAACAGGGGACGGGCTCCGGCGAAGGTTCCCGGCGACTCCGGCCACTCCAGGCCAGGGCGAGTATGCTGGTAGGCTCGGGACGATGCACCACGTCCGCCTGAGGAGGAAACAGCGCAGGGGAGGGAGCGGAACGATGGGGCTACACGGTGGCAGAGAGCAGCGGTGGCGGCGGCCGAACTTGGGGGCGGCGGCCACAGCGACTCCGGCGGCGAGCTGAGGTGCTGGGGAGGATCGCCGGCGTGTAGAGGAGCTAGTGGAGAGGTCAGGGAGTGGAGGAGGAGCTCGGTTTGCTCGAATTCGAGCGAGGGCCATCGGCGGAGCTTCGGCCGTGGGGGAGTGGAGAGCTCGGGGAGCTCGGAGAGGCTCGTTGGAGAGGGGGGAGGGGCTCAGAAACCGCTTAAATAGGCTCAGGGAGAAGCTCAGGAAGGAGCTGGACGACTGCCGGGGCTTTGAGATGGCCGGCGACGTGGCGGCACTCCGGTGGAGCACTGGCGGTCGGCAGAAGCAGCCAGGGGCTAGGATACGAAGGGGAGAGGGTTCCAGAGGGCACACGCGTGCGTTGGGAAGCTCGCCGGTGCTCGCAGACAAGCCGGGGCTCGCCGGAGACGGCTTCCGAAGGCTCCAATGCACAGGGCATGGATTTGGTGCGCTCTGCGCGTGGTCACCACGGGTGCACGTGTTCTGGAGTTTTCCTCAATGCCACATCATGTCCAGAGGGTGTCTCACTGCTCAAATAGATAGGAGATGGCTCTGGATAGACCAGGAAGGCTCTGAAGTGGTCGAGGGTATCCAAAACAGTTTCTGGATAGAAACTTGGGCAGGAAGGCTTGGTTAGGAACATGTAGCAATGAGCTGGCAATGTTGTCATAGGAAACTCTGGTAGGAAGGACTAGGTGATGGAAAATTTTGAAATCATTTGGTCTTCATTTGCATATACTTCCTTTGTAATGCAGAATTTGGTCCAGAAAAGGGATCTTGATGTTGTGCTCAAATAGATGAGTGAAATGAGTTGAATTTTGGTGGAGAGTCATGATTTGAATATATGGAGCCACTGTAAAAGTTTCATACCATTTGGATACACCAAAATGGTACTTCCTTCACAGAGGTTCCATATGGACAGAAACTTAGGAAAAATGCTGGGGAAGAATGGATGTAGGGATTGATATGATTTTTGGTTTCCATGGGTGATTTGTCAATGTTAATCACCATGAAAAATTTCAGCTCAAATGGACCAAGGGTTCAAGCACTTCCTTTGCAATTTTCCCAACTGGACAGAATTTGCAAATTGGTGTTGTGCTCAAAATTTAATGGGTGGAACTTGGGTTCTTGATGTAAATGGTGACAATATGGATATGATGAGCTCCAAAATTTATTTGGGATTTTTCCTTGCTACCAAAATGGTAGTTCCTTTAGAAAGTGCCCAAAATGCAATATTGGCATTAAATAGGAAAATGCAATTTCCCTTGTTTAATTATGGCCAATATTTTTATTGGAGCTCAATATGATCAAAAATAATATCTCCACAAGTTTTCATCAACTTTGGAGATGGATAGATATTTTCCTGGATTTAATTCCCTTAACTGGCAGAAAAAGGAATTAATTATAAATGAAAAATATTGCAAATGACTTGGCAATATTTTTGCATATCTAGGGTTTACAAAGATGGGATGATCACTAGGAAAAGTTTGGGAGGCAACAGATCAAAGGAAATTGGGGTTCCTTTGTAACTGGAAGGATTAGGGTTTCTCTTCCAATAACTCGGAAGGTAGGGTTTCGGTGGCAAAATATTGAGAATAGATCTTGGGTGGCAAGGTTGGTCTGGAGAGAATCTCGGGTTGGATAGGGAAGGCAAGACTAAATGACCATCTTCATATACCCAAGAGCTAGAGAAATCCGATAACTCCGAGAAAAAAGACGGGAGTCAAATCCCGCGAAGGAAAAAAAACAGGAGTGAAAACCAGGGTGTTACAAACCTACCCCCCTTAAGAAAATCTCATCCTTGAGATTTCCGGGCTTACCTCCCGGTGAAGGGGGACTTACCTGTGTGCGACTTGGATCCATCAGCAGTCTTGTCTTCGTTGGTTCACTGACCTTTTAACTGCCTCTTCTGATGGACCAGGTGTTGTCTCTGCACACAGTTTTCCTTGAATCCTTCTCTTTACTGTCAGGTAAACCTTTTGTCCTGGTAGTGGTGTTGCTGGGTGGGGTAGTGGGTAATACCAGCAAACCGATCGGTTTCCATGGCCTGGAAGCAACTGCTTCGGGTTTTATTACAATACTTGGTACTCTGACTGTCATGGGCAAGACATCCTTTCCTGGTACCAGGCTCACGTGCTCTTATGGCCTCAAATGAGTGGGGGTGTCTTTCTCTTTGCCGTGTTAGAATGCTTCGTCTGGTTGGGGTTTCCATACGGATGTTTCCTTCTGTCTTAGGCATTCTGACTTTGTCTTTAGATGATCCACAATTCAAGGAATCAACATGACCGAGCTATTGCCGCTATATCCCTAACTGAAGTGTCAGGCATGATCGCAAAGTAATCATAGACAGTGATCTCTTATTCCAATAATGTCATGACGTCTACGAGCTGTTGATGTCGATTTACTTTGAGCCATTCTATCTGAATGCCTTGTTTCAAACTCTGTCGCTTGTGGAGAGGGCTCTGTCATATATAGCCTCTGTAGTCCTTACTATGACCACTGAACTAAATGTAGTATGGCTATCATCCGGTGTATCTTTCGGAGTATAGCCTCTTTATCTTGGTTGATGGCTCGTATTCATGACGAGTGCAGCAATTTCACTTGTAACCGCAAGTAGTGCACTGTTGTGGCTGTATATGCGAGAGTCTGACGAGGGTTTGGTAATACCACTCTGTCTGTGAAGCTGTGTCTTGTTGACCGTCACGGAGGTTGTTCGTCCACAACTTCTTTGTTCTTGAAGATTCCTTTGATGGACCGGTAATGACCTACCAACATGGCTCCTTGATTGTTTTTCCCGACTTGTCGGGCTTGTTCTCACAGCTTACTCTTGCATATCTTGTAGGGGTTGATGTGCTCACATTCTTCTTTGAACTATGGGGCCAATGCTTCTCTGAACAAAGTCATACCCGTGTACGAGTGGCTCGCATGAGCTGATCCATTGGACTGCATGCTCACAACAAATGCAGAGGTAGGATAAATCCTTTCATAACCACTGAGTTCTGAGGCGAATGTGTGTCCAAACTAGTTCTTGCTTTTGACAAGATTGTCGTGGGCACGGAGTGTGTTGAAGAAGGCTGAATTCCTTATGCTCAAAGCTTCGGCCAAAGTAGTGTGCTGAAGAAGGCTGGGTATCGTATCCCAGAAGTTTTTCCCTCATGTGTTTTGCTGAGGAAGGTTGAGTGCCTTATGCTGGAAGTTTTTCCGTAGTAGCCCGCTGTGGAAGGTGGGGGTATCGTACCCCAGAAGTTTTTTTTTTCACCAAGTGGCGTACCGAGGAAGATTGGTAGTCTGGTAGCTTGCGAAGGAAGGCTGGGTTCCTTATACCAGAAGCCTTTCACTGTGATATGCAGTCGGATCTATGGCCGATTTTGGCTTCCTTCTGAAGTATCCGGAATTTACTCATAGCGGAGCCAAACATGATATAGGCCACACCTTGACTGAAGATATTCCGTTGTCATGCACTCCGCTTGTCCTTCGGCTGGTCTGGTCATTGTTGCTGTAAAGGTTGCAAGACTGGTGCAACCTCATGTTGTTAATTAAGTTGAAATACCCTTTGTATTCAAACTAGGTTAAGCAGTTGACTGATAATAAGTAGTTGACGGATCATTTCATTCGGTTCAGCTGAGTTTCCAATCATGTTAGGTGCTCCTTGATTCTGGATGCTTGGAAGCTCAGTGATTCTGGGCAACCGTGAGCTCATCCATATTCCTTGCAAACCTTGTCACAGTGCCCAAAAAATTTGTATTTGCATCGATGAGCTTCAAGATTTACCTTGCAATTTGTATCAACGGACCGGAGTTTTGTTGCTGTTCTTGGCACATTCACATTCATGAAATATGTCTTCGGTGGGTAATAAATGATTCTTGAGTCCGTTGAAAAAAAACTCAAGGTTCACCCCACTGATTGAAACAATCCTTGTATCGCAGACGGAATAATTTGTCCTTTCTGGTGTCCATTCCTGATAACTCATCTGACTGTTCCTCAGGCGTGATCTGTTCTGAGGCACACTCTCTCAGGTATATTCTGGCCTTGTCTGTTGCACATAGATTCTGCTTCTGACCCATTCTTCATTCTGGACAGATCCAGTGCTGCTATTCTGAATACCAGGCAGTTGGCTTGGCTTGACTCTTGCTGAATTGGGATTATTGGGTATTATCCAAGTTGTATGCTGGTCTTCTTGATGGCGCTTGCAGATGGATCCAGTCGGAGCAAAGAAACAGAACCGACAAGAGAAACAAAACCCGTGAAAACCAAAGAGCAAGTAAAGCTCAAATATTGCGGACCTTACACATGTGGCCAAGGATTCACTAGTATAACTAATATAGCGCACTCGATGCACCTCTAAAAATTTAGAAGCAAAACCACACAATGCTCCTGGTAGCAATTGGTGTCAAGCTTCTACTACTTCCTTAGGGAACATCAAACTCGACGCATGACTATAGCCAAAATGGCTTAGTCAACGATCCTACGGTTGTTGGGGAAAAGATGGAATTTATAAGCGTTTCCCAAAGGAAACTAGAGTTAAGAAGAGAAATGCCATGGTTAGCAAGCAGGGTAAGGATATCTGGTTTACCTAGGGGTTCAGGGCTCACGGGTCATTGCCTGGTGCGAGCATTTCACACCGGAGGCAAACGCCACGAGAGTTGGGGTCTGATTAGACAAAACCTATAGGGTTGCCTTCTGATCAATAGTAGCCGTGCCAGCTTGGCAAAGATGGCTGAAATCCATCTGGGCTTTCTACTGAGCTCAAGACAATAAAGTCCAGCTAGGGTAACCTATAGTCAGCCTGGCTGCTCTCATACCATCCGTTGTGGCGCCCCGCCTGAGTACCACTGCAGCCAGACAGTCGCCACGCATACCAGCCCAGGAAATCACTCTGGCATGCGCGCTTACAACAAGTATCAAGAACATAGGCATTTCTATTAATGGATATATAAATCTTACATGATATATTACAAGAGGTGATGGCAGCGGAAAGGCTCTATCTAAGGCAGCATGGTCCTGGTGCGGCTCCAATCCACAGGGATCTAACTGGGTTACGCTCCTAGCCCGCGAACGCTCCGGCTCCTCGTTGACGGACGACGGATCCTTATGTGAACCTGGCCACATTGAAGGCCGCTGAGTACTTTTGAATGTACTCGCAAGCAAACCAAACTAACATATACACCAAGCAAAGCAATCCATGGCATTCAAGCATGCACTTGTTATTAGAGCAATATTAATTATCATGATATAACAGGTTTATTTAGCAGGATAACTACTAAAGTAAAATACAGTAAAGTAAAGCATATCAAGTAAATAATCCATACTCCGAACATTCTCATGATCCAAATCCAATCCAAGTCTTTCGGTCATCCGACCGCTCATGTCATAGCCATCCCATGGCTAACATATCATATTCCTGACATCATCTGATGTCTATGCATCTGCACTACCAGTTTGACAAACTCACTCTCTTCCATTATTATCACTGTTCCGGTTGACCACCTAGAAAGGTCTGGACGGACTGTCCAATACTGTGGACGCGGCTATTCAAATAGATTTTACACTCTGCATAGGTTGCGCACTTTACCCACACCATGGAGCACCTGACCTCGTGATCCCATTCGGGTGAACCAGCATTGCTCCAACGAAACCTGCCTGACCCATGACTCTTCTACTGTACCACCGGCAATCATCCTCCCCCGGAGTCCTGCCCTGGGTGGCCCCTATGTCACCTCGTGATACCTGCCACCGTCGTAGCCAGACTAAACTGTCCCAAACGAGGACTCCCGGGTTAAACAATCAACTGGGCTCACAAGGTTATCGCCGCCTACCGGGCCAGGGTAGCGCGCACGCATAACCTTCCCTAGTTGGCTGTACCGATAAAAGAGCACGCGATCAGACCAAGTCAAGGCAGTCCCATACCGGCAAATGTGGTTGCACGGATAAGTCCGGACAGGTGACTCTGGATCAACCGACTAGGTTTAGCTTTAGCCAGTATTTAGCAAGCATGGTTGTTTAACATAATAACTTGAGATGGCAGTAGCTATGCATGATAAAAACATAACAACCTATATCCATATAATAGCACGACAAGTCATTAGTGAATCAACATTTAAATGACAAGTTATCACTTTACAAGTTCTAGCTGTAAGTTACAACCGTCGGAACCCTTGCATAAAGTGCCGGAAATAGCTTAGAACACAGGCGTGGTGCCGTCACCAAAGAAAGTGCAAGCAAGGGTTCGTCAGAGTCACATACAGCTCACTACTACACAGACAAGCACAAGCATATTAATTTAAACATGCAAGAAATATCACAGAGCAATGCTTTAGGGCATATATCAGATGGTCGGCTTGCCTGGGGTCAAAGAATACTCCGGGAAGAAGTGCGGAGAGTCCGCGGAAAGGATCGCCAGAAACTGTTCCTTCTCGGAGGGGGCTGATAGAAGGCAAGGGCAAAATGGTCATTTTCAGAATGTGTAAACATTATGAAAATGATTCCATCGGAACGGGCTTGACGAGACGAAGACATGAGCGTTGGTTTCACCTGGATCGGAGTTGTGAGTAAAAAGATGTAGACGATTGACTGTGGAAGGACCTTTTTGTAAATAAAGTATTTACTTACAGGTCCCTGACTAGAACTCTGGTGGCGCCTCTGATAGAAATATGCTTTAATGAACAGAAAGCGCACTTTGGAAAAACCGCCTCCACTTAATCCTAGCTGGCACCTCCCTCTCTCACCGGCAGGTGGGGTCGGGGAAAGGAGCGGGGCCGCCTGGCTTCATCTTCTTCCTCCTCTCCCTGTCCCGATCGAGACAGAGGAGGAGCAGAGGAGGGGCAACGCCGGCGACGGCCTTGGCGATTCCGGCCGCTTCCGGCCGGAGCGAGGACTCCGGCGGGTGCAGGGAGGAGCGGCGCGGCCAACCAGACCGCTAGCTGGCGCTGGGGAGGGCTGCAGAGCGGCGGCGCTTCGCGGAAACAGAAGACAGGGGACGGGCTGCGGCGAAGGTTCCCGGCGACTCCGGCCACTCCAGGCCAGGGCGAGTATGCTGGCAGGCTCGGGACGACGCACCGCGTTCGCCTGAGGAGGAAACAGCGCCGGGGAGGGAGCGGAACGGTGGGGCTACACGGTGGCAGACAGCAGTGGTGGCGGTGGCCGAACTTGGAGGCGGCAGCCACAGCGACTCCGGCGGCGAGCTGAGGTGCTGGGGAGGATCGCCGGCGTGGAGAGGAGCTAGTGGAGAGGTCAGGGGGTGGAGGAGGAGCTCGGTTTGCTCGAATTCGAGCGAGGGCCGTCGGCGGAGCTTCGGCCGTGGGGGAGTGGAGAGCTCGGGGAGCTCGGAGAGGCTCGTTGGAGAGGGGGGAGGGGCTCGGAAACCGCTTAAATAGGGTCAGGGATAAGCTCAGGAAGGAGCTGGACGACTGCCGAGGCTTCGAGATGGCCGGCGATGTGGCGGCACTCCGGTGGAGCACCGGCGGTCGGCAGAAGCGGCCAGAAGCTAGGAGACGAAGGGGAGAGGGTTCCAGAGGGCACACGCGTGCAGTGGGCAGCTCGCCGGCGCTCGCGGACAAGCCGGGGCTCGCCGGAGACGGCTCCTGAAGGCTCCAATGCACAGGGCATGGATTTGGCGCGCGCTGCGCGTGGTCACCATGGGTGCCACGTGTTCTGGAGTTTTCCTCAATGCCACATCATGTCCACAGGGTGTCTCACTACTCAAATAGATAGGAAATGGCTCTGGATAGACCAGGAAGGCTCTGAAGTGGTCGAGGGTATCCAAAACAGTTTCTGGATAGAAACTTGGGCAGGAAGGCTTGGTTAGGAACGTGTAGCAATGATCTGGCAATGTTGTCACAGGGAAATGTGGTAGGAAGGACTAGGTGCTGGAAAAATTTGAGAGCATTTGGTCCTCATTTGCTTATACTTCCTTTGTAATGCAGAATTTGGTCCAGAAAAGGGATCTTGATGCTGTGCTCAAATGGATGAGTGAAATGAGTTGAATTTTGGTGGAGAGTCATGATTTGAATATATGGAGCCACTGTAAAAGTTTAATACCATTTGGATACACCAAAATGGTACTTCCTTCACAGAGGTTCCATATGGACAGAAACTTAGGAAAAATGCTGGGGAAGAATGGATGGAGGGATTGAGCTGATTTTTGGTTTCCATGGGTGATTTGTCAATGTTAATCACCATGCAAAATTTCAGCTCAAATGGACCAAGGGTTCAAGCACTTCCTTTACAATTTGCCCAACTGGACAGAATTTGCAAATTGGTGTTGTGCTCAAAATTTAATGGGTGGAACTTGGGTTCTTGATGGAAATGGTGAGGATATGGATAGGATGAGCTCCACAGTTTATTTGGGATTTTTTCTGGCTACCAAAATGGTAGTTCCTTTAGAAAGTGCCCAAAATGCAATATTGGCATTAAATAGGAAAATGCAATTTCCCTTATTTAATTATGGCCAATATTTTTATTGGAGCTCAATATGATCAAAAACAATATCTCCACAAGTTTTCATCAACTTTGGAGATGGATAGATATTTTCTTGGATTTAATTCCCTTAACTGGCAGAAAAAGGAATTAATTATAAATGAAAAATATTGCAAATGACTTGGAAATATTTTTGCATATCCAGGGTTTACAAAGATGGGATGATCACTGGGAAAAGTTTGGGAGGCAACAGATCAAAGGAAATTGGGGTTCCTTTGTAACTGGAAGGATTAGGGTTTCTCTTCCGATAACTCGGAAGGTAGGGTTTCGGTGGCAAAATCTTGAGAATAGATCTTGGGTGGCAAGGTTGGTCTGGAGAGAATCTCGGGTTGGATAGGGAAGGCAAGACTAAATGACCATCTTCATATACCCAAGAGCTAGAGAAATCTGATAACTCCGAGAAAAAAGACGGGAGTCAAATCCCGCGAAGGAAAAAAAACAGGAGCGAAAACCAGGGTGTTACATTTGTGTACCCTGACAGAAGCCCCCGGGCCTGAGGCATATGTGTCGTTGGGCAAGTTGGGTTAGGCCCCAAACAGTGCACAGACACGTGTTGAGGAAGTGATGCGCGTGCAACGGTTTGTTATGATGACCAGTCAACTCAACGTCCACTCCACGTAATTACCGCAGGTCGTGGTGTCGTGGGATTGTAGCAGTTAATGTAAAATGGTAACTTCCTGAGAGAAAGTAGTGAAGAGCCACCCCCTCCCCCCCCCCCCATGTTCGTTCCTCATAAAAGAGAAAACTCGAAAGGGGCGCTGCTCATTCGCATCCGTTTCTTCCTCCATCATCTTCCTCCTCAAGCCAAGCGACCACTCCTGCGCCCATACTCGCCTCCAATGCCTCATCCGGTCTTCCACCCTTTCCACAGCCCTGAAGGATGGGAAAGAAAGCCACCGCTGCAAGGGGGAAGCGGGTGACCACCGCAAAGAAGTGGCAGCGGAGGGGAAGAAGAAGAGAGCGGCAGAGTTGGACAGGAAGCGGCGGGAGGATGTGGTCTTCTTCCCGTCGAGCTTGGGCACCAATGCCTTGGTCGCAAGGTATGCGTATATGTGGGGGAGGGAAGTCCCAAAAGGGCACGGCACGCCCGTGGTCTTGCCGTAGGGGAAAGAGGACCCGCCAAATTCGTACTGCTTCTTCTACATGTACTTTCTCTGCGGCCTCAGCCCCCCTTTCTCAGATTTTTTTGAGGCGATGATGGTGGTGTATGGATTCCATCTTTTGGATTTCACGCCAAATGCAATGGCATGCATGGCGATTTTTGCCCATCTATGAGAGAACTTTGTCGGAGTTGCCCCCAATGTGGATCTGTCCAGGCACTTCTTCGTCCCGCGGGTCGAAAACAAGACTCACCGCTCAAGGAATATAAGTTGGATTTCCTAGGGAAACAGGGATTTTTGGGATTACCTTCCCGGTCAGCAGCGCAGCAGATGGGAAGAATTGAGGGCAGACTGGTGTTGGATTCAGGACGCGGATGCTCTAGAGTACTGCCGGGCGCGGACGGAGTGCGTTGTGCGTGGCAGCGATTGGGGGAGGGCCTTACTGACGACAGGCTTTGCTCGGCGCTGAACAGGATCGCCCGCCTCAAAGCTACCGGGCTAACCATCGAACAGGTGGGGGCTGATTTCCTCCGACGCCGCATCGCACTGCCGCAGAAAAGGGACAGGTTCGCCTAGCGTTATGGAGACGTTGCGGACAGGATGCGCCTATATCGAGGCCTCGCCAACAATTTATTGATTACGGCCACGGTTGGCTATGTGAACAGCTGTTCGGCAGCCTCGGGCCGTTCAAATTGTCGACAAGGGTTGTCCCGCTGAATATCAACTCTGCCCTGGACCAGATTTTGAAGTGGATGCCTGACTGCAACGCTTATGGAGTTGAGGCTGATTGGCAACTACCCGAGCTTGATGCAGAGATCGAGTGGGTTTCCAATCTGGAAGAAAGGGCTTCCAGGGTGGAAGGCAACATGTTCAATCGCACCTCCACGGTAGAAGCAGAGTTCATCAGGAGGCGGCTTCAGGAGGACAAGGCGCTTCGAGCTGTCGGGAAGACAAGGCCCGGAGGAGAGGAGGAGGAGGCCGAAGACAAAGGCTCTTCCCATGGCAGGAGCGAGGGGCACGCCGCAAAGGATACTGCCGGGGACGAGTCTATCGGGGTCAAAGCCCTTTATGTCGTGGCAGCAGAAGTCCAAGAAGGGGATGAGACCGAGGAGACAGAGCAGCCCGAGGAGGAGTGGCTCGCAACGGCCCCTCAAGCCCCAGAACCAGACTTGGAACAGCGTCCTCGTAGGCGGGCCAGCCGGGGAGCAGCGGCCCCTATCCCTGCGCCCGTCACCAAGAGGGTGAAGAAGACCGCCTCTAAGGGCGACAGGCTGGACGAGGTGCGCCGCCATTCTTCTCGCCTTTCTGAGGTCAAGATCCCTCCCACCAAGCGGCGAGTGGTCACGGGGGTCGACCCCAGCTCCCAATCAAGCTCGAGCTCCTCGCGCAGCTCATCCTCGCCGGAGCCCCCGGTCCCTCAAATGGGCTCGAAGTTGTTGGGAAGTACTTCTCCCTCGACCCTGAAGAGGAGCAGGGCAACCACACCACCTATGGGGTTTGTGTTGGGCTCCATGCTCATCGATTCAGAGTAAGGAAACACTATCTTCCTTTGTCGAAGCGTCATGCACTTGTTGGTTTGCTGATCCAATCTTGTTTGTTGTCTTCGACAGAGACGAAGAAGAAACCCTCATCCACCGGGCCAAACGATCCAAGGAACTGGAGTCGCCGGGGCCTTCGGAGGGCACGGGTTTGGCGGGAGGTAGCACGAATGATCCAGCGCCAAGCCCCCGGCCCAGCCCCGGCACAAAGGTGTGGGATAGGCTTCTCCTGCTAGGGGAGGCATGGAAGAGCGCGTCCCATCTCCTGCCAAGGGAGAGAGGGAGATTATCGAGAGTGAGGCTCTCTAGGAGGGGCCCACCCTGCCCGATGCTCAAGCCGAGAAATCCCCGGCAAGGGCCTCCACGGAAGGATTGGCCCATGCTGATGTTGTGACTACCAAGGAAGGGGGCGAGGGTCATGCCCCGGCAATTGATGTTGCCAGGGAAATCGATGCCCTCCCACAACAAACATCTCTAGGTAATCCGCTCGCTCTTTGTCTTTTGTTGCTTGCTTTATTTTGACTCAAGTCTCTGGCTCACCAATGTATATTATCTCTTTTCCATTGCTTGCTGATCTTGCTTGCAGTTCCATTGGCTGAGGAACCAGAGATGTTGGAAGAAGTGGCCAGCATTGGAAAGGATGCTGCTGAAGAGGCCGCCAAGATTGCTGCTGCGGAGGGCCAGGAACATACTGCCGGGGATATCCAAGAGGCCTCAAAGGAAGCAGAGAAGTTCCCCGGTAGCATGCCAGGATTGGAGGTGGTGGTTGAAGAGAAAGTTCCCCTTAAAACTATGAGCCCTCATCCCCAGTTTGGCACCTCGGCCGTGGACCTACAGCCATCTTCGAGCAAGCTGGCATTGGTTCTTGCCGAACCTGGACTTGGAGCCCCCGGCTCATCCGCGGCAGTAAGTGCAGACCTTGATGAAGAGATTCAGCGCATCATGGCGCCGCTGTTCCAGCGAGCTGAAGAGGTTGATGACTCAGCCAGTGCAGCAATGGACTTGTCCTTCCTAGAGTCCGTGGCATCAGGCATCAAGGACATGCAGAGCAGATACAGCCTGAAATGACAGGCGATCAAGGAGCAACGCAACTCTGCGAGTCTCATGGATCAAAAGCTGAGGGACAAGGGCAGTGAACTACGTGAGTGGCACAACAAGCAGTTCCACACCCTTCTGCGGTAACAGGAGGTGATAACCATGGCGAAAGAGGATGTCGCTGCCCGGGAAGTCCGTTTGGCGGAGCGCGAAGCAATTCTGGACGCCAAGGAGAAAGACATCTCTTCCCGGGAAGGGAACCTCGAGGCCACCCTCCGCAACAAGGACGAGGAACTGGAAGCCCTTGTCCAGCAGTGCACCAAGGATCTGGAGGATAGGCACAAGGCGGCCCTTGACACGCTCACCCTTGACTCTGCTGCCCAGCTGAAGAAGATTGCTGATGATCTTGCCGCTGCATCCATTGCCAAGGCTGATCTCGATCAACAGGTGGCCAAACTGACAGAGGACCTTGCCGGGAGCACCAAGGAAATCATGGCTCTCAAGGAGGAAGCGCAGAAGGCGGAGATTCTTCTGAAGAAGGTGCAATCGCAGCTTTCCTCCAAGAGCCAGGACCTCGACACTGCCAACGGCACCATTACTGACATGAAGGCAAGGCTTGGCACCTTGGAGAGCGGAATCGAGTCTGCCAGAGCTCGTGAGAAGCAGCTGATGAAGGACTTGGAAAACACGAGAACCCTCCGAAAGGATGCAGAAGACAAACTGGCGAACCAAGTTGAGCAGCGTGACCTCTGGATCAGGAATCTGGTTGATATTGCCGAGCGCCTCTCTGCGCAGATCGCAACGATGGATATGAAGAGTTGGGCCTTCTCAGTCAACAGACATAAGTTTCCAAGTGTCAAGCTAGTGCTCTTCTTCGAATGCTTGATCAAAGGGCTGAAGACATACGAGGAAGAAAAAGCCGCTTGTTTTGCAAATGAGTCTCAAAAGCTTGCCCGTGATGCCCTCTTCATGGTCTTGAGCAACCTCGCCTATCGCCATCTAGACCTCAAACTTGCCGATGGCTTCAGGAGGCTGCCAGAGGGTGCCGATGTTTCTGCTACCAAGGAGAAGGCTGCCCCCTTCACCGACAAGGTTCTCTCTGTCCCCAGGGTCCCAGAAGACCGCCAAGCACAACCGGGAATCATTCTTGTTGTTGTGCCATCCTGTATCAAAACACAATGCATGTCTCGTGTTTAGGCCCCGTACTGTATTTGCTTTTGCTCTTGTTGAACTGATGTTTAATTAGGCTTAAGTGCATGCTATCCCTCTTGAGTTTTACCCATGGATGTTCATATGGTTGGCTTCTTTTTGTGCATTTTGGTTGCCCGCTAGTAGCATGCTGCCGTGATTGCTGTGAGGAGCGGGTCCTTAGCATTCAGCTGGCGAGGACTTGCCCCGGCAGGTTTTTCCTTAGGAGTCTTTGACGCTACCACCCACTTTGTTGAGCAGGCTCGAAACAAAGTGGGGGCGCAGACAAACACAGCAAGGTGCCGTCACATGAAAGAATTAACCATACAAAAAAGCCTTGGTTGTCCGAGGGATAAGCAAATGCTAACATTGGGGAAAAAGTCGGCGAGCATGTTGACTTAGCTTTTATTCACGCTTCCCTCCTTCCTTAGTCGCGGTCGTTCATTATGTCCGCATACCTTGAGAGGACAGCATTTGCGTATCTGCCCCAGGTCTGTAAAATTAACAATGGAAAACATGCGCAAAAAGAAAACTTGGTAGTTTATCAGTTGCACGTCCACCCCCGGCAAGGGCCGGAGGGGATAACAAAACACTTGCAGGTGGTAATGCATGGTGAAAAGGAAGGGTCGGCCCCTCTCTCCTCCTCCTTACACCGCCAATGATATCACGGCCACGGGCATAAAGGTCACGCTGGTGCGGACGTCCCTGCCGGAGCATGCTTGCCGGGGTGCCAATCAACGGATTTGCACCAGCGTTTCACTCAGGATTTTCCCTTGGTGGGGTAAATGCTGGACCGAGTTCCGTGTGGGCTTATCGACGTTGATGATGCTACCCCCGCATGGCTTGATCTTTAATGAGTGAAAGTGGAGGAGGAGGAGACCACATACCATATTTCCCGCATGCTCTAGCGATTCTCTCAGGCACCAAGTATGTTTGGTGGAAACCCGCAAGGAGGACGGCATCACCGCATGCCATGCTCCTTTCCCTCGATAGGGGCACCATGGTGGCCATGCTACCACCTTCCGTTCCCGTCGCCGCCGCGGTTGTGGTGGAGATGGGCGACAGGATCTGGGAGGGACGGACCAGGGAGCGACATCGCCTTTCTCCTTCGAAGCTGTTGACGGAGGGAGCGTCAACGCAGATGATGGTGTAGCTTGATGCACTGTTCACGACCTCGGGTTCGCGTGAGCGCGCCCCCTACCTGGCGCACCAAAGATGTCGTGGTGGAACACGATCACCTATGGGGCCATCAGCCCCTTGTGGTTCGACTGGGGGGAGATCACATTGCACAAAGAGCAGAAGCCATGGAACAGCATGGCAGTGGTGACGTCTGTGGTTTTTACCCAGGTTTGGGCCGCTGTGAAGCGTAAAACCCTACTCCCGCTTTGGTGGATTGAAGGGAGGACCATGGTGGAAACGCAGCACTCAAGCCCGGCAAGGTCGCCTCGGGGAGAGCAGCTACGCGCGTATGAGTGTATAAGGGTCCGAATCCTTTTTTTAGGTAGCCATGGCCCTCCTTTTATAGGCTAAGGGGTTACCACAGTGGCAAAACAGTCATTATCTACTAATTAGATAGCCAACAGTGCTATCATACCTAACTCTGGCAGTTAGGACAAAGTGCATTAAATGCCTTGCTAGGTGTCACGCTGTGGATGCAGCCCGGCAAGCCTACCGCGCCGCTTAATCATCTTCTACCTGTCTGCATGACACGCCTCTGGACGGGTGTCATATAGGGGGAATCTCCCTTCCGAATAGCTACCACATGCCAAATGACAGCCACTTAATCACTTGGGGGCTCGACACCACACTGATAAGTGACTTGCGTTGTTGTGCGGTGGAGCGGTGGAGTCTTGCCGGGGATATTTGCCCTTGGCGGCCCCGGCAAGCCTGCCGGGGAAGTCTTGAAACTTGTTCTTGGTGAGGCCTCGACCTGACCAGGCTCGCCTGCACGGTAAGGGAGGTCTTTTCTTAGTGATATCTTGTTCCTTTGGCTTGTCTTGGTCTTCTTGATCCGCCCTTTGATTCCTCAAAGAGCTATCTTTCTGGCTTGGTCTTGTCTTGGGAGCTTGGCGCCGTTGTGTTGGAGGCCTGCTGTCTGTGCACAAGTCAGGGGAAACATACACCCCTATTTTTGTACCCCGACAAAGAGTCGCAGGCGAATGAGTGACAACCATCGTATGCACATGGGCCAATGTGTTCATGATGTTTTTAATACCCAATATGCACAACTTCTTTGTGGCACCTGCCTCGAAAACCGAAAAGTCCCCACACGGAGCGAGATCGTTCATGACGTGTGTGTAGTATTTGCTGCCCTGGCCCCCTCCTCCCCTCTTCGACGCGTACTATATACTCCTACCGCAACACAACCCAAAAAGAAACCTCCTTGTTGGGTCAAAGTGATGGAGGACAACCTCGCGGGCCCACGGATGGAAGCATCGCACACAAGTGACTGTCCTATATGACGCGTAGTATTGCCCCCGGCCACCCTCTTCAACGCGTACTCTATATATACTCCTACCGTACGTAACAAAAACCAAAAAATGACCATCCTTGTTGGTCAAATTAACCTCTCTCATCGCATGTCATAGTGCTGGACGGCAACCTCGCGGGCCTACGTGAGTGAGTGTCCTAGGACAACCGCGTGCATGTGGCCCAAAGATGCATGTCAAACTTTTTCTACAGCGAACATGCGACCAAAGGAGTTTAGTGTTAAAAATGAAAAAAATAGATAACATTTGTCCGTTTTTAAACATTGATTGATTTCCCAGAGATTTAATGTGCAAAAATCAAATTTGATCTACATGAGACCCATGATAGTGCACGAAAATGGATTGTAAAATCATATGTGTACGTGTCCCTGGGTGCATGTTTAGTCCCCATGCAAGAAATTTCTAACATCGAGAATCTTGATTTTAAAATCTAGTAAATCCAAAACTAAGTTGAAATTCATGAAACTTATCGTGGTGTCATATGGACACCAATAGACAGTGATATTTTTTTTTCAAATTTTGATATAATCTTCTTACATACAGGAAATTATCAATAATTATCAACCAATATCGCAAATGGACTCTTTATTCGAAACGTGTGCATTAGACCAACAATGTACGTGCCGTGCTTCGCTTAAGCAATAAAGTGGCATAATTAATCATCAAAAAGGAAAAATCAATATAATACGTGCCGCGCACACGTCCCGTGTGTCATCGAGCATGCGTGAGTTGACGAGACGCATGCTAGCAGGCAGACCGGGAGGCCGAGGCATGCGCGTGTTCGCTACGCACTCACCGTGGGGCGTGCTAGTAGCTGTGTGAAATGACGGTAGGCATGCCAGCAGTCCGCTGTGCAGGCTCACCGGGAAGCGAGCCAGCCCTTTGACCGTCGCCCACCTCGCTCCCACTGCTCCATATTAATGGCGCGCCCGATCCGCTGGTCATAATAGGCGGCCGCACACCCCGTCCACAGTTGTCACCGCCGCATGGAGTGTATTAGGATTTTGCCGAAGCACACCATCAGTGGGAGTGGCGATGACGGGGCTGGTGAAGCACCCGCACAACGCATGAAGCTGGGCGCAGAGGTTGCTGTCACCGCCGACGAGGTCTCGCGCGGGCAGCAGCGCGACCTTGACTTCGTCGCCGTCGTCGTGCCTCCCCAGCCTGCGCCGGAGGTCCACAGCTACTCCGGCAACGACTCCGACTCCGACTCCGACGGAAAACCGGTTAGTCCCCCCCCCGCCCCTTTTGTTGGGAACAGAAATCCTTGGTTATGTTCACCCAGTCCATGAACTCAGAGTAAGATTCGTTAGATCTGTGTAGTGTATTGATTGTTTGAATGGTATCTATGGTTAGTGATTAATTGTTTGTTCTGTACAAATGATTTTTTTGCTAATAATCCAAGTAGGGTTAGCGTGCGTGCTAATAATTCATAGCCAGATCTTGAAAATTGATTTTGAATGTCCTACATATATGTTTGTGACTTTTTTTCTTCCAGATCTTGAGAATTGATTTTGAATGTCCTATATGTATGTTTCTACCTTTTTTTCTAGATTGTTATGTACACAGATGAGGCTCCGTCCAGCGGCGCCGCCGGCTGTAGATCCTGCACCCGGCAGCACGGGCAGAAGCGGCCATGCCCCCTGGATCTGAGGAACCCGTAGAAAATCGGGCGGACCGCATCAGCGATCTCCCGGACGCCATCCTTGGGGAGATCATCTTCCTTCTCCCCACCAAGGATGGCTGCTGCACACAGGTCCTCGCATCTCGGTGGCGCACTCTATGGCGCGCCGCACCACTTAATCTCGACTATCGCCGGCTATCTGCCGTTCATGATTTTGAACTCCACGGAGCCATCATCTCCTCCCACCAGGGCTCCGTTCAATGCCTATGCATCCTGGCATGCTGCATGCTGCACATACCCTGCACGGTGGACGCCTGGCTGACATCCCGTCAATTTGAAAAACTCCACCATCTTGAGTTCTACCATTATTATGCAAATAGTTGTCCACCAAGCGTTGTAGCTGTGCCATGATGTCTGCTAGAACTACGTCGGTATTTCCCCAAAGAGGAAGGGATGATGCAGCACAGCGACGGTAGGTATTTCCCTCAGTGATGAGACCAAGGTTATCGAACCAGTAGGAGAACCACGCAACACTACATGAACGGTACCTGCACACAAATAACAAATACTCGCAACCCGACGTATTAAAGGGGTTGTCAATCCCTTTCGGGCAACGGCGCCAGAAATGGCTAGTGGACGAGAGAAAGTTGTAATAGATTGGATAAATAGATCTCGAATAAATGCAAAATAAAATAAAGTGCAGCAAGGTATTTTTGGGTTTTTGGAAATATAGATCTGAAAACAAAAGCAAATAAAAATAGATCGCAAAGGCAAATATATTAAAGAAGAGACCCGGGGGCCGTAGGTTTCACTAGTGGCTTCTCTCGAGAAAAGTAGCAAACGGTGGGAAAAAATTACTCTTGGGCAATTGATAGAACTTCAAATACTCATGATGATATCCAGGCAATGATCATTATATAGGCATCACGTCCAAGATTAGTAGACCGACTCCTGCCTGCATCTACTACTATTACTCCACACATCGACCGCTATCCAGCATGCATCTAGTGTATTAAGTTCATGGAGAAATGGAGTAATGCAATAAGAACGATGACATGATGTAGACAAGATCTATTTATGCAGAAATAGACCCCATCTTGTTATCCTTAATAGCAACGATACATATGTGTCATTTCCCTTTCTGTCACTGGGATCAAGCACCGTAAGATCGAACCCATTACAAAGCACCTCTTCCCATTGCAAGATAAATAGATCAAGTTGGCCAAACAAAACCCAAATATCGGAGAAGAAATATGAGGCTATAAGCAATCATGCATATAAAAAATCAAACAAGACTCAAATAACTTTCATGGATAAAAACATAGATCTGATCATAAACTCAAAGTTCATCAGATCCCAACAAACACACCGCAAAAAGAGTTACATCATATGGACCTCCAAGAGACCATTGTATTGAGAATCAAACGAGAGAGAGAAAGCCATCTAGCTACTAACTATGGACCCATAGGTCTACAAAGAACTACTCACGCATCATCGGAGAGGCACCAATGGACATGATGAACCCCTCCAAGATGGTGTCTAGATTGGATCTGGTATTTCTGGAACTTGCGGCGGCTGGAATTGATTTTCGTCGACTCCCCTAGGGTTTCTGGAATATAGGCGCGCCCTGGTGGGTTGTGCCCCCCTCGGGGCACCCCCCCCCCCAGGTGCTTCTCCGGCACACTGGATGTCTTCTGGTCCAAAAAAATCCACAAAAAGTTTCGCTCCGTTTGGTATTGATTTCCTGCGATGTAAAAAACATGCAGAAAACAGCAACTGGCATTGGGCACTATGTCAATAGGTTAGTACCAAAAAATGATATAAAATGACTATAAAATGATTGTAAAACATCCAAGAATGATAATATAACAGCATGGAACAATCAAAAATTATAGATACGTTGGAGACGTATCATGCCATCACCACCAATGTCCATCTCATGGTTTTCCTCCTCTCTCCACACCACCACCCTGGCCCGGTGTCATCTACCTGACAATCAGGTACAAATGCTTTGAATCCGACTGCTAAAAAACTCGCGTTTGTGGTGGTCGATCTGTCGGAGGCCTCACTGCACAGCATCATCCACTCCTGCTGCCCTGCCCTAGAGCGCTTGCTGCTTGTTTTTGGAATAGAAATCCGTATCCGTTGTCTCCAAATAAAGTCGCCTCACCTTGTAAGCATTGAAATTTGCTTTAAAGGAGAGGAGCTCATCATCAAAGACGCCCCTTCACTCCAAAGGTTGCTCCTTGATTATCGTTATGCACCATCGCAAATAACTGTGGTCTCTGCGCCTAAACTGGAGACCTTGGGTGTAATTCCTGATCCGTTTGAAGGTTACAAGATGGTGGTTGGCTCCACACTTATTTAGGTACTGTATATTATCATCAACACTTTTGTAATCATAAGCTGCATTTTTAATTTGTGTGTGTAAGTTTTATATCATCAACACTTTTGTAATCATAAGCTACATTTTTCATTTGTGCGCATAAGTTTTATATAATCTTGGAGTATGCTTTTGGTACTAATATTATGTTCTATGCTCAATGAAGAGTTTGTCCATGGGTACCCTATCAATGGTGCTGGATTCTGTCAAGACCTTACATATCAGTACGTGGTGTTTTGATCTGAACATGATTATCGGCTTGTTACGATGCTTTCCATGTCTGGAGAATTTGTATATAGAGGTGATGATATCAAGCACATTGATATACTTTACTAGAACTAACTGTTCAGTTGTACTATTTTTTTAGACATTAACTGTTTTCAGTCTTCATGTCTATTTAGGCTAAAGGACATGGACAAAAAGGTATAACCAATCAGTGGCATAAGAAGCACTAGGATTTTCTCAGTTCTCATGGCATTCGTTTGAGGACAATAACGCTGGAAGGATATGCATCCAACCATGCAAACACTAGCTTTGTCACATTCTTCCTGTTGAATGCGAGAGTACTATTGTCCATGAGGATTAAGTTTTTTAATAAAAACTTTCTCACGGATGGACACATTGAACAACATAAAAAGAAGTTTCAGCTGGACAAAAGAGCTTATGAATGTGCTCGGCTTCTATTTACAACAACTTGTCTTCATGTACCAGTATATTTTCTGGTCCAGGATCTTGATTTTATGGATCAGACCGATCCATTTGATTGTGAGTGCCGAAAACTTTGGTTGAGTTAGTTGTTATTGTCCTGTTCAATCTGGATTTTGTGTAAACCTGATGAATAATTAATCGTCGTGCTTTTGTACCTTCTGTAAGCTGGGGTTAGATATTGCTGCCCTTTTCAACTCGGTTTTGACCCATATTTTCTTCATACAAACCAGAGCTTCTATCAAGAAGCCTGATGGTTCCGAGAGGGAACTTGGTCACATGATCTGTGTGTGAAATGACATATGATGTATCTTCCCGCCTTGATTTATATTACAGAGGAAACATGCAACTGTGCTAAACAAATGAAATTATTCAGGGTTCATTTCGCCTTTTTATACATTGATTTGCCTAGGCATTTTTTAAAAATAGCCACCACGTTATTATCGCAAACGGTCGTATTAGTCCAACTGTGGGCATTCAACTAACCATTTACTACCGCGGGCAGCTGTTTGATTAGACGGGACGACTGTGAGCAGTCCGCCGCGCACGCCGCGGGCGCTGCAATTTATTGCTGGTTTTGGACTTTTGTTTCGGCCGCCTCGGGAAGGTACGTAGAACAGTCCTCCGTTCTCATCTACAAGCACTGCCGCCGAGGATCGCCGCCTGCTACGAGATGGAGGACGACCCGGCCAACAAGCAGGGGCGGGTCGAGCCAGAATCGCAAGAGCCTCCGGCGAACGTGGACTTCATCAGCAGCCTCCCCGACGAGATGTTGGTAACCATCATATCCCACCTCCCCGTCAAATATGGCATGCGAACCACTGTCCTCTTGCAGCGGTGGCGCCCCCTCTGGCACTCCACACCCCTGGATCTCATTGTCAGCCATGAGTTCTACAGCGGGGAGCAGCAACGCCTGGACGCATTGTCCCACGTCCTCGCCATGCACCCTGGGCCGGTCAGACGCCTTGCTGTCAGCAGGCTCAGTCCGCACAATAAGACCGAACCTAGCTTGCACTACTGGTTCCTATCCCCAGCCCTGGATTGACTCGAGGAGCTCATCTTTCATGCTGGACGTCCTTGCTCACTGCCGCCGTCTGTGCTCCGCCTCGCGCCCAAGCTGCGCCGCGGTACATTCAGGCGGTGCATTTCCCGCGGATCGATGCCGCGCGCGCTCTTCATCTCCCTAAACTTAAGTACCTTGAGCTCATTGCCGCCCGCATCTCGAAGGAGGATTTGGAGCGCCTTCTCGTCGGCTGTACAGCGCTCGAGTACCTTCGTCTTCATGTAATGGATGGGTTCGGTAGCCTCCACATCACCTCGATGAATGTCCGTGCAATTTATGTGCATTGTTGGCGCCACCCAAGGCTGTCAATTGAGGTGTTTCACGATATTGTCATTGAGAATGCGCCTTTCCTCGAGAGATTGTATGTACTAGATAAATTAGGTCCAACAAGAATCAGGGTCATCCACGCACCGAAATTGACAGTGTTGGGCTATTCGTGTGCTGAATTCAACGAACTTGTTACTGGATCATTAGCCGTTCAGGTACAACAGACTTCTTCTTCTCCTTCTTATATGTTATTGGACAACACATTTTATCTAATTGTTGTTGATCTATATGTTCGCCTGTCATCCAGAAAATGATTCCCATAAGCTTGACCCGGCCTCTGCGCACAGTGAAGACCTTGGCACTACAATCTATCGGCCCCGATCTGGATGAAGTTGTTAGATTCCTTAGATGCTTTCCTTGCATGGAGAAGCTATACATTGAGGTGATGCTCCTTTCCTGTTAATTGTTAACCACAACAGAGCTCAATTTTTTGTTACTTTTACCCATGATTACAATGACAAATGTAGAATGATTTCTAAAGGAAATTTGGAGGATTTTAATACATATATTTTTTGAGATGCTAGTCTTGTATGTGTTTTATTCCTTCGCCCGACATGCTTTCGTGATAAAAGTTTATCATGAAAGATTGAAGGTGGCATTTCACTCTTTTCGTTTATTTTAGAAATCCTGCTAATCAAAGAGGCCCGAAGTGTTCAAATCTACAGCTAGGCACTAATATGTTGTCTTCGTTTGCAGATACTAGCAGGCCCGAAAGTAGAAAATGTTAGGGAATATAACAATCCCTTTGAATGCCTTGATCTTCATCTCACATAAATTACTTTTAACGAGTACCGAGGCACCACACCAGAAATTAAATTCGCCAGGTTCTTTGTTGAGAAAGCAAGGTTGCTCAAGGTAATGAGGTTTACCCTATATTTACTACGCAGAAGCGAATGGATTGCTAAAGAGCGCAAGCTAAATTTCAGTTTGTAACTTCATATGACAGATTATTCTAAAGTCACTGTATCGAGCCGCTATATGACTTCTCGGTGGCTGATCCTTTCGTAGAAATAATGCATGAAAAAGATTCTGAAGAAGATGAATTTTATATGTCTGAATAGTTTGAACCTTGTAATCTTTGAATTTGGGCCTTGTAATGCTGGAATTTGAACCGTGCAATATTTGTGGTATTTGTTATATAACGTAATTGGATGTTTAATTTGGTTTTGCAATCATGTCATGTTATAAGTATATATATGTTGTTCTTTTGTACACAGAGCATAGATGTTGTGCAGACAGAGCATATAACATCACACACGGACCACACTAGGTAACCCGTCGATGATGAATTAATCAATCGCAAACTGTTATATACCAGCAAGCATTTGCCCACAACACACATGGCTTATTCCATCATGTCGGTGTCAAAACCGGCAGACCTCGGGGTAGGGGGTCCCGAGCTGTGGATCTAGGATCGATGGGGAACAGGGGACGATGAACACGATGTTTACCCAGGTTCGGGCCCTCTTGAAGAGGTAATACCCTACGCCCTGCTTGATTGTATTGGATGTATAGTATGGTTACAGAGTAGATCTATCTCGAGATCAACATGAGCTAAACCCAAAGGTGATGAGGTCATGAATATGGCTCCCTTCCTAAAGACTACAACCCTCGGTTTATATAGACGCCAGTAGGGTTAGGGTTACCGGAGATAGATTACAATAAGGAGAAAAGAGTTCCTGTCTATCCTTGACTTGGAGGGCACACCACGGCTTCATAGATCTCCTGTCGCTATGCGGCTTCACCAGTCTGGCCCATATCCAATGGGCCGGCGCCCCGAGCACCCCTTAGTCCATAACTCCCTCAGTAGCCCCCGAACTTGCCTCCAACTCCAAGGCTTGTATCTAGCATCCACTCACCCAACAGTATTCGGCTTGCGAGGCAAGTTCTTAAGTGTGCTTTGTTAATGTTCGGAGCCAAGTGATGTCCGGAATCTGAAACAGCAGTTTTACTTAACAACGAAGGCAATAACAAAAAACCGTTCAAGTGTAAACAGTGCCTTCATCTGACAACTTTTTCTCTTTC
Source organism: Thinopyrum elongatum (assembly GCA_011799875.1). Taxonomy (NCBI): domain Eukaryota; kingdom Viridiplantae; phylum Streptophyta; class Magnoliopsida; order Poales; family Poaceae; genus Thinopyrum; species Thinopyrum elongatum. The sequence continues at coordinate 406,910,831 of CM022297.1, read as the reverse complement.
AATGAATAGTCGCATCCGGCCATAACGCCGAGCGGTCAGTATTTCTCAGAGCGTGGCTTGAGGCCCACCCATGTTTGACACGTCTCATCAAGGTGGGGATCGTGCCCCGCCTTTCAGGGGATATGATCAATGATTTTGATTCCCCCTCCCGCACATAACATTGCAAGCATATCGGGAAGTGGAGAAGCCAACAGCGTGAAAAAAGGAACTCTTGACTTGTCAACAGTCTATAAAGGGGGAGCTACAATAGTCAGCATCCCACGCCTTCTTCCACCTTCCGCTCATGCAGATTTTCAGAGCTCCAGCGCCCCTTTTCTTTGCTTCCACAGCAAATCCCACCCCGTCCCCTTCAGCCATGGCCGGATTCGGCGCCAACGGGAAGTGGGACGCCTCCATCGTCACCGATAGCGACATCGTGAAGTTGAAGAAGGCCGGCTACTTGTCGGCGGACATTGCTCATCGGGCCCCTGAAGCGGGCCAGATTGTCCCCACGCCCAGGCTGGGCGAAAGGGTCGTATTCCTCCCCCATTTCCTTAGGGGGCTTGGATTTCCCCTGCGCCCCTTTGTGAGGGGGTTGATGTTCTACTACGGGCTAGATTTCAATGATCTAGCCCCCAACTCCCTCCTCCACATCTCGTCCTTTATTGTCTCCTGCGAGGCTCTCCTCCGAGTCTAGCCACACTTTGGCCTATGGCTGAAGGTGTTCAACGTCAAGCCCAAGGTGGTTGGTGGCGCACACGTGGACTGCGGTGGGGCCATGATCAGCAAACTGACGCAGGTCCCGTGGCCGGAGGGCAAGTTCATCGACACCATCAAGGTGTGGCAAAAGGAATGGTTCTACATCACCGAGCCAAGGGGAGCTGCCTGGGTGGCAACTCCCGCATTCAGATCTGGAGCCCCTACCAGACTGGCCTCGTGGACCAACAAGAGCCCGGACTAGGGGTCCGCTGACGACTTGAAGGCACTGCAGAAGCGCGTCATCAGCATAATGGAGACCGGCATGAAGCTGGTCAATGTGATCCAGATCATGCTCCAGCGTCGGCTCCTCCCCTGCCAGGAGAGGGCCAAGCCAATGTGGGAGTATGACCCCGGAGATCCGGCCACCGTGCAACATCTCTTCAGCACGACCCACAAGAAAGTGTGGGGTCTGCTATTCAAGCCGCAGAAGGACTAGCCGGTCAAGGGGGAGGACATCGGCCTTGACGCTGCGACCCCTCCGAAGAAGGTGAGTGGCATTGGTCTTAACATGATTTCGAATATTAGCACCGCATGATTTGATTCGAACCTCTTTATGTGGATTTTGCAGGGCTGGCTTGCGAAGGCCGAGAAGATCAGCGGCCCAGCACCACTGCCAAGAAGGGCAAGAAGATGGAGGTGCCGGAAGCCAGGGAGGGCCTCCATCGCAGGGCTCGTACAGACAGCCGGTCTGGAGACATTGCGACCCTATCCGTACGGGAGGGGGACGAGGATGAGGACGAGGAGGAAAGCGCCTCCTCGCACTCTAAGAAGAGGGCAGCGTCCAGCAACGTCGAGGAGGTTCAACCTCCTCAGGCCCGGAAGAGACAGTGCCGGCCTAAGCTGGTCCTGTCCGACAGCTCTTAGCCATGGTCGGATCCCGGGGGAGGACATCGGCCTCGACGCTGCGACCCCTCCGAAGAAGGTGAGCGGCATTTGTGTTAACATGAGTTCGAATATTCGCATCGTATGATTTGATCCGAACCTCTTTATGTGGGTTTTGCAGGGCTGGCTTGCCAAGGCCGAGAAGATCAGCGGCCCGGCGCCGCTGCCTGAAGACCCCGATTCGAACAGCTAGAGAAGTTGTTGGTCGTGGTGCCGTACAAGGCGCCCGACAAGAAGGGCAAGAAGGCGGAGGTACCGGAGACCAGGGAGGGCCTCCGTCGCAGAGCCCGTCTGAACAGCTAGTCCGGGGACACTGCGGCCCTATCCGTACAGGAGGGGGATGAGGACAAGGAGGAAAGCGCCTCCACGCACTCTAAGAAGAGGGTGGCGTCCAGCGACGTCGAGGAGGTTCAACCTCCTCAGGCCCGGAAGAGACAGTGCCGGCCTAAGCTGGTCCTCTCCGATAGCTCGGACTCTGACGAGCAGTCTGAAGCGTCCGAAAAGGTTCCGAAGAAGGAACCCAGGGTCAAGCCCATGCAACCAGGTACATATTGCGACATTTCTAATTGCTTTATTCTTTTAGTAGTCCCTGGTGGAACGTAGATTGATCATTTTTTGGTGGTACAACCCTTCACTTGGCCACCCGGCCGAGGAGACCTCTTCAGGGACGTCCCTGCCCGCCGAACTGGCGGACAGGGGCTCACGCTCTGCACCTCCTCTAATCCCCGAAGAGGTTGGGGAGGTGTTGTCGCGAAAGACCCTTCCTCCTCCGAACTCAGGGGAGGAGGTCGACGCCACCATGGCCGAGGCCGACGCCTCGATCGTTGAAGACCAGGGGGATGCCTCCCTCCTGGCTAACGCGGGGAGGGGATCCGGATCATCCGAACCCTTATCGTATTCGGCTCCCGAGCCCCCAAGGGATCCAATTCCCCCTTTCGATGGGGAAGATGATAGGGGGCCGACGCCCGCACCGAACACCTCAACTCGGGCGGCAGTGGGCTGGCCGGATGCGCTGGCGGAGTTGGTGAACAACTCTGCCGTCGTCGATGAGCACCGTACTCTTATGGGTGCGGTTATACAGGGTGTTCGGTCCATTCATTCCGGACTGAACGACGTTGTTCGAGGCCTGCTAACAGGCTTTGAGGTAAGTCAAGTAATGCTCTTTTCTCATAAATTGGATTTAGTCCTTAGTTTAGGAATGCCATATATCTAGTAGCCCCCGAGACTCTGCAAGGTTTGCGAAGAAAACCTGTGGAGGATCTCGTTCTACAGGACGGTATCTGAAATGGTGAGAATTTTTTAATGTCACAGGCATCTTCTCTGGCCGCAACTGCTAATGCTGCGGTGCTAGAGGAGATAGATCGGAAGCTCAAGCATTCTGATAAAGAGCTTGACCTTGTCAACAAACGGCTTGATGAGGCGCAAGGTAAGCCCTTTGATAAGATGTACAGCTGCTTGATGCCGGATATTGACTATCCGAACTGTATGCTGATCTTTTATTGTGATGATCTTGCAGTTGCCGCCCCTGAAGTCGAGGGCTTGAGGGAGGCCTTGAAGAATGCCGAGGCCGAGGCGGCTGCCAAGAAGATGGCCGCTGACAAGGCGGTGGTCGAGCTCGAGAAGGCCAAGCTTGCTGGTGAGCAGCACGAGGCTCGGGTAACCGAGGTGCAAGTGGAGCTCCAGGATGCCGTCAAGAAGCTTGAAGTCATTGAGAAGGAACAGGGGGAGCAATCCTCCTAGCTGTCCAAGGTGGAGAAGGAGCTCCAGGAGGCGAGGACCGAAGCACGAGGTGTCCGGGAAGAGCTCCGCCAAGTCGGGCAAATTGCAAATGGTAAGAAGTACTTACTGCAGAGTGTGTTCGGAGACAACAGGTTCACCCTGCTGACGCGGGTCTGGCGCTCCGCAGGCATCTTCACCGAGCTTCCGAAGAATGTGGTGGCCGCCATGGAGCATTATGCCGCTCACGAGGAGGACTCCATGCAGCGGCTCTTCTGGTCACAGTTTCTGGATTCCGAGCATACTCCCCTCCTCAGCAATCAAATGAAGCAGCTGATGGAGATGCATCGGATGTCCGAGCTGGCCGTGAAGGACCTCTGTGTTAGTCTGTGGCCCGCCAAGCCCATTCTGGACACCTACTTCGGTCTCGTGCAGAAGCTGCGGGAGGCGCCGCTCCGGATTGACTCCATGAAGCACTCAGTGTGCCTTGAGGGGGCGAGGCTTGCGTTTGCGAAGAGCATGGTGCATTGGCCGACGATTAATACAATGGACATGGCCACTGGTCCTACGCCCAAGGGAAAAGAGTATCACCGCCCTGAGCAATACTTTGCACAGGTGATGAATGGCGCGCAGGCGATAGAGGGCCAGTGTTCAAAAGATGTAATGCTTGAATGACTATATTAAGTTTTTACCAATTGGACCTTATGCTTTATGACGCGTCCGCCTGACTTGTTTTATATTGTCATGATTTTAATTTTGACTCCTATTTAGCCGTATGTTTATTCTGAAAGCTACTAGTTGTCGGCTTTAGCCCCCAGGTGAATGTCACGAGGGGTGTTTTGTCTCCGCGCTGTTACCCTTAGCCAACGTCTTGGTACTCGGAGGCGGTAGCGCGTGAGCAAAACTAGGCAATCAGACTATTCGGTTTTACTGCTTTCACTTAGCCTTAGGAGCTTGACGGTGGAGGCTAAGGACTAGCCCCCTGTGTTTTGTAATGTACTTGGGGGCAAATGCCTGCCCTTTCTGATCACGTGGTTTGTGTTAAGACGAACCCTTCGTGTGACATGGCAAAATCACCAACGATTTTTAGAGTCAAACCTCGTCATCGGATCGCTGATCAGTTCGCGCTTACTATGACGGTTAGTTTTTGGCTTTCTCCTCCTGAGTACTTGACCGGGTGAGCCAGAAGTATAATCGCAGGGTTTCTCCATTTGCCCTCTTAGCCGAACATGCAGAACATAAGGGGCAAGAACAGGAGCCTGGCAACCCAACTATTGACCTAAGACATAGTTCAGAACTTGATGCATATAGTGCAATATCCGAGATGCCGAACACTCGGCGGAAAGCGGTGTCGGACTTGGGGTGCCGAGCTGATAGGGAAATCAAGCTCTAGGATAGTTAACCGATCATGTTTTCATGTCGGGCTGTTCGAAGAGCGAGGGGAGAATCAGAAAGGAAATAGACAATCACAAGATGCGGATATCTGAACACCATAAAGGACGTTTTTATTATTTCTCATAGGCTCAAGACGTCTAACCGTACAATTCGAACTGCGAAGGCATTATTTGTAAAAAGGAAAAAGTTTTACAGAGTAAAGGTTTATGCAGGGCCTTGACGCATGAGTCGAAGCCTCCACTTTGCCCTGCTGCACGTCTGCGCCTTTGCTTCGGAGAGGTGGGGGTTAGGACCTTCGATGAGACCTTGAGGGGCGAGGATCCTGTCGATGAAGCTTTGTGGTGGTGGGGAAGGGTTTCCGGAATTGGCCCCCGGGTCGTCCGAAGACAACGTAATTCCGAAGTTCGGGTTAGCCGAACATATGCTTTGAATTTATTAATATATGCCTCATGGCTGCCCATGGTATTTTGAGTGCGAACTTGTGCCGACGAGGCACGTGGAGCGCGAAGAATGTGGGCGTGCCGTGGGGCGCGCATCCTGATACGTCTCCAACGTATCTACTTTTCCTAACGCTTTTCCTCTTGTTTTGGACTCTAATTTGCATGATTTGAATGAAACTAACCCCGGACTGACGCTGTTTTCAGCAGAACTACCATGGTGTTGTTTTTGTGCAGAAATAAAAGTTCTCGGAATGGAACGAAACTTTGCGAGGAATTTTTATACAAAATAAGAGAATTTTCGGAGCCAAGAGCCACCTGAGGGGGGCACCTGGGTGGGCACAACCCACCAGGGCGCACCCAAGTGGGTTGTCCCCACCTGGTGGCCCCGCAAACCCTGAAACCGACGCTATAAAATCCTATTTTTCCAGAAAAAAATCAGGGAGAAAGAATTATTGCGTTTCGCGAGACGGAGCCGCTGCCGTCTCCTGTTTTTCATCGGAAGGCCAGATCTGGAGTCTGTTTGGGGTTCCGGAGAGGGGGATCTTCGATCTTCATCATCACCAACCCTTCTCCATCTCCAATTCCATGATGCTCCCCACCGGGAGTGAGTAATTCCTTCGTAGGCTCGCTGGTCGGTGAGGAGTTGGATGAGATTCATCATGTAATTGAGTTAGTTTTGTTAGGGCTTGATCCCTAGTATCCATTATGTTCTGAGATTGATGTTGCTATGACTTTGCCATGCTTAATGCTTGTCACTTTGGGCCCGGGTGCCATGATTTCAGATCTGAACCGCTTATGTTATCACCATTATATCTATGTTCTAGATCCGATGTTGCAAGTTATAGTCACCTACTACGTGTTATGATCCGGCAACCCCGGAGTGACAATAGTCGGGACCACTCCCGGTGATGACCGTAGTTTGAGGAGTTCATGTATTCACCGTGTGTTAATGCTTTGTTCCGGTTCTCTATTAAAAGAAGGCCTTAATATCCCTTAGTTTCCAATATGGACCCCGCTGCCACAGGAGGGTAGGACAAAAGATGTCATGCAAGTTCTTTCCATAAGCACGTATGAGTATTTACGGAATACATGCCTACATTATATTTATGAACTGGAGCTAGTGCCGTATCGCCCTAGGTTATAACTGTCTCATGATGAATATCATCCAACAAATTACCGATCCAATGCCTACGATTTTCCTACATATTGATCTTGCTAAGTTACTACTGCTGATGTTACTATTGCACTTGCTACAATATCACTGCTATCACTGTTACCGTTACTATTGCTGTTGCTACTATTATCAAAACTATCATACTACTTTGCTACTGATCACTTTGCTGCATATAATTAATCTCCAGGTGTGGTTGAATTGACAACTCAGCTGCTAATACTTACAAATATTCTTTGGCTCCCCTTGTGTCAAATCTATAAATTTGGGTTGAATACTCTACCCTCGAAAACTGTTGCGATCCCCTATACTTGTGGGTTATCACATCCCTATTTGCGGCGAATGCATGCGAGTTCCCATGACGGGGAACGGGTTCGAACGCATTTACTATTGTCGCCGGCATTTATGGTGGGTCGGCATCTGGACCTTGTCGGCGTTCTGGGAACCAGGGTACCCAGAATTGCCTGCCTGCGGCCCACGGCGTGGCTCCCTCAACGGCCTGGTACAACCCATCTACAAGACCACCAAGGCAAGACCCTCGCGAGGCGGATGACACCAAGACCTCCTGAGGGAGCGGCCTTCCCAGGCGGCCTCCTGAGGAGCGAAGATTTCTATGCAGGTACCCAGCCTCATGAGGCTACGATGACGCAAGCCATGACGACCAAGGCCAGGCGGGCGCCAGCGGGCGCAGAGGAGGTAGTTTCCTCTTTGGTGCTAAGGAGGCAAGGACAGGCGTGGGTTCCCAAGGAGTCTAGCAAAGGTTTCCATTCCAGTGCTACAAGACCAAGGCCGCCAGGACGGCAAGATGGATGTCATCGTCGAGCCCACCATTGCGTCATGGCTAGAAGCTTTGCAGACGAAGACCACCTTTCGTCAGGATAAGATGTACTAGTTGTCCCCTTTCAAATTGGCCACTATGGGATCCCTTCCCACCTACGATTTGGGAAGAGGACTGAGGCCACTATAAGTATAGGTTAGCCACCACCATAGAGCAGGACGACCCCCCCGGGATTGGATCCATTCCACCCTCATCATCCCCAAACCTCGAGAGGTTGTTCACCCCTTATAATAGTTCATCCTCAGCCAATCGCGAGGCCAATCCACCACAAAGCAGGAGTAGGGTTTTAGACCGCAAGGTAGCCCAAACCTGGGTAAACTGCCGTGTTCATCTTCTTCCTCACCTTCACGCAAGTCCGGCTAGGCTAGGCCGTGGGGCGACGAGTAGGCAGGCTTGAGAGGTTGAGTTCTTCGCACACGCCCCACAGTTCGAACCTTCTTGCGTCTGCGGAGTGCTGAATCTGACATTTGGTGGGCCAGGTAAGGGCGTGTCGAAGGCCCGCCTCTTCGCCAGGCACGGCCCGTTCTTGCCCCGCTTCGCCCATGACGAGAGCTCACCGAGATCGCGCCGAGCGCTGGGCCGCTCGCGCCTCCCAGGCGACACCCCCCGGCCTCGAGGCCCTTTGACGCCCCGGTCACCGCACACTGGGCGCCACGGCCGGTGCAGCCGCACGCCCGTGGCCGGACCCGTTGACGCCGCTTTCCGCATGGCGCGGTGGCCATGCCGCCACGTCCGCCTTCAACCTCGCCGCGACATTGACTCCCCGCGCCCGCCATGGGCTTACGAGCGCGCGGACAGCGCTCCTTGTGGCGCGAGAGCTTTTGCGCCGCCATACCACCGGGGACAGCTGTGACCCATGGCTCTGTAGGATCATCGAGCTGCTGGATGCCGCCTGCGGAGGACCAGGACCGGCCGCTTCATGGCCGGAGTTGCGGTTTTCATCTTGGGCCCGCGCGTGCCCGTGTTGCATTTGCTCGTCCTTCAGGAGAGGACCTGGGGGGCTCCACCGTGGCGGGGTCACGAGCTGGACTCTGCCTCTAGCCCAAGGAGTGACCCCTCGGGCGCTGGTTGGGACGGATAGCCGCCATGGGCCATCTCCTAGCCGGTATGGCTCCTTCGCGGCAACGATGGCCAACACGGTGGAGGAACCGGAAGTTGCCTTTGAGACAACGGTCGCCCCCGCCCCCTTGCCACCGCCAGCATTCGCCGCGTGGCGGGAGGAGGGGCCGGGTGCATCGCCAGGATGGCCATGGCATCATGAGGCCAGGACAGGCCGCGAGATGGCGCGGCGCCCTTGGCCGCGCCGACCATGATTGCATTTTGCTCACGATCAATCTCTCAAAGCATACATCGCACTAACTCTGAGATGCAGGTAGAACGTGTTCGGCGGCACCTTCGTGAGGTGATGGGCAGGCTGGGTGTGACCTCATGAGGCTAGGGAGCCCCATACTCAGTAGGCCTCGACAAGGGGGGGGGACCGGAGCACGGCAGCAAGCTCGGTGGGTTGCGGCCCGCCCACGCTGTCGTGACCGGGGCACTCGGGAGACCTTGCGCCCACCCTCTCGCGAGGTCGCAGCGCTCAGCCTGCCTGGGACCAAGCATGGCCCCTCCCCAGACCTCGGGTGTCCAGGCGAGGCGCGTCGGGGCACCACGGCGGGGGCTAGCCTTGTGCCCAGCGGGGATCCAGGGCTAGGCCCCCCCCGCGCCACCGGGGCTCGCGGCCCCGCCGCGGCGGCATTGCATGTTGTCAGGACCCCAGGGGCCAGGGGCCCTGTCCGGAGGTGGGTCCCCAAGGGAAAGCGGTCGTGACCTCACGGCTATGCGGGGGGACCCGCGCCCCAGGCCGCTTGTCTCGAGCCTGGGGCAGGGACGGGGTCCGCGCTCCGGGGTCCTGACACACCCCACCTCCTGAAGACCTGCTCATGACACTCTCACGTAATAATGAGTGGGGCTGTACATGTCCCGGAGTCTCCTGAGTGCCACCCTGGGGCCTCACGGGGGCTCCCGCCCATGTCTAGTAGAAGGCCCATGCTCCGTGCTGGCGGACGACACGGTCCCCCAATGACTATGCCCACACCCAGTGGAAGCCCCATGCTCCGCGCTGGCGGGAAGACTAGAGAGTTAGCTTAGGTGCCGGATGCGGCTGTTCTTTGCCTTCTCTTTTAACCGAGTTTTCTGCTTCTTGGAATGGACTTGCAGTTCTTGTGCTTTTGTTTAAAAAAAGGGGGGTTTCTCGACTTTTCTTCTTCTAGCGGTTTTTTCTTCGCTTGGCTCCCACTTTTGTGCAAGATGACGGGCCCCAATGGCTCCCTCCATCGCACCCCGTGAGCAGGTGCTGGGCACGGTGCGCACGCTTGGATCAGCCCAGCGGCGCTGACAATGCCCTAAGGGCACAGGCCACAGCAGCCGCGGCCTTGCCCGCGCGCACACCTCTCCGGACCTCGGCGTCCGGATCCTTGCGCGGTGCTCTCGGAGTGAGCTAATGGGTACGTATGGCCCAGGGCCTTCGGCAGGCGCCCGCCTCTGGACCTTGGTCGGGCGCCGCGACCCGGCATGGCAATGATGGCCGACCCTGCTCAGGGACCGGGGGCGCATGAAGGGTAGAGGAAAGGCGACACCAGGGAGTGCAATATTACTTAAATACATTATAAAGAAAGTTCTTCCAAAAATGCATTCGCATCCCCGCGGGGTCACATCCAAAGTCTTGGTAGGAAAATAGGAGAAAACAAGCCTAGGGAGATGCCCTGTCACTGTCGATGCTGCCATCGTCATCATCATCAGCACCGTGCTCCTCGACCACGGGCGCACGCACACCCTCGGCAGGGGCAAGCTTCGCAATCAGATCGTCCACATGATCCTCCACCCAGTCCGCCAGAGCGCCTTGGATTACTCCAGGCATGGGGGCTATCACGGCCTCGAAGTCGAAATCAGGATCAGAGCGGAGAAGGTGGCTAAAGACGCGTGAGAGAGCACACGCGAGAAGATCGCGGCTCCTCTAATCTACAAGTTGGCGCGCCCTTGCGGCCCCACCTTCAAGGCATGACATGACCTGGGTGAAGAAGCTGAGGTAGCCGGCATCGTCAGCGACAAGGGGGATGGAGACGTTCTCGTCACAAATATTGTTCAAGGCCCGGTTAGTCCTGCGCCCAAGTGCCTCGAACATCCGGGAGCGCTCGCGCTGGAGCACCCGGGCTTGACTCGCCTCGTCCAAAGCTTTCTCCATGAGGGAGGAAACGTCTCCCACGTGCTTGCAAAGGAAGGATAGCTCGGCCTCGGCCGTGGCCCAAGCGTCCATCGTGGCCTTCTCACGTCCCTCCGCCGCGGCCAGCTTCTCCTTGAGGCGGTCGGCCTCGCCCTTCAGCTCATCGCGCCGCGTGCAGAAGCGGGCCTCCTAAAGCTCCAGCTTTTGGCGGTATTCCTCGGCAAGGGCCCTGCGGACCTCCACGACCTTCTTGTCAGCTTCTCTCTGGATTGTCACCTCCCGAGAAGCAAGAGCGTCCTCATCAGTGGCCACCTGGCGCTCCATCACCTCCAGCCGCTCGCGCTCCAGGCTCTACTCCAGCGCCTCCAACTTCAGCATGTCCTCAAGCGTGTTGAGCCTCGCGTCGCTCGTTGGTGGTCCGCCCGTCGAGGCAGCAAGTGCGGCTTTGCGCGCTGAGACCTGTCGCTCGAGGGCGGCATTTGAAGCTCGAAGCTCCTTCTCCCGCCTCTCGGCCGCCTCGCGCCGGCAACCCGTGGCTCGGGCTTCCTCCAGGGCGCGATTGCAAGCCTCCCTCGCCGCGGCAAGGGAGTCTTCCGCTTCCCTTTGAGCCTGCTCGCGCTGGAGGCGACCGAAGTTGACGGCGACCTCGAGCCGGTGCCATCCGCGCGCCAGGTGCAGGCGTTCCACCTCAAGCCGAGAGTCCACATCACCAAGCTCCACCCCAAGGCGGCCAAGTGCTCGCCACCTCCTGAAGAAGGCCAAGCCAGATGGCGCTACGGCCGCGCGCAAGCTCCAATGCCTGGCCTGGGCCTTCCCCCGCACCTTGATCGGCCGAAGGAGTGTGAGAGGATTTGCCCGTCTCCGGCAGAGGCCCGGGAGCTGGCGTCCCTTCGCCCGCTCCCCTGGCTCAAGGCGGGACACGACTCGGGCTCACCCCGCCTCTTGAAGATGACGCCATCGCGCGAGCCGCCCAGCCGCCTGCAAGAACCAACGGGGGAGCCCTTGGTACTGCCCCCACAAACTGGAGGCCACTCCTAAGGAAGGACGTCAGGAACGCAGGCTCGAGGCTCCCCAGGGTCGGCCTCGGTTCAGGTGCGGGCACCACCTTACGCACGGTCGCACGGCTCCCGAGGCACCAGGTCGCGACAGGACCAGCACCCTCCGGAGGTGGTGCTCGGGGCGCGTTCGCCCCCTCATCAGAAGGGATCCTTGGGAACCAGAGTTAGGAGGTGGCGTGGGATGCAAGGATCAAGAAGGAGTCAAGGCACTTACTCATCCACGGCAACCCACTTCCTTCTCTTCAGGGCCCTCAGGGCAGGGCTGCGACAGCTGTCGGGCCCCCTCCTCCTCTGGGACTGGCGGGGTCTAGGTGACAACACGCTGAAGCCCGGCACATGGCCTCCCGCTGCGGTATCGGCGGCAGCGGCCCCTGGACGGGCGTTCTCCGCGCCGCTCGAAAGGATGGAGACGGGTGCTTGGGGGGCGCATGGCTCAGGAGGCCCCTCCACGGCCACCTCGGGGGCGCGTGCCTCGGGACCAGAGGGCACTGGAACCGCCAGCAAGGGGTTGTCGTGAGGCCCTGTGTGGCCCTCGGGGAGCAGCCCCCACTCATCGAAGCACGGCATCTTCTCGGCGAAGGCTTTCCCGCTTGAATAGTCGTACAAGGGATGCCCCTCAGGAGGAAGCGCAACGGGCGCCTCGCCTGTCAGGAGGAGGAGCATCTCGCGTAGCATCTTAGGGGGAGCGAAGGCACCTGAAGTCTCATGGGGTCATCAGGGCCGGTGAAGGCCCACATTGGGCGAGAATGGCGCTGGAGTGGAGCGATGCGCCGCCGGATGAATTCCCGCGCCACCATCGCCATCGTCACCCCGCCTCCTTTAGCTTGGCCAGCCTGGACAAGATGCGCGCAAGCCGCGCGTCAGCAAGCTCCGCGTGCCCCCAGCCGGAGCTCGGTTCCGCTGGCGCCGACGGGATAAGGAGCAGGGGGCTGTACGTGGCCGCGTCGACATACACCCAATGCTTCCGGAACCCCTTCGCGTCCGGGAAAGGCGAGGTCTCAATGCAGGAGCTCGTAATCGCCCCCACTGCGCGAAGCGACACGCACCCCGAGCGTTGCCCGCCGGCGACCTTCTAAAGGGAGAAGAAGTGGCGGAGAAGAGCTACAGACGGGGCGACGCCCGCGAAGGCTTTGCACAAGAACGCGAAGCCGGAAAGAAGGACAACGGACCCGGGGTCAAGATGCAGCGCATGAATCTGGTAATGTGTCATCACGGTGTTGAAGAAATCCAAGAATGGCAGCAACAGACCGGCGAAGATGGCGTGAAGATGGATGAGGACGTTGGTGGCTTCCAGGTCGGCTAAAGCCTGGGAAGCTGGCCAGATCTTCGTCGCCTTCCACTCATTGGAATCAGCGGCAATTGCAAGCCGGACCTTGCCCAGCCCCTCTTGATTGATCACGGTGGACCGGCCCAATGCTGGTTCCGACCTCGGCGAGGGCTCCGCCGCCACCAAGGACTGGCTCTTCTTCTTCCTGGGGGCCATGGCGACGAGGTGGAGTGGAGCCGGTGCGGGATATGGCGAAGAGGGTGCGAGTCTGCGAGGAGGAGAAGGAGCAAAGGGCGAGCGTGCGGTGGGGTAATGATGATCCTGCAGGCGCGCACCGGCCTTTTATCAACTAAGGAGCAGTTGCCAAGACGGCGTGGGGAATCGGAGATGCCCACGTCCCATGAAGCACCACATGTCAGCCTAGCCCGCAGGCGATTGGGGCCCGTGGCGCCTCGCCCTTGCCCTTTGGCTTTACCTCGAAGCCAAGTCCAAGCGCGCCTTGGGCCCGGGGGCTACTGTTGGCATTCTGGGAACCAGGGTACCCAGACTTGCCTGCCTGCAGCCCACAGTGTGGCTCCCTCAACGGCCTGGTACAGCCCATCTACAAGACCACCAAGGAAAGACCCTCGCGACGGGCCAAGCCTCGCGAGGTGGACGACACCAAGACCTCCTGAGGGAGCGGCCTACCCTGGCGGCCTCCTAAGGAGCGGAGATTTCTATGCAGGTACCCAGCCTCATGAGGCTACGATGACGCAAGCCATGACGACCAAGGCCAGGCGGGCGCCAGCGGGCGCAGAGGAGGCAGTTTCCTCTTTGGTGCTCAGGAGGCAAGGACAGGCGTGGGTTCCCAAGGAGTCTGGCAAAGGTTTCCATTCCAGTGCTACAAGACCAAGACCGCCAGGACGGCAGGACGGATGTCATCGTCGAGCCCACCGTTGCGTCACGGCCAGAAGCTTTGCAGACGAAGACCACCTTTTGTCAGGATAAGATGTACTAGTTGTCCCCTTTCAAATTGGCCACTGTGGGATCCCTTCCCGCCTACGATTTGGGAAGAGGACCGAGGCCACTATAAGTATAGGTTAGCCACCACCGTAGAGCAGGACGAACCCCCCGGGATCGGATCCATTCCACCCTCATCATCCCCGAACCTCGAGAGGTTGTTCACCCCTTGTACTAGTTCATCCTCAGCCCCTCGCGAGGCCAATCCACCACAAAGTAGGAGTAGGGTTTTATACCGCAAGGTGGCCCGAACTGGGTAAACTGCCATGTTCATCTTCTTCCTCACCTTCACACGAGTCCGTCTAGGCTAGGCCGTGGGGCGACGAGTAGGCAGGCTTGAGAGGTTGAGTTCTTTGCACACGCCCAAGAGTTCGAACCTTCTTGGGTCTGCGGAGCCCTGAATCTGACAGGCCTGTATGGGCCGGTTTGGTCTTCGGCCGCTAGGGCCGCAGTATGCTCTTTGGTTCAAAGTGAACGTTCTGTGTTGCCGTTGATAGTTATGATGCCTGAAGGACCAGGCATCTTCAACTTGAGGTACGCGTAATGCGGAATGGCATTGAATTTGGCGAACGCCGTTTAACCGAGGAGGGCGTGATAGCCGCTGCGGAAAGGTGCAATGTCGAAGATCAAGTCCTCGATTCGGAAGTTGTCCGGAGAGCCGAACACTACTTCAAGCGTCACAGTGCCTATGCAGTGAGCCTCCATTCTGGAATGACCCCCTTGAAGGTGGTGTTACTGGGTTTGATCCTTGATGGATCGATCCCCATCTTCCTCACTGTGTCTTCGTATATCAGATTGAGGCTACTGCCCCCGTCCATTAGGACTCTAGTGAGGTGGAATCCATCGATGATGGGGTCAAGTACTAAGGCTGCGGATCCTCCGTGGCGTATTCTGGTCAGGTGATCCCTGCGATCGAAAGTGATCGGCCAGGCTGACCATGGATTGAACTTCGGCGCTACGGGCTCGACGAAATATATGTCTCACGGTGCTCGCCTCCTTTCCTTCTTTGGTATGTGGGTTGCATAGATCATATTCACTGTCTTGACCTCGGAAGGGAAGGGTTTCTGGCCTCCACTATTTGGCCTACGGGGCTCGTCATCGTCCTCGCTTCGTGGGCTTTTGCCTGAGTCTTCGGTTGTAAGCTTGCCGGCCTGCTTTATCACCCAGCAGTTATGGTTGGAGTGGTTGGCGGGCTTCTCTGGAGTGCCGTGGGTCTGGCAAGTCCTGTCCAGGATTGCGTCTACTCTAGATGGGCCATCGCCGTTGCCTTTAGGGGCTTTCTTTTGGGGTCTGGACTTCTGATTTCAGAATCCAGCATTTACTGCCGTATCCTCGCCCTCGCGGTCATTGTGGCGACGTTTACTCTTGCTGCGTCGGGGCTTTCCATTTCCGTCCCGAACCTCGGAGGTACTGGGTGTGTCGGGGTTGGCATTTTTTCGAGCGAGCCAACTGCCTTCACCCGCGCAAAAGTGGGTCATGAGAGAAGTAAGGGCTGCCATAGTTCTTGGTTTGTCCTGGCCGAGCTGTCTTATGAGCCATTTGTCCTTGACACTATGCTTGAAAGCGGCCAAGGCTTCGGCATCCGGACAATCGACAATATGGTTTTTCTTTGTCAGGAATCGGTTCCAAAATTGTCGGGCAGATTCTCTGGGCTATTGTGTGATGCAATTTAGGTCGTCAGCGTCCGGCGGCCGGACATAGGTGCCCTGAAAGTTCGCTCGAAAAGCATCCTCAAGCTCTTCCCAACAACCTATAGAGTCTTCGGGAAGGCTATTCAACCAGTGTTGAGCCGGACCTTTAAGCTTTAGTGGTAGATATTTAATGGCGTGGAGGTCGTCTCCTCGCGCCATGTGAATGTGGAGGAGGAAATCCTCTATCCATACGGCCGGGTCTGTGGTTCCGTTGTATGGTTCAATGTTCACGGGCTTGAAGCCTTCCGGGAATTGGTGTTGCATTACCCTCTTTGTGAAGCACAGGGGGTGTGCGGCGCCCCGAACTCGGGCTACATCGCGTCGGAGGTCTTCGGCCATCCGAGTCTGCTACTGCTCCCGGACTCTATAGTTTCGGTTCGGCCAGTCATAATATTCTTCCCGGTGAGTGGGCGGGTATTCCCTTGGCGTCTAGATCGTGACGGAGGTCGTACTCGTAGGTGGGCCGCACATGATCCTTGCCGTAACGGCGAGGTGGGGCGGCGGGGTGTTCGGCCTCGTTAGCTCCTCTGTCCCGCCCTCTAGGGGGCGGTCTGACTGTTCGGCGCGTGTGGGCTCTACGGCCTCGTTGTCGAATTGTGGCCGCAATCTTCGCTTGGGATAACTTTTCATTAGCTGTTCACGGCCGTACCCTTCTTCGGCGGCTAGGACTTTGGTCCATCGATCATTGAGGGTGTCCTGTTCGGCCTTGATCCTGCGTTTCTGTTTCTTCAGACTGTGGGCGGTGGCTAGAAGCCTCCGTTTAAACCGCTTCTACTCCAGCGGGTCTTCGGGGACGATGAAATTGTCATACTCGAGACTGGCCTCCTCTTCGGAGGATGGGAGATAGTTGCTGTCTTCGGAGTTATCGGGGTTTTCTGGGTTGAACGGGTCCTCCTGCTCCACGGGGTCATCCTGATGATGTTCGTTAGCTGCGGCTCCGGCGAGGTCATCCGTATTATTCGCGGTGTCGTTCTCCGCAGAGTCCATGTTGCTTGCATGGCTGCGACGTGGTTTTGATCAACGACGCTGTCTTCGGCGTTTGGGCGGCTCATCTCCAGGCTTGTCTCGGTCCTGATTGGGAGTGCCATCGCCATCCTTGGGGGTGTCCACCATGTAAATATCATAGGTGGACGTGGCCGACCAGCGACCGGTGACGGGGAGGGGGGGCGACGTCGGTACTAGCCGTGGCTCCGCCATCCTCGTCCATGTATTCGGCGTTTTACGAATTATAATCTAGCATATCGGTTAAATCATCGACAGTGGCTACCAAGTGGGTGGTGGGTGGGACATAAAATTCCCTGTGCTACACCTTGAATGGTTGATGATTGTGGGCGGGAGGGCAGGTCCTCCTAGATGGTCATTTTCTGGATTCGGTCTAGCGCCTCGTTTAACATAGCGAGGGTCGCCGAACTCGAGGGCTCTATGCCAAGTTCCACTATGATGGGGTGGGGGCAGTAAGTGCCCTGGCCGGTCCTTGGTTTCCACAGGCCGAGCTAAACTCGGGGTACGATGCCGGATCCTGGAGGGGGGTCCGGATTGTCACTGAGGACTAAGGACGAGCCTTGGTTTTTGCGTGTGGTTTCCATGCCGGGATTCGAGATCGAGCTGCTTCGGGCCGGGGGTGACCCCTAGCAATCAGTTGCTGGCTTGTCGTAAGGGCTTAAGGCCAGAGGAGCGTTGTGACGGAAAGGTTCAGCCGAGATTGACTCTTGGCTTCCGCCTCCTGATTCTGCCTCGAAGGCTGAGGACAGGCCCTCCACAGACATGACGGACCCGGCCGAAGCTGGAGTCTGGCCCTCGCCTGAAGCAGAGCCCTCCAGGCTCGAAGCTGTTTGGAGGGAGGGGGCCGATCTGTAGATCGGATCGGAGGGGGACTCCAGAGCGGGCATGGCGAGGCCTGTGAGGGTGCAGAAGGGGGCGGCAAAACCAGCGAAGACCAGATCACCCCGCGTGTCCGCAATGTATTCTAGATTACCGAATCGAATTCGGTGTTCAGGAGTGAAGTTGTTGATCTGACCCAAACGGCCAGTCGGGTCGGCATGCAGCACGATGCTGCCGAACGCAAAGAGTTGACTGGGGACAAAGAAGTCCCCGGATTTGATGCCTGCTCCTACGATCAGGCAAGCCATCGATCCTTTGGGCGACCCCACAGCGGAACTCTCAGTGAAAGCACCAATGTCGGTGTCAAAACCGGCAGACCTCGGGGTAGGGGGTCCCGAGCTGTGGATCTAGGATCGATGGGGAACAGGGGACGATGAACATGATGTTTACCCAGGTTCGGGCCCTCTCGAAGAGGTAATACCCTACGTCCTGCTTGATTGTATTGGATGTATAGTATTGTTACAGAGTAGATCTACCTCGAGATCAACATGAGCTAAACCCTAAGGTGATGAGGTGATGAATATGGCTCCCTTCATAAAGACTACAAACCTCGGTTTATATAGACACTGGTAGGGTTAGGGTTACCGGAGATAGATTACAATAAGGAGAAAAGAGATCATGTCCATCCTTGACTTGGAGGGCACACCACGGCTTCATAGATCTTCTGTTGCTATGTGGCTTCACCAGTCCGGCCCATATCCAATGGGCCAGCGCCCCGAGGACCCCTTAGTCCATAACTCCCTCACATCACAAACAACTCGGATGGATCAACTGTATGCCACGTATCGCACACGCAACTCTAATCTGATTCGTGCTTGATGTCTCCGCCGTCGCTCGCACAGTTCATCTTATTTTCCACGTATCATTGTGCCGGCCTCTGCTCGCGTCCCTCGGCACGCTCTGCTCGTTGTTAGGCGCCAC
Source organism: Thinopyrum elongatum (assembly GCA_011799875.1). Lineage (NCBI taxonomy): Eukaryota > Viridiplantae > Streptophyta > Magnoliopsida > Poales > Poaceae > Thinopyrum > Thinopyrum elongatum. The sequence goes on along the minus strand of CM022297.1, from coordinate 406,892,632 downwards.
AGCGCGTTGTTCTCGCCGTTAGGCGCTGCGGCGCGCTGTGCTCGCGTCTGTCGGTGCGCTCTACCCGCGTACCTCCACGCGCTCGGCTTGTGGACAGCTTTTCCTTGCGTGTTCAACTGCTATATGCATATATATATGGTTGCTCGCGGTTGAGGCACCGCAGAGGGCTCTGCTCGCGTCCCTACGCGCGCACTCTGCCAGCGGTTGGGGCATGTGCACGATCACGTTGGGGGCCCATATGCATGCGGTTGCGCCGCGCGTGTCACCACGATGCAGTTACGTGCAGCATGATGGAGTTACGTGCTGCAAATTAGAACTGCCATCCGGGCGTGCGGATATTCCAGGCCGTCCGGCTTCCCCATTAATTCCCGCGGCCATTGATACGTCTCCAATGTATCTATAATTTATGAAGTATCATGCCATGTTTACAACAATTTTATATGGTTTTGGCATGATTTGATTAGAACTAACTCGGACTGACGTTGTTTTCAGCAGAACTACCGTGGTGTCATTTTTTTGTGCAGAAATAAAGTTCTCGGAATGGGCTGAAAATTTACGGTGATTTTTCATGGACCAAAAGAGACCCCGAAGCACCGGAGCTAGACCAGAAGAGTCCTGAGGAGTCCACAAGCCAGGGGGCGCGCCCTACCCCCCAGGGCGCGCCTTGAGGGCTTGTGGGCCCCTCGGGCACCTCCTTGACTTGTTTCTAATGCCAAAAAATCTTATAAATATAGAAACCTCCAAAAAGAACCCTAGATCGAAAGTTCCGCCGCCGCAAGCCTCTGTAGCCACGAAAAACCAAACGGGAGCCCATTTCGGCACCCTGCCGGAGGGGCAAACCATCATCCGAGGCCATCTTCATCATCCCGGCGGTCTCCATGATGAGGAGGGAGTAGTTCACCCTCGGGGCTGAGGGTATGTACCAGTAGCTATGTGTTTGATCTCTCTCTCCCGTGTTCTTGATTTGGCACGATCTTGATGTACCGCGAGCTTTGTTATTATAGTTGGATCATATGGTGTTTTTCCCGCTCTACCTTCTTGTGATGAATTGAGTCTTGCTCTTTGAGGTTTCGTTATGTTGGATTGAGTATTGGATTTGAGAACACTTGATGTATGTCTTGCGATGGGATATCTGTGGTGACAATGGGATGTTCTATTGATTCACTTGATGTTTTTTTTGGCACTCAACTCGCGGATTCCCGAGGTGACATTGGGGTAATCTATGCATAGGGGTTGATGCACGTTTTCGTCCTACATTCTCCGATAGAAACTTTGGAGTGATTCTTTGTTGCATGTTGAGGGATTGTTATATGATCCAATTATGATATCATTGTTGAGAGAATTTGCACTAGTGAAAGTATGAACCCTAGGCCTTTTTCAAGCATTGCAACACCATTTTTGCTCACTTTTGTTACTAGTTACCTTGCTGTTTTTATATTTTCAGATTACAAAAACCTATATCTACTATCCATATTACACTTGTATCACCATCTCTTCACCGAACTAGTGCACCTATACAATTTACCATTGTATTGGGTGTGTTGGGGACACAAGAGACTCTTTGTTATTTGGTTGCAGGGTTGTTTGAGAGAGACAATCTTCATCCTACGCCTCCCACGGATTGATAAACCTTAGGTCATCCACTTGAGGGAAAATTGCTACTGTCCTACAAAACTCTGCGCTTGGAGGCCCAACACGAGTCTACAAGTAGAAGGTTGCGTAGTAGACATCAGCAATTATAACCTTAGTCTCTTCAACCTTTCAATCTCCCCCCCCCACAACACAACAAGCACACCCACGACGACAGATACAGAGAGGATATCTACCGGCGCTCCAATGGAGTTCGGTGAGCATAAAGTGGAGACCCACGCGAGGCAGACGGATCTCTCGGTGGTGTGCACCATCGACCCGGCCGTGGTGGAGGACTACATCAACACCGTGGAGCAGTTGCTTGCTCGAGACAAGTACAAGGTGGTCGGCATCGACCTCCAGTACACCAGCGGTCATCCCGGCAAAGATCAGAAGGTTGTCGTCGCCCAGTTGTGCGTGCGCCATCATGTCCTCATCTACCACTAATGCATGGCCACAGAGCCTTCCGACCGTTTCGCCAGGTTTGTCAACAGCACCGACTACAAGTTCTCTACGACGGAAACCTCCAACGATGTAAAAGCGCTCACGGTTACGGGCTTGGCCTGCAAGAAACTTGTCGAAATCCGTGACCACTACAGGGTCTGGGGCGGCACGAAGAAGGACTCCCTGGTTGAACTCGCCTCGGCCATCATCGACCCCTACTATGAAAAGATGAAGCGGGATGCCAATAGAACAAGTCCCGTATCCTGGCACGGGGCTTGGATGCAGCAAGTGGATGAACCTCACCTCAGGTTCGCGGCCAAGAGCGTGTACACATGCTACGAGATGCACAGGCGGATCGTTGACATGAGGAAGTGCCTCGTTCCCAAAATCGATGAGGTCGGATCGAGCCACAAGCAGAGCAGTAGTGGCAAGCGTCACAAGAAGTAGATGATGATCAGATGATCGTTTATCCTAGTTAATTATGCATGTAATATATAGTTTACTTTGGTGTGTGGAAATGTCATGTTTGTAGTAGCCACCTGTGTAATTATGCATGTAATAGTTTACTTTGGTGTGTGCAATTAAATGTCATGTCTCATGTGTGTAGTAGCCACCTATGTAATTCGATGTTTAATTTGGTTATGCAGCCATGTCCTTATAAGTGTGTATATATATGTTGTTGTTCTATATGCAATCCCATCGCACAACACACACGTCTTATTAGCAGCAATCGTCTGTGTTATTATCGGTCTTCGCACACATTTCTGATTACAGACTTGTTTGCCGCGTATCACACACATGTTGTTAAATTGAATCATTTCTGTTCTCTTGGCTCAATGCAAACAGTTCATCCGAGTGGACTGTTTGCCCTCTATCGCACACACCTTGATCTGGCTGACCGTTTCTTTTGTTTCGCCTAATCACAAACAGTTCATTGAGTGAGCTGTATGCCGTAAATCGCACACACCTTGATCTGGCTGACTGTTTCTGTTGTGTTGCCTAATCACAAACAGTTAATCCGAGTGAACTGTATGCCGTATATCGCACACACTTTCATCTGGCTGCCTGTTTTTGTTGTTCTGCCTCATCGCAAACAGTTCATTGGAGTGAACGGTATGCCCCTAATCGCACACGTAAGTAAAACCTAAACCGTGTTTGATGTATCTGCCATCGCAAACGTTTTGCATTTTTTGACGGTTTTTTACATCACTGTTTGCGATTAATGCATAGCACACAGTTTTGTCGAAGGGTCTCTCATTGTAGTGTCGCGTTAGCAGCATCCTGCTGTAGTGCATGTATGATTTTTCTAGCCATTTTGGTGAACTAGAGCATGTATTTGTAGTTCAGATTTGAATTATGGACATTAAATGCCTAGGAAACTTAATTAATAAATAAAAAGGCCAAACGAACCTTGAATAATTTTAAATTTCAGCACGGATATCCTATCATTCCATGTTGCTTGTAAAAAAAATACAAGACGAAAAGAGGCAGTGATTACCGTTTGGCCCACAAGGGGGACACGTTTCCCTATCGAAACCACGAGGCTTCTTGAGAGAAGCTCCAGCTTGTAAGAGGCTTGTAATAAAACTTGCCCCAAAATGGACAAAAAAAATTCCACGACATATATGTGCCATGTCATGACACCATGCCAAGTTTCACGATTTTCGGGTGAGTTTTGGATTTGTGGGGATTAAAAAACCGAGATTCTCAATGTCCGAGGCCGAGCCAGACGCCGAGAAAGTTGTAATTCATTCTCATTTTTGCATGGGACCTAAACATGCATCCAAGGACACATGTATGATTTTTTAGCCATTTTGGTGCACTAATTTGAACTATGCACATTAAATTAATGCTTATAAAACTTAATTATAATGTATAAAAAAGGCCAAACAAACCCTAAATATTTTAAGCAGTTCTGGTCAACCATGGGTAAGCACTGTGCGCATGCGTTGTGCTAGCTCACTCTTCCTTCTCTACTAAGTTTTCCATATTAATGTTGTTATATATCCAAACACGCTACCGTTTCCCGCCACTCCTCCCATCGGTTTCCCGCCTCTTCTCCCATCGGTTCCCCGCTGCCAGTGTCAGTGCTCATAGAAGGCTAGGGGCGATACACCGGCCATGTAAATATTGCACACAGTTTCTAAAAGCACAAACATGTGTGATAGTAGGGAGTAGGTCCCATAGGGTGACCAGCGTGAAACGCCTTAAAGGCGAGGAGGCAATTCTTATCAGCAAGGGGCGGCTTCCCATCCGCTAACCTAAACGAATAGAACGCATAAGTTAAGCGTGCTGGGGCTGAAGTAGTCTAAGGATGGGTGACCCGGTGGGAAGTTGCATATCTCAAGCTTCATTAAAGTGCCATGATACGGTCATTATAGGCATTTATCATCTAAATGTCTCTATAGTGACCTATCATGATGATTATATAATCCTTGGGATCCTTGTTTTGCTAATTTGTAGAATATGTTTTTATTGGTTATTTTTGTTCTCAAAAATGGAAGAATGATCGACATCTGTAGGCCCACACAAATTATCCCTTTGACCCAACGCACGAGAAGGGTTTCCTCTTTGCTCCGTGTGCTATGTTAGAGCAAATCAAGTTTCAGCACATGCGTTGGACGACACCCCCTACCCCTACCCGCCTCAAAGTTCCAAAACCGACATCGTACGTCTTTAACCTGGCTGGGGGGTACAATGTTTAGTTTGTAATGTTACAGATGTAGTTGGTGCCCCATCGAAGTTGTGCTTTTGGGATTTGAACAAATCACACACTAGACCCATACATTTTTTCCGGGCCGCATGTAGGGTATAGGGGCCGGGTGTTCTGATCGAGCACGTCTCCCTTGTGTGGTTTATAGATGTCGCACATATCTGTGGGCTCCCTGAGGTCTATATATGTCATCCTTGACCGATAACGAGGGGGCCCACACAATCCATCCCTTTGACCCAACATACGAGAAGGGTTTGACCATGATGGTTTCCTATTGCTATGTGTGTCATGTTAGACCAAATAAAGTTTGAGCGCATGCGTTGGACGACCCTCCCCCCCCCCCCCGCCTCGAAGTTGGGGAACTAACATCGTGCGTATTGAACCTGGCTTGGGGTCGGGTACGGTGTTCAGTTTGTAATGTAGTTGGTGCCCCATCGAAGTTGCGCATTGGGGATTTGAACACATCACACACCACCCATACATATTTTAGGCCGCATGCAGTGTATAGGGAGTCTTCTGATCGACCATGTCTCCCTTGTGTGGTTTTTTGTGACAACACGCATATCTGTGGGCTCCCCGAGTGTATATATATCATCCCTTTGACCGATAACGAGGGGTATGTGTTGGCCATGAATGGATTCCTCCTAGTTCGTGTTAGGGCCGGTCACCGTCACATGTCGTTCAACCATAGTTCAAGCTCATGCGTTGTCAGGATTCCCTCCCACATGCTCGGATTGGTGGGTTCGACCAACACCGTACCCTACGTATCTCATCCTTAATTACCTGGCTTTCATGGTTGTTGTCTGTATCGAGAGGCAGGCGCCACATCTAAATTGTACATTATTTGATATTGAAAACACACATCACCCCTTCCAACGTACGTCATTTTGGGCCGCATGCAGGCGGTGCTGGTTTTGTGGTCCCTCTTGTGCGATTTTTGATGATGGTTCAATCTATTGGCCCAAGCGGTTTATATATATTCTATCCATTTTTTATCGACAACAACAGTTGTCGTTTGACCAAGCGATAGATTCACTGGTCCATCTTATGGTAGGTCATGGCGACATGCATGTATGACCAAAGTATCATTACGTGCATCCGCCCCGCCGACACGAAATGGGAGGTGGGTCAAGCACCCTAGCTAGGTAGCTACGACATTATGTCATTATAGATATATCCAAGGGTGCTTTCGGGTTTGCGAGGCAGGTGCCACCAAAGTTGTGCATTGTGTATTTAAAGTTTTAAACATCACACCCTATATTCTACATATATTTGGCCACTTCCAGGTGGTTCTTGACTTCTGGCCCCTCTCATCGATCTTCGATGACGCTCCCAACCGTGGGCCCGCGCGGTCAAAGTTGTGCATTAGAATTTTGAACATCACAGACCACCCTTTTCACTCATATATATTTGGGCCACATGCTGGTGTGGCTGTCTTTTGACCCTCTCTGACATTTTTTTTGTTGCAAAGACTCAAATGACGCTCAACGAACACGGGTGTACTGGCTTAACCATGTGCGATGCAAGTGCGCTATGAAATCACCACGACTGCGCAAGCGCGATCAAGGGTGTAGGTAGTGGATTAACCGTGTGTGATGCTAGTGGGCTGTGAAATCACCACGACTGCGCAAGCGCGAGCAGGGGTGGAGGTAGTGGTTTAACCGTGTGCGATGCAAGTGCGCTGTGAATCACCACAACTGCGCAAGCGCGAGCAAAGGTGGAGGTACTGGCTTAACCGTGTGCAATGCTAACGCTGTAAAATCACCACCTGCGCAAGCTAAAGGCGGGTAGTTTATTTAGATTGAATTCCACGTTTGCGTCTGAAAATTAGGACGAACCGTGTGCGATAGACCGGCTAGCTAGAAATCAAAAAACAAACTACCCGCCTTGAGCGTTGCAAAAATCGGTGGTTCCGCCGCTTTTCCCTATTATCATACACGCATATTCTTATTGGACCGTGTGCGATCTTGGGTGCTCCCGCCCCGCATCAATTCCTTTACCCAAATTTTAGTAGTCGCGGTACTTCAACCGTCGCCCCCACTCCTCCAGCACCGACCTTATAGTAAAATTGCAGTAGCCGAGGCATTTGAACCGTCGCCCTCCCTCGTCCACCACCATCTCCACCCACCATCACTACTTTAGGATGCTGCTAACGCGACACTACGATCGGAGACCCTTTGATGAAACTGTGTGTGATGCATTAATTGCAAATGGTGGTGTAAAAAACCGTCAAAAAAGGTGCAAAACATTTGCGATGGCGGAGCCATCAAACACGGTTCAGATTTTAGTTGCGTGTGCAATGCAGGGCACACGGTTAATCCATTTGAACTGTTTGCGATGAGGTAGAACAACAGAAATGGGCAGCCATATCAATGTGTGTGCGATATACGGCATACAGTTCGCTCCGATGAACTGTTTGCTATTAGGGAGCGCAACAGAAATGGTTAGCCAGATCAAGGTGTATGTGATATACGGCATACGGTTCACTTGGACGAACTGTTTTCGATTAGGGAACACAACAGAAATGGTTCAACTTAACAAGATGTGTGTGATATGCGGCATACAGTTCACATGGATGAACTATTTGCGATGAGCCAAAAGAACACAAATGAGTCGTGTAAACAAGATGTGTGTGATACGCGGCAAACAGCCGACTCGGATGAACTGTTTGCGATGAGAAATTACAAACAGACGGTTAATACAGTTAGTTCGTGTGCGATTCTGTGTGTACAAAAAACTTTGAAAAATGCAAACTAGTTGCTTGCGGTGGCTAGGAGTATCGCACACGATGCGTCTGCGAGTACTCGTGTGCGATGATTAGTAAGTTACACATACGTTTCCTTATGTTAACACATGTGTGAATTTGCAATATGGACAGTTAATATGCAAATGCCTTCTGGACATCGGGCACATGCTTAAACTCAATGAACTGTGTACGATACTAATACTTTCCATGAAAATTTAAGAACTTGGCTAACAGCATTTGAGTAACATATATATAGTGGTTACACTATTCGACAAAAGGAGGATCATCGTAACACAGTTTTGACAACCATATGGTCCATATCTACATACTTAACATAGTAACAACTATTACAATTTAAGAGGCTGAGGGCCAACAACCATATGGTCCATATCTACATACTTAACATAGTAACAGCTAGCACATTTTAAGAGGCTGAGGGCCAACAACCACAACTATCCGCTGGAAGCAGCTTGATCACAGTGACTCGACATCTCATCAATGAAAAGGAAGAGCCCTCTTGTGCCTTGGTAGAGCATGAGTAGAACAGTGTCTCCAATTTTCCAATATGGATGCATTGCCACGACAAGCGAGAACTTGTTAATTTGAATGGTTCCATTTCTGCGGGAAATGCAGTACCTTGCAATCACTTTGGCGTTATTAGCAGGCACAAGTGTAATTCGACCACGCCGGGAAATCGATCCAGGAACTGCTACAGTGGGCAATTTCTGTTGAAATGTAGAATAAAAACCAATTGTAACATATCGTTGAAGATATATATAGTTTATGAGCATCAACATTAAAATAAGACTTTTTACCAGCGTTTTGTGCACGTAATTGGTCTTGTTCAATGTGTGCACCATAGGTATAATTAATCCCATCCAAAATCCAGCATTCATACGCTGTGCTATCTCTGTCAGATTATCAACAAAGTTTATGACATGCTTCAAGTCCTTCCAGTGAAATTTGGTATGCTTAGTAACATACAGATCGTTCACTATGCATCCAACATATCCTGCTTAAAAGGTGGAAAGGTATTATTTATTCAGAACATGGCAGAAGAATATATAGTGCGCATAAATTGGTAAATAGAATTTATTACTGCCTAGGAACGGAGTCAGAAAATGAAATCACAATTGGTTGCTTAAATAGTGATCAATTAGTCAGAACAAATACCCCGATTTTGCTAAGTAATATGACAGCATGGAGAAAGTTGAAAGGACACTAACCTCGATCAGACTTTGATCGGCTGATGACGTTAGGGAAGTAAACATCCATGTTAATTAGACCAGGTTGTGGTGCACGCACTAGAATTTTATTGCCAGCTTTCAGTTCATAACACTTAGACATTTTTCTCCAAAGGTCCGCATCAAAATAGGAGTGACCATCTTTATCAAGTTTTATGCTAACCGTCATTGTAAATCCATGATGCGTTGTCAATATGACATCCTGGGAGTCATCAAAAAAGTAAAGCCCAAGATTTCCTTCTACTCCTGTTCTTGCAAAGCAAGGGATGTACTGCTTGAAATGAAAATTAAGATCGTAAATTAGATATATTGAAATAACAGAGCAAGATGCAAATATGGGAGTAACTGATAGAACAGATCAATATATAGATGAAAGCAAAGTACAAAAATATATAATTAAAAATAGATAATGTAACAAAGATTTGATGCAAATATGAGAGTAACTGAATGAACAATACATCATATATTTGCCTAATATACGGGGGGGGGGGGGGTCAGCTTCGACATCTAGGCTGCACGTGGCACCGTACCTTTTATCCAAATGTAGCAGCAGACGGTATATGTTCACAAATTTAGGCCATGCCGACCGTGGTAGGTTGAGATTGAACATACCGAGCGCTCCCTGAAGTCATCCGGAATGGTGAGATAGAACTTCGTTTCCGACTGGCCGCGACCACACTTGCCCGATTTGTGCTCGCACTATGGACACATGAATGAACACCCACGAATCTGCTAGAACAAAAATGAATCCACGGTGATTTTCGCCGGTTGATTAACAGCGACGGACGGACTGCGATAAGAGATGAGTGAATATTTCGCTAAGTTGATTACCTTCTCCATGAGAAAAATCCCCGGCCCAATCCCGCAGAAAACCCCAATCGAGCAGAGTCTAGAATGTCGGTGCAGATAGGCGGTGGAAAGTGGTAGGGGCGAAATCCCGTGCCGTTTGGAGCGCGACCTCCACCTGCCGACAACAGCCGTCGAGCTTAGGGTGGCCGCCGCAATAGAAGTTGATGAGGTGCAGAGTTGCAGAGGAGTCCGCGGCGAGTGGGTGGGGACGAAGTGGGCGAGGGTTTTCTTTTTCCTTTTGCATGTGTGGGTGAACACACACGGTTCGCAGTGGCGACGGAGATGAATCGTGTGCGATAGTAAATCACCGAGATTGAATGGGAATCCAAATTTCCTTTGTCCTTTGTCCATGATTTTTTTTCTACAATGAACATAAACCCTGCAAATCACCGTGTTCAAATTAGGCACTTTTTCGGGTTCATTTACAATATTTAGGGGATTATGTGCATTTTCTAGGCATTAATGCACATAATTCAAATTCAAACAATCGGTGCTTGAAAAGGTGCACGAGAACGGTCTGGAAAACCATGATCATGCTATTTAGTAAATTCTCATGCCTTTTACAAGGAATGGGCAGATATTTCAAGGAAATGTGTTTACTGGGTACTATACAAAAATGAAATACATGCTTGGAAAACATGACGCCTGGCGTGGTGCCATGGTATGGCCTCACCATGCCCTGGTAAAAATTTGAGAATGTTTGTCTTATGTCGTCATGCACGCCATTCATAAATCGAACATCACCGAGGAAATTTCATGGTTTCGAGGGGGAAGTTAGCAAGATTGAAGGGGCCGGGAATCCAAATTTCCTTCCTAGCTTGTCATTCAGTTTTTTCTACAATCAACATACCCCCTCGAATGCAACGTGTTCAAATTTGGCATTTTTCCGGGCTCATTTACCATATTAGGGGATTATGTGCATTTTCTAGGCATTAATCCACATAATTCAAATTCGAACAATTGGTGCATGAAAAGGTGCACAAGAACGGTCTGGAAAAACCATACTCGTGGTATTTAGTAAATTCTCAAGCCTTTTACAAGGAATGGGTAGAGATTTCAAGGGAATGTGTGGCAATAGTCAACCACAAACGCGTCATTTACTGGGTTATCAACTATAGAAAAATGAAATACGTGCTTGAAAAACATGACGCCTGGCATGGTGCCATGGTATGGCCTCACCGTGCCCTGGTTAAAAGCTAAGAAGGTTTGACTTATGTCGTCATGCACGCCCTTCATAAATCGAACCATCACCGAGGAAGTGCCATGCTTTCGAGAGGGAAATCACCAAGATTGAAGGGGAATACAAATTTCCGTCCTAGTTTGTCATTCAGTATTTTTCCAACGATCAACATACCGCCTCAAATGCAACGTGTTCAAATTTGGCATTTTTCCGGGCTCATTTACCATATTTAGGGGATTATTTGCATTTTCTAGGCATTAATGCACATAATTCAAATTCGAACAATCGGTGCATGAAAAGGTGCACAAGAACGGTCTAGAAAACCATGCTCGTGCTATTTAGTACATTCTCATGCCTTTTACAAGGAATGGGCAGATATTTCAAGGAAATGTGTGGCAATAGTCAACCATAAACGCGTTGTTTACTGGGTTAACAACTATACAAAAATGAAATACATGCTTGGAAAACATGACGCCTGGCGTGGTGCCATGGTATGGCCTCACGCATGCCCTGGTAAAAACTTGAGAATGTTTTCCTTATGTCGTCATGCATGCCTTTCATAAATCGAACCATCACCGAGGAAGTTTCATGGTTTCGAGGGGGAAATCACCAAGATTGAAGGGGGATCCAAATTTCCTTTGTCCTTTGTCCATGAGTTTTTTTCTACGATGAACATACACCCTGCAGATCACCGTGTTCAAATTTGGCACTTTTCCGGGTTCATTTACCATATTTAGGGGATTATGTGCATTTTCTAGGCATTAATGCACATAATTCAAGTTCAAACAATCGGTGCATGAAAGGGTGCACAAGAACGGCCTGGAAAACCATGCTCGTGCCATTTAGTAAATTCCCATGCCTTTTACAAGGAATGGACAGATATTTCGATGAAATGTGTGGCAATAGTCAACCACAAACGTTTGTTTATTGGGTTTTCAACTATAGAAAAATGAAATAAATGCTTGAAAAACATGACGCCTGGCATGGTGCCATGGTATGACCTCACCATGCCCTGATAAAAATTTGAGAAGGTTTGGCTTATGTCGTCATGCACGCCCTTCATAATTCGAACCATCACCGGGGAAGTTCCATGCTTTCGAGAGGGAAATCACCAAGATTGAAGGGGAATCCAAATTTTCTTCGTTCTTTGCCCTGGAGTTTTTTTTCTACGACGAACATACACCCTGCAAATCACCGTGTTCAAATTTGGCATTTTTCCGGGCTCATTAACCATATTTAGGGCATTATGTGCATTTTCTAGGCATTTAGCGCATACAATCCAATCCAGCTACAGCTGCACGGGTGTGATGTGAGGGACGTGGATTGCCATTCGATCGCGGCGCATCTTACGGTGCACACGCGCGATCCGCGTGGCTGGGGTTCCAGCCAATCATAACGCAACACACAATAGGCTCAGCGCACACTGTTTCCGGAAGCGACGGAGATGAACCGTATGCGATAATGAACAAGAAAAATTGTAAGGGAAGCCAAATTTCCTTTGTCATTTATCGTTGAGCTCTTAAAAACCACCGCACTGTACGGCTACCCGGCCCCTCCATCCCAGAGCTCTCTCCAAGCGTCGTTCATGGCACCGCGGCGCATAGTAACTGGTAAGGAAGCGATGGCATCCCGCCGCGCCGCGTTCCTCGCCGCCCGCGACCGCACACATGGTAAGGAAGCGATGGCATCTTGCCGCGCCGAGTTCATCGCCGCCGGCAACCACACAGTTACGTGGGCGGACTTTGAGTCTGCCATGGCCGAATGGGTGGTGGATCTAGAGGCGGCCAAAGCCGCACAGAAGGAGCGAAAAAGGCAGAAAGCAATCAAGAAAAGAGATCCCGCCGCCGCAAGAAAGAAGAGGCCGCACGCCATGGTGAGGAGAGCTTGGTGGAGATCGAAGCATGGTGGGCTGCCGCCTACAAGGCCGGGAAGGAGAACGCCGGCGTCTGGCCAGCATGCCCCGATGGCAGCATGTGAGAAGTAGTTTAAGTTTGTAGTATTTGAGCAAATTACCAGTAGTACTTTAAGTTTGTAGTATTAATGTACAATGTCGGTTAGAGCATCCTTTGAGGGCTTTGAGCATTGATTAGCATGTGTGCCCGTGTGCGTTTTTTTGCGTTAATCATTAGAAGATCACAAAACACACGGTTTCTATGGCGTACCCGTGTGCGTTTTTTTGCGTTAATGATCCATAAATCAGTTACCTGTGCGATGTTTCCTAATAAACCAGGCGTACCATTGACCGAAAAAATCAACTACACATGTACATTTTTTTGGAGACGGGATCTGCCAATTTTCTCTTTTCTCGCACACGAGTATTTTATGCGCTTCGTCTGCGTTGTGTGTTTCCCCCGCCCAAGTTTCAAGTTTCGCAGCGAAATTTTCATTAGGCGCGCGATTTCAGAATGTATTCCTCCAACCACATCCCCACCCATCAAATTTCCTCAGTATCTCCCCCCCCCCCCCCCGCGCCTCCCCTACCGGCAGTTCAAACCGCCGCCACCGCAACCACAGCTTCAACCACATCTATGTTCTGCTCGGATCCAGTCAGGTAACCCACCGATCTCTATCACGGCCCCGGCCTGATTGCTTAAATGGTGCCTGCGAAACATCCTCATGCCTCCAAATCCCCACCGCCCCTACCTCCAGAGCATCGCCGCACAAGTCCAACCACATATCACGTGGAGGTCGAGGAGCTGATGGCGGTCCATGGCGCGATGGCCGCTGTGCGTGCTGACCCAGAGGAACACCTCGCCTCCGCCGCCGCCGACATGGTGCAGGCTCTGGCCTAGATGAAGTGCCCCAGCGACTACCCCCAGGACTTAACAGGTATGATCTGACCAGCTAAATCTTACCAATACCACTTGCAATGGCTATGTTTTGCAAGGTTGATGTATTAAGCATGTTCGTGCCTTGTTTATTTCAGTACTGCACACTGTGTGATGTTTAAGTATTAACTGTCCAGCTCAATTTCACCAATACCAGCAACAAACTTACAATACATGACTTAGCATATCACTAGAGATGCTGCCCATTTGCTATTTTTGGTGGATGCTAACCCTGTTGTACTTAACATGCATGTCCATGTACTTATGCAGGGTCATAACGGCCGATGTTGTTGTTTGCCGTCGAGGCTAGCTGCATCCCATGTCTTACAGTATTTCACATCATTTGTGCAATTGCAATTTAACTTCTACCATTTACTGGTTGCCTGTAGGTACACATGTCAGTGGCACTGATCCATGCTTCGACCCAGAGGAACAGGTCGCCTCCGCCGCCGCTGACGTTGGGCGGGCTCTGGCCAAGATGAAGTGCCCCAGCAACTACCTCTCAGGACTTACCAAGTATGTACTCACCAGTTCAATCTTACCAATACCAGTTGCAATTAATGGTTATATTTTGTACGGTCGATGTATTAAGCATGTTATAGTAAACATGCCTAACACGTTTTAGCTACTTTCCCTACCTTTTTATAGACAACTGGGCCATTCTCTGCTCTGGCAGCACCTGCCTTGTGATGTTTAACTCTGCCAATTGCATTTTTATCAGTACCGGTTTCAATGGCTATTAAGCCTGTTGCAATTAACAGTTGAATCCATTTTTAAACAGTTGTATTTCAATGGCTACAAACTTACAAAACATGACTAAGGATGCTGTTAAGCCTGTTGCAATTAACAGTTGTATCCATTTTTTAATCTGTCCCTTTGCTACCATGCTACTCTCTGCAATGAAGATATAATAGAGATGCTGCCCATTTGCTATTTTTGGTGGATGCTAACCCTGTTGTACTTAACATGCCTTTCCATGTACTTACGCAGGGCCATAATGGGCGATGTTGTTGTTTGCCGTCGAGGTTAGCTGCATCCCATGTCTTACAGTATTTTACATCATTTGTGCAATTGCAGTTTGGCTTCTAACATTTACTTGCTTCTTGTAGGTACACATGTCGGCGGCACTGATCCACTCTTCGACCCGGAGGAAGAGCTCGCCTCCGCCGCCGTTGACTTTGGGCGGGCTCTAGCCAAGATGAAGTGCCCCAGCAACTACCTCTCAGGACTTACCAAGTATGAACTCACCAGTTCAATCTTACCAATACCAGTTGCAATTAATGGCTATGTTTTGTACGGTCGATGTATTAAGCATGTTGTAGTAAACATGCCTAACAGGTTTTAGCTATTTTCTCTACCTTTTTATAAACAACTGGGCCATTATCTGCTCTGGCAGCACCTGCCTTGTGATGTTTAACTCTGCCAATTGCATTTTTATCAGTACCGGTTTCAATGGCCATTAAGCCTGTTGCAATTAACAGTTGTATCCATTTTTAAACAGTTGTATTTCAATGGCTACAAACTTACAAAACATGACTTAGGATGTTGTTAAGCCTGTTGCAATTAACAGTTGTATTCATTTTTTAATCCGTCCCTTTGCTACCGTGCTACTCTTTCGCAATGAAGATATCACTACAGATGCTGCCTTTTTATTACCATTTGCTATTTTTGGTGGATGTTAACCCTGTTGTAGTTAACATTGGCTTTCCATGTACTTACACAGGGCTACAATGGGCGATGCTTTTGTTTGCCGTCGAGGTTAGCTGCATCCCATGTCTTATATACCATCTGTTCCTAAATATAAGTATTTTTAGAGATTCCAATATAGACTACATAAGGAGCAAAATGATTGAATCTAGATTCTAATCTAAACTATATCTATAATTCTATATACATCCTTATGTAGTTCATATTGAAATCTCTAAAAATACTTGTACTTAGGAACGTAGGTAGTTGTATTTTACAACATTTGTGCAATCTCAGTTTAGCTTCTAACATTTACTGGTTGCTTGTAGGTACATATATGAGCGGTACTGATCCACGCTTCGATTCCTTTTGCGTATGGGGCAATGAGATATTCATGAACAAGCGTCAAGTGAGGAAATTAAGAAAGATTGTTAGGCAAAAGAAACGGGTGATGGGAATTAAGCTCTTTATTTACACTTTGTCCAAGACAACAGTGAACTTTAGGATGGTAAGTAATGTGTTGCCTTTTCCCCCTGCCCACAATAAGTTACTCTATTAGACCTCAGTATCTGATATTTTTCTCTTTTCAGTGGTTTCCGAAGCTATTTACTGATGATTACCTTGCAAACTACATGACCGGAGTGGAGGCAACTAAGGTTAAAGTATATAATTCATGCTACCGTGATAATGCTCTAGAAGTCTTCCTGAAGGCGGTGAAGGATGGGCGGGCGATCGTCACAAGGGGTTGGACAAAAGTTGTTCGTGCCTATGGCATGCAGGAAGACACATTATGGGCATTCCGCTTCTTCAACACCATCGGCAGTCAAAACGATTTACACTTGTCCCTTCACCTTTAGCGCCTCTAAATATTGTGGTTTATCATAGTTAATTGCTGTCTAATCCTGTAATTACTGAATATATTGTACTGACAATTTTATTTATGGATTCGTTGTTGAACCATTGTGCTGAGAATTTGAATTACACGTTTCATATTTCAAAATTTCCAATTCGAATAATAAATTACAGGAAAAAATAAAAATATACAGGAGCGAATAAAATAATGTGCACATGGTTAGAAAGAAAACAACGTGTGCGATGAAAAAAAGAGAACAGACGGTTCTTTGACGTGAAACGTTTGCGATGCCCGACGGACGCACACACGGTTTCATCTCATATGCGTGTGCGATTCATGGTAATACGGCAAACGTTTCAAACCAGTGTGCGTGTGTGATAGGAATACCAATCGCACATAGTTATGAAAATGGACACGTTGGCGTTAGTAGAGGCACCGCACATATTTTACATTCTTGAACCGTGTGCCATAATGTACCTATCACAAACATATCGGTAGATTAAATGTTGATGTCCACCTTTTTCACACGACTATAGCGGCGTAATCGTTTGGGATGTCTCTCTGATCAGAAACGTAACGTCGAGATGTAACGTGTGGGACTGGGGCGGCTTCTCATACGTTTATTCTATGGCGATCGTCAGTAGCCGCTCGCCCATCCCCGACAGTTTCTGGGTCGTGTGGGAAGGACCCCCCCTATCGCCCACACTCACTTGGCGACGGTTCCAAATGCTGTCGTGGAAAGGGGTTAAAAACCGTTTGTATAGCACCTTACGGTACTAGTGCATTACTAAAATTTTCAATAGCCATGGCGTATCCTCAAACACCACCCCCCCTCCATAGTCCCCCCACCCGCCCCCTCCCCCCGTCGAACCCTAGCTCGCCGGCGCCGCCGCCGCCAACCCCTGCCGGTCTGCTCGTTCCTCCTAGCTTAGATAATAAAGTTCAGGTTACCCAGCGATTCCCATACCGTCGCCCCCACTCCCCTGAGTTTTTAGATGAGGCATGCGGTGTCCCTCCCCGCCAGATCCACATCCCCTGCTCCAGAATGTCGCAGCCTAAGCCCGACCACATATCCTGGGGAGCCCAATGAGCGTTCGGCCAAGAAGAGGTTTATCATGGCCTCTCCGCGCGGACATTGGCAAGATGGCCGCCGTTCGCCCCGACCTGTCGATCCCGGAGCAACACCTCGCCACGGAAGCCGGCGAAGACGTTGACTACGTTGCCATGCCGAAGGCTTCACGTCAGCGGGCTAGCGTATTACTGTATCTCGGGAAAGCAGGCTACGACATCAAACTCGTTGACAGCGACGACTTCTCGCGGGCCATGTCACAGGTTAAGTGGTCCATCCCCAACCCCTCCGGTTCAACCACCGTCGATTTCTTTGACGGCCCTGCCGCTAATCTCCTCCGCCACGCAGTCAAGGATTTGCAATCCTTGTACGCCATCGAGCCCATTTTGTCATTTCTGAAGGACATGTTCTACGGCGGCGGATTGGGATCCTCAATTGCCAAGTCAGATTTCATCGACCACGACCACGAGGAGGGCACCCACAAAGGTTCTTCCAAGGTGGAACAGCCCATCTGTGACATCAGAGAGCGCACCATGGGTCTGTGCTCTTCCAACTGGAAGGATCCCATCCATGACATGTGAGGCAACATCCTATCAGCAAATCTTACCTTTTCTAGCTTGCCAACGCATACCCTTTGTTGTAGTAGCTTTTGCCATGCGGTGTTTTAATTGTGCCGTGTTTAATTATTTCAGTTATGCAAAAATGTAATGTTCAATAGGGCTATGTGATGTTTAAGTATGAATTGTCCACTTCAGTTTCATGAATGGCTATATTTGGTTGTTTATAGTGAGTAGATGCCTTATTTACCTGTATTTGGTTGTTAGGTTGGTTGCAGTGAGCATTTGTCCAGTTATCAAGCAGATGCCTTGTTTATCTGTATTTGGTTGTTAGGTTGGTTGCAGTGAGCATTTGTCCAGTTATCAAGCAGATGCCTTGTTTATCTGTATTTGGTTGGTTGGTTGCAGTGAGCATTTGTCCAGTTTTCAAGCAGATGCCTTGTTTATCTGTATTTGCTTGTTAGGTTGATTGAAGTGAGCATTTGTCCAGTTTTCAAGCATATACCTTGTTTATCTGTATTTGCTTGTTAGGTTGGTTGCAGTGAGACTCTGTCCAGTTTTGAATGGCTATATTTGGTTGTTATACTGATTATTTATGCCTTGTTTATTTCAGTCATTCACAATGTGATATTCATTTTGTGCAAGTCAAAACTGTACCGCTCGATTTCATCAATACCAGTTTGAACGGCTGTATTCGGTTCCAGTTATGCCTGGTGTAGTTAACACATGCCCTTTATTTCAGTTTTACACATTTATCCAGTGTGATGTTTAAGCATGACCTACGTTCTATTCATTTTCAACAATACCAGTTTGAATTGCAATATTTGATGGTTGTTTAGCCTGTTGTAGGTAACATTCCCTTCCATTTTATATCTGCTTTAACAGCATGCTGAAACCAACACATTCAATCTATCATTTGGAGATGATGTTGTTTACCTTTGCTATATTTGTTTTATATTAAGGTTGCTGTACTTATCATGCATTTCCACTACTTATGCAGGACAACAACGGGAGTGGCCAGCATTTTTCGCCGAGGTTAGTTTCATCCATCGGCTTGTACTTCCCCCGTCGTTCCATAATGTAGTGCATATAGATCCAGGCCTGGACACTTGTTAGCTTCTAATATTTACTTGTTGCTTGTAGGTACATATGCCCTTGGCAAAGATCCACGCATCGACCCTTTTTGCGTATGGGGCAATGAGATATTCATGAACAAGCATCAAGTGAGAAAATCGATAAGGATTATTAGCAAAAAGATACGAACAGTGGCAAGCAAATTATTTGTTTACGCTCTATCCAACACAACAGTGAGCTGTGGGATGGTAACTACAAACTCTGCAGCCTTCTCTTTTTACTGCCTGTAATGAGTTGTTAGACAACAATGTCTGAATCTTTTTCATTCGCAGTGGTTCCCGAAGCAGTTTACTCAAGATTACCTCGCGAAATACATGATTGGTGGACATGCAATGAAGGTTAAAGTATTTCATCCAGACTACAATGAGCATCGAGAGCCCTAATGAAGACAGTGAAGGATGGACGGGCAGCCATCACAAGGGGTTGGCCTAGAGTCGTGCGCGCATTACGCATGGAGGAGGGCACAATATGGGCATTCCGCTTCACCTTCTCCAGTAGCCAGAATGTCTTTCGCCTATCTCTTTACAGTCTTTAGTACAACTGTGGTTCATCATTCTTTAATTGGTGCTTCTGTAGTTCTTTAATATATGTACCTGTGCATCGAATTATGCATTCGTGGTTGAACCTATATTTGTAATAAACATGGTTCGATATGAAATAAGTGATTGCCTACTTTCAAATTCAAAATCTGTGATTTTTAAATTAGAAATTAAATTAGGGATTACACTGAATTCGTGGTTGAACCTATATTTGTAATAAACATGGTTCGATATGAAATAAGTGATTGCCTACTTTCAAATTCAAAATCTGTGATTTTTAAATTAGGGATTACACTGCACACGATTTGCGAAAGCGAAACGTCTGCGATAGACGTAGAGATCAGACATGTTTCTCGGATCCACTACATGTGCGATCAATCTCTACTGCACACACGATCAGCCAAGAAAAAACATGTACGATTAACAACAGCATCGCACACAATTCCTTCTTATTAAATGTTTGCGAAAGTCACCTTATCACACACGCTTGGCAATTATGGATTGTTTATGATGTTGTGCGCATCGCAAACGTTTGATCATAGAAAAACGCGTGCGATAGGTCTTCATCCGACGCGGGTACGAGAGATGAATCGTGTGGAATGTATTCAAGCTTCGCATACAGTTTTATAGGGACAACGGTATGCGCTCTTACATCGAATCGCATACAGTCGAGGAAAAGTAAATGTGTATGATTGTCTGCTTATCGTACACGTTCTATAATCGTGAACTGTTTGTGATGGGTCGCGCATCGTAAACGTAGCATCACAGAATACCGACTGCGATGGCGATGCGAGCACAAACGAGTTGCAAGGATGAAGCATTTGAGATATTCGAGATATCAGAAACAGTTTTATAGGGACAACTATATGCATCAAGGCTCCCTACCCCGACGGTTTCTGGGTCGTGTGGGAAGAACCCCCTATCGCACACACTCACTTGACGACGGTTCAAAATGCCGCCGCGGAAAAGGGTTAAAAACCGTTTGTATAGCACCTCGCTATACCAGTGTATGGGCGGTGGCATGGCCACTGTCATGATCTATTGCCGTGGGCTTCTTAAAATTTGTACGTGGACATGAAATGGGTCGCTTGCGTTGGGCGCACGGCTGATCCAAAAAAAAATAGGGCGGACGCCGAGCGGACGACCGACCCAAACAGATAAAAAACAGACAAAATCGCCGACCCGAACTTGGAGTTGCTATAAGATATGACTATCTTATGAACCATTGTACGTGTCCTTATTTGTGCAAACAGGTCGGAGCCGGTTTACACAAGACGAGATAAGCGACAAATTAACCAAACGCGTTTGTCCTTTGTACTGACGTGGACTAATGGACGTCATCGTCACTCCGGGCTCGCACGAGCCACCGCGTCGTCGCCACACCACGGCTCCGCATCCGCAGCCTTGCCGCCGAAGCATCTGCCTGACAAGGAGGCGCGGTGGCGCGGAAGCGGAGCGGCAATCTTTGACCTGACCCGATCCCCTCCTCCTCCAGCGCACGCCTCGTCTGTCGTCGTCTGTCGCCCGTCGTGCGAGGTCCATTCCAACAACCTTGCGCTCACGCGAGAGTAACATGGCGGCATGGCCGGGAGGCCGACACGACAGCAAGGCGCCAACTGGCGCACGGGCCCCACTAGTGCGTTTGGACCAGGACCCCGTCGCCAGAGGCCCAGAATTCCAGTAGTGTACGTAAAATACTGCCGCCGTTCCTTCTTGATGTCAGCAATGATTGCCATGTAGGAGTAGGAGTACATGTTGCTCTCCATGCAAAAAAAAATGTACATGTTGCTCGGTCATACGACCTTGAATACGCGTTAATTAACGGCCGGAGTGCATGCACCGACCGATCCACTCCTACGTGTATGCATGTAGAGATGATATGCTCTGTATGTACGTATTTCGCAAAAGTAAAATATATATATATATGCTCTGTATGCGCGTACATTCCTTGAAATTTCTTAAAGCCGAGTAGCTTGCCGCACTGACCAACGTGCGTGGGCGACATTTCCACGTCCGCCAGCTATATATACAGCCCACAGAACCTCTCGCCCTCTCACTTTTAATTCCCTCTCATTATTATCTGTCTCACCTTGTTTGCTAGCTACTCCTACTTGCGACGACAGCAAAACCTCGGCACCAAGGAAAAGAAAAAGTCGCCGTCCTCGACCGATCCGATGGAGTCCGAGAAGGCAACGAGGCCGGCGTCGCTGCTTGGGACGCTGCGGACGGCGGTGAAGAAGGTCCGGTTCCTGCTCTCCTTCAGCGCCACGCGGTGGATCATCAACTCCATCGCCGGCCGCCGGAGCGCGCCCAGCGCGACGGCGCCGCTCCGCCTCAGCTTCGGCTCGAGGCGGCCGGGCCTGCTCGACGCGGAGGACGAGAGCAGCTCCCCCGCGTCCACCGCCGGGCCGTCCAGGACGGTGAGCCTCGGGTCGGGCGGCGTGTCGCGGACGAGCAGCGCGGTGGCGGCGTCGGAGTACTCGCGGTCCGCGTCGTCGGGCGCGACGTCCTCGTCGAGCGGGGGGTCGTCGCCGGCCGGGGACGACGACATCGACCGGCGCGCGGAGCAGTTCATCGCCAACTTCTACAAGCACATCCAGATGGAGCGGCAGGTGTCCCTGCAGCTGCGCTACTGCAGGGTCGACAGCCTGCAGGAGAGGTCGCCTCCCCGCAGGGTGACTTGACCGATTTGATCCCCGGATATGCATTGCGATTCTTGTTAATTTCGTGTGAAACAGGTGTGTGTATGTGGATTTAGATGGGTGTTTTTTTCGTTCCATCATTTCTGCACGTCGTCGTCTAGGATTAATTTGTTCTGTAAGATTGAGATTACAGAGTGCGAGTAGTACAAATAAACAGAGTTCTTTGAGAACTTGGGGGAGACTGAGTATTCTCCTCAACTTTGAGAAATATCTTTGTATGTACTACATCATTCACAAAATCTGAGGAGAATAGGCTGAATAGCAGGCTTTGATAGCAGCTCTTCTATCTTTTACAGTAGTAACTATAATCTGGATTTCATCCAACCAAAACAATTAGCCAAACGTGCTCTCGATATAATTTACCTGGCCAGAATCAATTAGTCAATAATCTACTGTTGGTACTATCTCCTTGTTGGTCTACAATATTCGATTTCACATGGGCAGCCGGAACCAATGAATCAAGTATTTCCTTATAGGTCTGGCATATTCAATTTCACATGGGCAACATCTAATCTATACTCAGAGTACAAACTTCACATGTGCACTTTTCATCCCTTGATTAGCAGGTAGCAGCTCCTTCTCTTCTCCCTCTAAACATATCTTTCCGTAGACTTTTAATGGGTCCACGTCTAGCTGCTTGGCACGCTTTGTTGGTCGGCTGGATTGTATACAAGAACCGGATCATTTTGGTGGAACTTACACCAGAATTAGAAGTTCTCCCTTAACTCTGTTATATTCGGCTCTTTATCTCTTGTCACTGTGATGTTCCTATAAATAATAATAAAATTATGGAAGCTCAAAATCACTTTAAATGTTGTGGTCTTTCTCTGGTTTTTACACTGAGGGGTCATGGGTCATCTTTACAAGGGACAACCTTGCACGTCGCAACTGGCAACATAGTAAGAGTTGCGCCTGTGATCTAGCCCAGTGGTTGGAGCACTGCTGTGCATCTTTAGCCGGACTGGGTTTGAACTTCGAACCCAGGTTCTCACACATTCCTTCTTAATTAAAATGCCGCAGGGCCCTCTCCTCTTGGTCTAGATGAGCCAATCAAATCTTTCTTATTTTGTGCCAAATCGCTTGAGCTATCTGGTCCGTATTCCACGTGGCTTCAAATACATATCTGCCTCACAATGGCTGTGTTAATTTTTTGTCAACTGGTTGTACGATATCGGTAAAAACATTCTTCACATATCCTGGTGGAGACGGCGACCGTACGTTGGGCTCTTTGGCTATCCAGTAAGGATGTTGGTTTGACAAAAAAAAGAAAGATTTCTTCTCCATTGCAGGTTATTCGTGAATGTAGTCAGTCGCTGTGTACATTTTATATTCTGTAGCGCTCTTATCATTAATTTGAGTAACAGAATAGCCGCACTATTAAGATGGTCAAATGAAGTTTAAGGTGGTGGATTATAGATAAATATACATCCTACTGATATTATGGTCTTGAACATTCTCACGGAGAAAAGTTTCTGCAAAGCCTAGCTAGTATCCCTCTCAGGAAAAGTTTTAAATAGCTAACTATGGCAAATAGCGGTAAAAGCGTTAGCACGCTACATTGGCGCTATAGCACACTAAATTGCTCTAAATGACTTAGCGTGATGCCCCTCTAAACGCTATAGCGCCGAGATAGCGCACTATTTAAAACTATGCTCTCAATGCAACCTGGATTTGCCCCAGACATCTGAGTTGAGCGCAAACAATGATCTCTGTATAGTCAGGATGAACCCCAGATGTTCGGGCTGACCCCAAAGGTTCCAGGCTAACAACAGAAAGTGGATAGCGGCTGGATTTTGAAGGGGCAATATAAATCAGTACTTCTTCCCCATTGTTGACCTCGAAAAAGCTTGATTCCTCTCTCCCCAACAAACCAAGTTCGAATCTTTACGGGGGAAGAGTAAGATAAGACCTAGATACAAGGTCCCACCGAGCCAAATCGTGACCCCATTTCACCGAGTTCTTCTTTGATCTTGTTATTCTTGGAGTTGTGGGGACTCCTCGGCGATTGGAGTCATTTCGGGAGGTTCCAAGCTATGGAAAGGCTCTGAAAAATTTCTGAGGGTTTGGAGGTCACCTCAAGGACTACCACTAGTGAAGAGAGAACGGGCATTTGTTGGTCAAGGCTCTTAGAGAAGAAGGTGAACCCGTTGGTATGGCAGAGACCTGGGATAAGGTCGCATTTTTTTTTTAAGTAATTTCTGCCAAACTTTATCCTCGGTTAGCAACTTGTACAACCGTTTGCTGAGCAAGCATTTATTTTTTATCTCAAGGTCTTCTATCCCAAGGCCCCCTTATAATATATCAACATACGAAAATGTATGTTTCCTTTGGGCCTCCTTGAGCTAAACACCAGAAAAGGTAGGACTTCATTTACTTGCATAGGTGAAAAGAACAGCAGTTGGCTGTGTTGATATGGTGTGGTCCTCCAAAATCAAAATACAGCACACTCTGGATACCGTCAGATACGAATAAGAGTTCACAAACAACGCAATGGGCCTCCAATGCTTGGCAGCTTAGACGATGATGGATGCCAAATAGAAACAAATTCCTTTGAGAACCTTGGGAGAACGCGTATTCTCCTCAACATTGAGAAATATCTTTGTATGTACATCACTCCTAAAAAGGGAGAAGAATAGGCTGAATAGCAGGCTTTGATATGCAGTCCACTGTACAGCAGTCTATATATGCCCTTCTATCTTTTACAACAGCACCTACAAGCTGGATTTCATCTAACCAAACTACTAGTCAAGCATGCTCGATATAATTTACCTGGCCGAAATCAATGAATCAAGAATCTACACTTGGTACTATCTCCCAGTACCAGGTTCAACCATATTCAACTTCACATGGGCGCCATCTATCGTGTACTCCCAGTACCAGGTTCCGCTGTCCACCGTTTCTTTGCTTATAGGATCTATCTTAACAACAAAACCTGATAGACACATAGGAGAATTATCAGATGCATGGTATGAACCTGAAGGAGGAAAAAAAGATGACGTGCTTGCACACCATCTTTTCGGATCCAGAAAGTAGGGTACATGTAACTAACAAACCTGCTTCGTCCTGAATGATGAACATTCTATGACCATCGGGTACTTCAAACACATGGTTGCCCTGGCACAAAGGAGATCAGATGATAAGGAAAAAGAAGGGAGGAAAATGGAACTTACACTGTTTCTTAGCAATTGTACCTTCAAGAGAACATCTTTCGCCTCAAATTCTGCATTTCCATGAAGAATAATCTTTAAAGATTCTGATCTTTCAACTTGATGCTTCCAGTAGACATTACTGGGAGACTCCCAGCTGATCCCTTCGTTCACAATTTTAACATTTTGCAGCTTGCATCTCCCACACCTTTCAGCAAACATTGAATTCAGAGTTTCATCCATATATGCTGTATGCGTGCGTCAGATAACATGTGCTTGGAGTAGACGATACCTGGCTCCATAGTGTAGTATTTGTTCACCATGAGTGTTCCTCTTTGTTGAACCCATAATGTTATCAGCTAGAATAATAAGGCTCCCATCCAGCTAAAATGAAAACAAATAAATTCAGTTTGACATTATGATGGGGGAAATACATGCTAATCGTCACTTTTGATGGTTACCTCGACATCTTCCCATAGAAATTCTGCCACCTCTATTTGCAACTCTGAACCTTTAGAGATGGAGCCACCTATGAACTGCATGTGTGGAAAACTAAAAATTGAAGTAACCATGGCCATCAAAAGTAACTAAGCACATAGCTAGAAAAATGATGTATATAGAACAGAGTTTTAGACTGTAAGACTAAGCACTGGCAACTAAACATGATAGTCATGTAAAAGGATATTTCGCAAGGGACGGCTTGTCCATTGCACACACCGTTCATATAGAAGGAACATGTCATGGCACCAGACAGCAGCATAGTGTTTCACACTTCATGTGCAATACAATTAGATATTGTGCTAACTATGTGTTTTCAGGCTGAAACAACTTACTTTCTAAAGTATAAATCTGGAGCTAAATGCAGATAAATGAAGCATATCACTATATCATGATAAATGTCTCACGTGTTTTCCCAGGTGACAGGTTCTGTTCATATTCATTCAAGAGATTATAAGCTGTTTTTGTTTTCTGGGAATCAAATTTATATGCTGCTGGCCTATATCTTCGCATACATGTAATGTGGGGCACTAAGGAGACCTGGGAAAATAATCGTGCCATTCTCAACTATGCTCCACCAGTGGAAGCTCAAATATATATCATGTGGAGAAACTAATGCATTAGTGAAGAGATGAAAAGGCCAAGGCTATCATGTTTTACCCATTTAATTTTGAACTAACATACCTTTTGCTTTATGATATCCCAAAATGGACCTAAAGCAGGATGAAGAAATATGAGGAATGGTGGCCCAGAATGCAAGTATTCATTATTGTCTTTGACCTGAATTGATAAGTAAAAAGATACTTCAAGGCATGATAAAAGCTGGTACCGAATGGCGAACACGTGCACTCACTATTATCTTTAACCAGAAAACGGAAGAACAATTCAAAAGATTATGATGTCTGATAGTATACAGTAAATTAGATAGTACTCCCTCTGTTCCTAAATATAAGTCTTTTAGAGATTTCAATATGGACAGTCCATATTGAAATCTCTAAAAAGACTTATATTTAGGAATGGAGGGAGTAGTATGTAATATTTGCATGCATTTAAGTTTCAGAAAGACACCTCATGAGATCTAGAATATTCTATTCTTTTCCCTGGAAACAGAGAAACTAAGAACATGTATGAAGTTTGAATAGCGTATAGGAAAATGTATGCCCTGGAAAATCACTGCGTCCTTTTTATTACCAAAGAGTAGTGGTATTAGTCACTTACTTGCATTATTGCATATTAACTAATCATATAAATAACATTTTTCAGATGAGGGAATGCTCCAGGAATTCCCTTTTTTTATGGCTAATTTTTTCCCATTTCATTGGTCTATCTTGCAGTAGTAAATCAGATGACCATATGTAAATGCATTTAGGACTATTCTTCTGAAGGTAATAGTTTAGCATATGCTACGGATATGACTGAACGTGGTTTAAGTCAGTGCATAATATTCAAAATATTACTGGTTTACTGGATAATGTAAATTTTCAAAGATGAAGAGGGCACTGAAGTTTCAAAATACTAGCAAAAATACTACTGCCGGGCGGAACCATAATGACAAGTCCAGCACTGACAAACCACAGCTCTCTTTTTTTTTAAACTCCAACCGAAGCTAATACCAATCGGTTCTACTTACTAAAGTGAGAAAATACCACATGGGATGCCTCACGTTACATGTGAAAATAAGATCACAAAACAGAGCACAGAAGTACAATTACCTTTGGAACCTCTATGCTGCAGCTAGAAAGAAGATCATGAGCATTGCGCATAATGTCGAGGAGTGAACCCTCTGGAGTCTGTAGACAAGCAAATCGTAAACACGAGTCAAGATTATTATTTTTTCAGCTGTCATGGTCAAGCTTTACAACCTTTGTCATAAAAACGTAGCAGTGCCAGAAGCATCTCACATGCTATTAATTATACTTGAGAATAAAAATCTCATAGCATAGTGATACTACAACCTAATACTATAAACTAAAAAATGATACTGCCTAGTATCCTGATGCTGAAAACCTTGCTAAGCGCTGGCCTACTAAACATAAAATACAGTAACACTAACATGACAACAGTCAAATTTTTACTTCTGCAATCAGTATAAAATTAAGTGTGGGTCTTCAGTTTGTCAGAGAAATAGTTTCAGACACCCAGACAAATATAGAATATATATACTAACTCAGAAATGTAAAAATGATAGTATATCATATATATGAATTCATGAGAGGTAGAAAGTATAAGCTTTAATGAAAACCCTGAAAAAATGGGTTTTAGAAGGTACACTAAGTTAGGTAGAAGTTTAGAATCTCATAATTTGCATGCAGCAACATGAGTATCCATTTGGATTGCATAGTGTGATACTGACCTGGTGCAATGATCTATCTTCTGGTTTCAGCTTCCTTTTAGCTGATGAAGTGACTTTTTTCCTTTCATTGTACACAATGAACGTGTCGAGGTCGCCTGTTAAATATGAGGTTGCTAAAAACCCGAGACGCAAAAAGACAGGTAGTTGGATACAGACATGAATACATGGGAAGCAAATATGAAACTACTTACATACTTTCTATTCCTTCACTGCACCTGTAGCTATATGTGTTCATAAAATTATCTGCTATGTTTTGCATTGTGCACTCTAGCCTGCCACCCGCAGCGCTGTCACATAGGAAAAATGATGTAGCAGAAATAAGTTAGTGAATCATAATAAATCAGTTAATTTTAACAGGTATATATTTCGATTTCCCCCCAGTCCCATTGCAGTTTTGTATTAGCATGAACTCGAAGGGCCAAAATTAACCTTTTTGCGTGTGTAGGGACCTTTTGCAATTTTCCATGAATTAACTGTCACTACCTTAGCTACAGTCATAAAATTATTGTCGCCCTTTCCACACCAGCTACCAAGCAATATGCAATGCATTTATGCCGACATAACCAGGCAAGCGTTCAATACATAAATGATATAGCAAACATATTAAGAAGTATCCACCCACCCATTGAAATCTTTGTGCAACTAATAATATGTTTCGCATTATAAGCCCAAGTGATAAGATTACAAGTGTAGAGAACTCAACACTAGGAATACAGAAAGGCCAAAAGTGCGTAGGGAATTTACTGGAAAGCAAGTACCTACACTCAAAGCCCAGATGATCCACATATGATACTGCCTTCTTCAAATTTAGCACGATTCCTGGTAAGCAGCTAGCATTTTTGCGTGATCCAACTTCCTGCGCTGCTTGCAGGTCAACATATAGAATGTTTGTATTTGCAGGATAGCTAGCCTGCAAACTAAATTAACAAAAGCCTAGATGATTTGAGGAAGATAGATATTGATGCACACAAAAGGACAGAATCTTAGTGGTAAGAAACATCACTGCATCCAACCAAACCGGAAAAACTGACAAACACATCCTTCGCAAAAAAATGAAGCTGAGAAAGGCTACAGCATATGCAGCCGGATCAACATCACTATGGTACTAACAAATGATTTCCAACTTGCGATTGTAACTTGATGTAATACAAGAATGCAAAGACGTGCATTCATACTTTTCAGAATTCAAGGTAACATAACCTGGCTACTCATATTTTTCTGAATCTTTTTTACTAGTAAGTGTCAATCTCGGTGACAACTTCGTAGGATACATATAAAAACTAACTTTTGTAGCTAAGAACAAAAGAGTATAGCTTACACTTCTACAATATTAAGTTCACCATGAAGAGCATATAACACACAAAAACTGGAGGGAATGGTTAAAGCATCAAGAGTAGAATAAAGGTATTCAATTGGGGCCCTTTTTGTATTCAAATGGGGTGTGCACTTTGGGATAATATGTGCATTACCTGCCATTCGTTGCTGTAGGTTCTGATATGCCATATTTTTCAAATTCAGTGTACTCGATGCAAGTGATACCATATTCCCAGAGCCCATCAAAGTTTTGTTTTTCAATAAGAACATTCACCCCTTCAGTAGCACCTGGTCTTCGCTCACAAGATGCAAAACCTAATTTCTGAGGTATGATATGCCATATGTCAGAATATGTAAAGACAAAAAAAATGCATAATACAAGAATCTGGAGGTGCAAAATAGATAGCATAGTCGAGGTTAATATTAGTAATTAAAGTGAGCTAGAGAAATCCTCATTTTTCTTACCTTATTGTGTCGCAGGCCTATTCCGGCCAATGCCATCAGCGTCAAATCAGTTGCAGCAACAACATTGCTGAAAATAGCAAAAGAAGTTGAAAGTCATTCCCCCTTCCAAATAATTCTTTACAAAACAGATAAAAACAGATGCATAGTTCAGATAACCTGACTTGACGAACAGTTGCACCTTTTCTGCCATGACGATAAAGCCATTCAAATACACCTCGATCGCAAGCAAGTTTCCAAATAGCGCCATGACCACCGGGTTTACCCACAGGGAGAAGTGATTCGCTGATTAACCATTTACCATCTTCAGCATTTACTACAGGTACCAAAGGCTAGAAAAAGCCATGATGCAATTTAGTTAGAACTCTGCAGAAGTTCTGGGCAGAGTGTGTGACTGACGATTGTACTAAACAGAAATGCACACTACTGAACAGATATTACCAGTAGTCTCCAAGTATATACCTGTTCAAACAAGAGGAAACTCTCACAGCCTCTACCAAACCATTCAAGTCTTTCACAGATGGCAACTATATGTTCATGGTTATTCTTCACAGAGCTTGTCATGACCGCCACAGGGGTTATACATTGTTTACCAAAGATCTTGAAATGAAGAAACTCTCTAGCCTGTCACAAAATACGGACATACTAGATATTATCCGAGTGTCCATGGCACGTAAGTACATTATTTTAAGCAATTCCTTGGTTAAAAAAATTGTACCCAAAGAAGAGTTTCATATACGCAACCCAAGTACCTGCAGATCTCGCATCAGTCCTTCCAGTAGAGATCTTCCACAGTAAGGAAGCAATGCGGCAGGAAGGGAATCACCGGTATCTGAGTCTACTAAACCAAGACGGTCACCGGCACCACCAATTGGATAAATTTCACCAAGTTCTGGCAAACCCTAGAAATGACCATATTTCAGTTCCTACCCTTGAGCAGATAAATCTTGGTTAAAGGGGAATCACATTATTGCACAAACAATGTCAATGTTCTCTTTGTCATAAATCTCAGTTAATGTGGCATCCGTAATAACCTCGATTCCCCACAGGGCAGCTTGAGATGCATATTCTGTATCCTCCAATAGATTAAGTCCAGTGGGAACATGGAAGTCGACAAACTTGTCTTTGCTATGCCGGTGCTTGCTGTCCTTGGACTTGGAGACCGAGAGCAGCTCCAACGCCATAATTTGGTAGCTGGAGCAGAGCAATATCAGTAATACTATTTGAAATTTGAAGATCAAAGCTAGATGAAATGGTTCGCATGGAAGTTTTAACTACTAAGAGCAGAGCAGGGTATGACAAACAATTTATGGCAAATAGGCGATCAGCTTACTTGCCAGTCGGCAGTTAATAGTAGCTTCAAATTTAAGCGAGGGCCATATTTGGCAGCACTTGCATGCAACTTGGCCGGCCGTGTACCGAGTCTCCAACTCTCTAGGCTCTAGCGGTGCAGACAAAGAGGCGATGCTCACTCACCCGATGATGCCTCCAACGCAATCGTAGAACTCCTCGATGTCTCCGAGAAACTTGAGCAGCCGTCCGAGCAGCAGCTCCGTCTCCCCGCTCCCCGCCTCGTCCTCCGCCGGTCCCTCCTCGCTCCACCTCCCGACCAGATCGGCCAAGCTGTACAGTGCCTCCCTCAGCGCGCTCCCGCCACCGCCCCCATTGCGGTGTCGCTCGTGGTCGCCGCCGGCCCAGCCGAGCTCGGCGCCGAGCACGTGATCCTGCCCGGCTGCGACGAGGCATTTGAGCAGGTACGCCTCCCGGGGCTGGAGGCCGCCGAGGACCCCGCGGCTGGACGCGTCGCCGAAGAAGGCCGCGACGCGGGGCTCGGCGTCGAGCGTGCGGAGCTTGTCGCCGAGGGTGCACGCCGCGCGGAGGCGCGCGCGGGCGGCGGAGAGCCGCGCGACCTCAGCGGCGAGGCGCGGCTGCTCGGCAGCGGAGGGGCCGGGGCCGGGCCCGTGCTCGAGCGGGGCGGTGGAGACGCGCTGCTGCGAGGGCGGGGAGGGGGACGGGGAGGGGAGCGCGGAGAGGACGCGGCTGCGCGCGCCGCGACGTCGAGGCGGGCGGAGAGGCGGGAGCTGGCGCGGCGAGAGGAGGCGGAGGTGGGGAGGGAGCGCCGGGCGGGAGGGGGTGGCCATGGGTGCTGGGTGCAGTCGAGCGGAGCGGAAGGTGGTGGTGGCGCGGAGAGGCGGGAGAGAGCGAGAGGGGGGATAAGAGGAGCTCGGTGAGAGCGAAACGGGAGGGGGATATGCTCCCGAGCGATCCGGTGCCATCTCGCTCGCGCGGCCGACCTGCTCGCGGAGCCGAGACGCGAGGCGGACGGGGGGTGGTGGGTATATTCGCGCCGCGCGTCGGCCGTGTTTACGCATTTGGAGACGGGAATGCGATGTTCGGATGAGCCCGTGGGCTGAGGCTTGGATTTCCAACAGATGGGATTGGCCTGTTTCCTTTTTCTAGGAATAATTATTTTTATGCCCTCCCTCAATTTCTTTTTATGCCCCTTGTCGGATTTCACCCGTTTGATTCGTCCCTGGTTTCGAAAAATACTCACTTCTGCCCGAGCATGTTTGCTCCTCTTATATTTTTGCCCTTTGACCGTTTGACCGTCACCAACACTTTTGTCATGAATGCAAATGACATGCAACTATAGATGATGTTGCTCAAACGGTCAAATGGCAAAAGCATAAGAGGAGCAAACGCGCTCGGGCTGAACTGAGGGTTTCTCGAAATTATGGGCAAATCAAACGGGTGTGCCCCAACTAGGGTCTCGAATGTAAAAACCGCTCAAGTTAGAGAATGAAGAGGAGGGAAAACACATAAGTTGTGCTCCGCTGCAACAAAAAAAATAGTGCAATTTTTTAGAAAAAGGTACTCCTCCCCCTCCCCCCCCTCTCATCCAGGCAAAATCATTTTTTTATATGTAAAACAGCCATCTAAGCCCTTTTTTGGTTGCAAGGGAACGATAACCCAGGGTGAAAAGCCCCCCGGGGGGGGGGGGGGGTGTCACAAGCACATGTGACCCCCATCTCTCACAAGGGATATCACCCCCTTTCCCTGTCGCACTTTGGTAACCGAGGGGAGGGGGCTCCAGTCGTACACAGAGTCATAATTAGTATGAAATATATGATTTTGTGGCTGGGAAAATATCTCTCACTGCAATCAAGTTGTGGCCATTACAAACACGGACATCACATGACCATTTTCATGTGCTAGAATAAGAAGAACAATACACAAATGCCAGAATTTAGTACGAAATATATATGATTTTGTAGTTGGAAAAGATCTCTCATGTACCAACAAAAATATCGTGTGACTACTTTCATGTGCTAGAATAAGAACAACGATACACAAATGTCAGAATTTAGTACGAAATATATATGATTTTGTAGTTGGAAAAGATCTCTCACGTACCAACAAAAATATCATGTGACTATTTTCATGTGCTAGAATAAGAACAACCATCCTTGTTCGACAGGTTCCCAAATTTAGAATTGTGAGGCCAACGCCAGTACGAGTGAATCAATTTTAGCTACCAGTTGTGATGTTATCGTGGACCTGTCTTACAAAAAGTTATAAATTATCAAATAAATCGTGTCTGGGCTAGCAACACTTCTTGACGATGCAAGTTGTAAGGCAACGGCCAAGAGTCCTTATCTTCCTCATGGGCCGGGAACTGTAGCTTGAAGTTGGCTGAATTATAAACAATGAGGAAGTCGGGAACTGTTTCAGAATATGTGACAATTTAATAAATAGTTTCATACAATTCAACAGATATTTTCTTCAAGCTTTCTAACTAAAAATCAAGAACATATATTTTCACTAGGTACTAGTAGGTTAGTTCCACACAATTCAATATCACTGGATTAAAAAAAGGCAACTCTACATACAACTTTAACATTTCTATTGTCGTCTACTCTGGAAAAATTGGTTCTATTGGGTGCTCAATTCTCTAGAAACTCCAGATTTAGACCAACAAACCAAGAATTATGGACTATAGTTTCAACATATGTCATGTGATCCATCATGAAATATGTTAACCGAACTTGACATTCAGAATTTCACAATCAAACTCCCATTACTCCATTGCCACTGTTAACTCAACTTGACACATGAAAGTTCATATTTTAAACTGAAGAGCAAGAGCAACCACCAGTATGAATGAATACCATGCATAATGCCCGGATGAATTACCAGCTTACTCAGTTCACACTGCACACACTTGTGCTTCTGTTCATGGCTTGCCTTGATCAACAACTTCGCAGCAAGGCAGGAATAGCTCATACTATACTGCGCGATTTCACACAATACAAGCTTAAACAAACTATGTACAATTGCGCTTTTGCTTATCTAATGAACAATGAGGTAAACAAGGTTGTGCTCACTTGTTAGGTGAGGATGGTTCCATCATCACATATTACTACAGATTACTATCGTGCATACATCATCACAACCACACAACAAAAAGAGCAATCATACGATGCTACTTATCAAGGTATCAAGGTTCATAAATAAGCATTTTGTTATTGTTCTTCAAAAGACCTCAACCAACTATAAGCATCACTAGTAAAAACAATATACTAAGAAAGATTCAAACCTGGAGCTACCACACCAACCATGCATCAACCAGAAACCAAATAATTATAAGTTGGTATTGAAATGCATGAAAAATCACCTTGCATTGGTTAGTACAGGCTCACTAGTCTGTTTCATATGTGACAAATATGTAGTCTAGTACAAGATGTCTAGCTAGCTAGGAGAGGATAAGAAACTACATGACAAAGATGAATACCTTATGTTCTCTCCATTGCAGTAATATCCTCCTTCAACCAAAAAAATCCTAGGGCTTGGGTTCTTGGTAACGATGAATATATCTTGATTCATTGGGCATATGAAAAGCCGCATCGCCTTCGCTTTTTATGCAACAAATAGTTCTTCAATTGGCTTAGAGTAGCCACACAATTTCCAATTGAGAAGAAGTCCTCTTTCTTCGATTCCTTTAACTCTTCAACTAATTTTGTAGATTGCTTCTTCTGAAAATCTATGTTGTCCTCGAGTGCCAAAGTGACCTGGCTTTGCTTCCTCCTTTTCATTGGTTCTACTCCCTTTTGTTCAGAGTTGGTTGATGTTGCAGGCTCAGCTTCATATCTTCTTGATGCCCCGAGGCTTTGCAGATCAAAAGAGGACATAGCAGCTGCAAGATTGATAGAGGAGAAGAGGGTTACGTCATTTGTAGAGGAATCCATATGAGAAATTGCGTCACTTGTTAGATCCACTTGCGGAATCGATAGAAGTTGGGACCACCCGAAGCAACACTTCCTGCTCAAAATAAACATATCAACATATTGGTTATATCTAGGGAAGTTTCAACAATGAAAAAATAATAAAAATGGGTGCCTTCAATGGGAATGCAGCCTATGTACTATGTGCTACTGTAACTTACTTATAACCATGTGTGTTAGAACCAAAGTAGAGTACTGAGGGTCCTACCTAAGTTAACTGAAATAGTTAACAATGGTTGTTTGCTAGCTAACCTAGATTGGAACTAAGTAAACTATTTGTCCTTAATTTACTATCTCCCATTCCAAAAAGAAAGAAAGAAAAAGAACACCTCAAACTGGACCCTGGGTCCCTTCAAACATGGAGACAAACATGCAGGATTCATATCTAACAATTTTACTAGCCAAGATAATAAGTTCCTTCGCTGGTCACAACTGTGAGGTGAAAGCAAAGGATGCATATACCTCCTCCGTCCCAAAATAAGTGTCTCAAGCTTAGTACAACTTTACACTAAAGTTAGTACAAAGTTGAGACACTTATTTTGGGATGGAGGGAGTACTATTTTTGCTAAACAATTTCAAAACACATAACAAATGCAAGAAGCGCATGAACAGAAGCAAGATGTTACAT
Source organism: Thinopyrum elongatum (assembly GCA_011799875.1). NCBI lineage: Eukaryota > Viridiplantae > Streptophyta > Magnoliopsida > Poales > Poaceae > Thinopyrum > Thinopyrum elongatum. The sequence continues at coordinate 406,856,776 of CM022297.1, read as the reverse complement.
TTTAGTACAAGTGCATGTTATAAGCGAACTTTCATGCTTGAGAACAGTGACTTTGTCTTAGAAAAGTACAACTGTGGTGCAATAAAAAACACATAATAAATGCAAGAAGCGCATGAATATGCACTAGCTACCACATATGCCAGAACAGACTGCAATCAAAAAACACGTAATAAATGCAAGAAGCGCATGAATATGCACTAGCTACCACATATGCCAGAACATACTGCATTATGCAAATACAACATGCGTAATTCAAAAATTGATGACTAGGAAACATTAGATGCCTACAACGACAATATTAGATACGTCCCAGAGGCGGTGGCTATATGATACTATGAAGAAAGTGAAGAACACAAGAAGCTGAAGTGCATTAGCTACTAGGGCTTGGTCGCAACAAACTAACCACAAAGATAATAGCATGAGGCCATTGATTTACAGTCTTGCAACATTAAGGAAAACATAAAAACTCATTGTAATATATTAATAATTTGATCATAAAAAAGACATGGATAATAATCTGTACATGCTTGCCCTAAATCATGTAAAATGCAGTAAGTTTGCATATACTTGGTGATGATTTGGATTTAATATCTCAAAAATCTTACAAGTACTGTAAGAATAAACCAAGAACGGAGATGATTTAATGTGCATGGTCGATGGAAACACAGCGGGTCCGAAGTTGCATCCAAACGGGCCTAGTTGAGGCTACTGCAGGCAACCAAACTGACCCTAGACGCATCATGCGCTATATGTGGAGCTACTGATGATGGGGAACGAAGCATGAAAATGAAAAAAATTCCTACGAACACCCAAGATCTATCTAGGAGAAGTATAGCAACCAGAGGGGAGAGTGTGTCTATGTACCCTCGTAGACCGTTAAGCGGAAGGGTATATCATGCGGTTGATGTAGTCGTACTCGTCACGATCCAACCGCGATCCAAACCGATGAAGTACCGAATGGACGACACCTCTGCGTTTAGCACACGTACGGCTCGATGACGTCTACTCCTCCTTGATCTATCAAGCAAGGGAGGAGAAGTAGATGGGATCGCCGGCAGCACGACGGCGTGACGGTGATGGTGGTGGAGTGATTCCGGCAGGGCTACGCCAAGCGCTATCGAAACAACGAAGATGGAGGAGTTATGAAGTAACAGGAGAGAGGGGGGGGCCAAGGGCCTGTGTGTCCTCTTGGGGGCGCCCCCTCCCATCTATATAGGTGGAGGGGCATGGTGGCCAGCCCTACAAGCCCTAGGGGCGCACCAAGGGGAGGAGTTGGACTCCTAGTCCAATTCCCTCCTTTTCCATACACGGGTGGACTTTCCACCTCTCCCAAGCCACATGAGCCTTGAGGGACTTGTGCGCCTGGCCCAATAAGGACAGGGCGCCTCCCCTCAGCCCATGCTGGCCCTTCGGATGTGGTGGAACCCTTGGTGGACTTCCGGACTCCTCCGAAAGTTTCCACAACCTTCTGGAAGCTTCCCGGTACAATACCGAAAAATCTGAAACTTTTTTTGGAACCCTGAAAACAACTTTCCATATATAAATATTTACCTCCAGACCATTCCGGAGCTCCTCATGATGTCCCGGATCCCATCCAGGACTCCGAACAACATTCGGTCACCAACATGCATATCCCAATATTACTCTAGCGTCACCGAACATTAAGCGTGTTGACCCTACGGGTTCGAGAATCACACTACTGGAATCAGCTTCTTTGCCGTCCGCCATGGCGGACGGCAAAGGCATAGATCACGGACGGCAAAATGCTTTGCCGTCCGCTAGCGGACGGCAAACTGTACGGATGAAAGCCTGCCAGCAAAGGCCTTCTTTGCCGTCCGCTTCTTAGAAACGGACGGCAAAGGATTACGCCGTCCGCCATCCGAGGCCAACAGACGGCAAAGACAGCTGACGGCAGTGCGGTGGTGTGAGAGCCGTTAGGGGGTTAACGGTGCTCTTTGCCGTCCGCTGGCGGACGGCAAAGAGCCCAGCTAGGCAGCACTGGGAAGCTGCCACGTGTCCAGATATGCCGTCCGCCAGCAGACGGCAAAGAGGTTTGAATCATTGCCGTCTGTTGGCAGACGGCATAGATGGTCACTTTGCCGTCCGCCAGCAGACGGCAAAATGACCAAATAGACAGCCAGTGTTCCCAGTTTGCACAGGTGACTGCCACGTGTCCTCTTTGCCGTCCGCTAGCGGACGGCAAAGAGGCTATATATCCCCTGTTTTTATTTAAATCCCATTAATTAGACATGGTTTCAAACACATATATACATGCATACATATCCAACATATCCAACAGCATGTCCAACAACATATTTCATCCAATCCAACAACATAGTTCAACAAAGTCCAACATATCCATATATACATAACCAGAAACAAGTTTCCAACAACATATCCATATAGACATACATATCCAAACAAGTTTTCATAAACAACAAGGAAGCACCACAAGAATAGTGCACTCCATGAATCCAAGCTTCCTCATGTAAAGCAAATCTGCAAATTGGGAAAGATGAAAGTTAGAAGAAGAAGAAGAAGAAGACTAGTTAGAAGAAGAAGAAGAAGAAGATTTTTTTCTTCTCTTTCTTTTTCTCCTCTCCTCTTCTTTATCTTCTTCTTCTTCTAACTAAGGTAGGTAAAAATGTCATTTTATTGCTAAGCTAGGTAAAAATGCTAAGTGTAGGTCATTTTAGAGCTAAGGTTGGTAAATAGGTCATTTTGGAGCTTAGTAAGGTTATTATGTCATTTTCGAGGAAAATAAGCTAAGTCTATATCATTTTGGAGCTAACAAAGATTATCATGCCATTTTTTACCTAAGTATGCTAAGTATGTCATAAATGAACTGAATAAGCTAAGTATAGCTTATTTTTTATCTAACTTAGGTAATTATGCCATTTAGGAGGAAAATAAGCTAAGTATCCATTTGTAAAGCAAAACACTAGAGAAAACTTACCCTCATCACAACAAATGTGATGAAGATCGCAACTAAGGTAACAATTGATCCAACGACATAATGATACCAAGCCTCATTATCAATGGCATATTTTCTAATCTTCTTAAGCTTCAGGCGCATTGCATTCATCTTCATCTTGTGATCATCGATGGCATTGGCAACATACAACTCCAATGTCATCTTCTCTTCTTCAATTCTTTTAATTTTTTCTTTCAAATACTCATTTTCTTTTTCAACTAAATTTAACTTCTCGACAAGAGGGTCCGTTTCAAATTCCGGTTCACATACCTCCTAGATTAAAATATCTCTATGTCAACTTGATGGCCATAATTTGCATAAATGCGAAATGCAACAAATAGTTATGAAAGAGAATTTACCACATCCGAATCATAAAGCGGGCGAGGGCCGACCGGGACGGAAATCAAGACCATGGCACTATGTATAAGAAACAATCATACAAAGTAAGAAAATTATAAATACCAACTATATAAATCATACAAATAACTATATAAATCAAGTACAACATAAAAATTTGAATACCTAATAATCATTATCGGTAATGACGTGCTCGTCATCATCATTAATAAAAGCATCATCATCATCACTATCGGTAATGACGTGCTCATCATCATCATTAATAAATGCATCATCATGTGGAAGGCCACCTTTATGTAATCGTTCAAGCATTGACAGGTCATCTGCAGCAGTAACTTCTTCTTCTTCCGGCTCTTCTTGTTCCAGCTCAGGGGTGAAGTCGGATTCACTATCGTTGTCTACTTCAATGTTCTGGGGTGGAGTAGAGCGGTTCTTGAAACGTTTTTTGGAAAGACGTGTTTCTTGGAAGAATTCTCCTTCGTCATATGTGTCTTGGTTAATGTGAGGTTCATAATCCTTTTCATTGGGGGGAGGTGGTCTAACACATGGCGGCACTTCATAAACGATGTCCCAACCACTGAGATTTGGATCACTTTGACAGGCCCACGGTAGATAGAAAACTTGGGTTGCCTGTTGAGCCGTAATATAGACATCGGGAACATCCAAATGGGTGCTTTGTTTGATTTCGACTAGCCCTATATGTTCATGAGTCCTTATAGTCTCCCTCGGCTGGAACCAATAACATCTGAAGACTACGACGTTTGGTGGGTTTTCACCATAGAATTCAAGTTCATAAATTGCTTCAACTCTTCCATAATACTCGATACCTCCTTCGCCGATAGCAGAGACACAACAATTTGTAGACTTTCGGTCGGCCATAGATAGCTCTTTGCCATAGGTACGAAAGCGATACCCGTTGATGTCGTATTTGTCAAATGAACGGACCTTATAGTCAAAACCATTAGCTACTTGTCTCAATTCGGCATCCATAATCTCTGAATTAGCCTACAAGTTTAATACGAAAGGATTGTTGCATTAGTCGCAAATTAGCCAAAGAAAAAAAAGTGTCTAATGGAAATTACCGTTTTTTTGAACCAAGAGATGAAACCGGGAAATTCAGCTCCTTGTTTTGCCAGAAGCTCATACTCTTCGACGGAATCCTTTTGGATCACCGCTCCATACTTTGATTTCCCCTCTATGCCGAACAATGTACCAAAAATGGCTTCGGCGATATTCTTTTCAGTGTGCATCACGTCGATGTTGTGTGGGCAAAGGAGGTCTTTGAAGTAAGGCAGATACCAGAAGCATGTCTTGTGAGTCCAGGCGTGTTCCTTATTATACCCCTTGAAATACCCTGGACGCTCTGGATCTGGCTCGAGAGCATTTAACTGATCTAGGGTCTGTTGGCCTGTCAACGCAGGTGGTGCAGAGTGTTTGACAACTCTACCTTTGATGAAGTTCTTCTTGTCTTTCCTGAACTTATGGCCAGGATGTAGAAATGGTCTATGCAAGTTGAAGCAACTATACTTGCGCCCTGCCGTCAGCCAATGAAACTCAAGAGCTGCCTTGCATGTGGGGCACGGGAACCTTCCATGCAGACACCAGCCAACGAATAGCGCATACGCCGGCAAGTCATGCGTCGAGTACATGTACCAGGCACGCATTATGAAGTTCTGTTTGCTAAAGGCGTCGTATGTCTTGAACCCATTATCCCAAGCTTCTTGCAATTCGTCCTTAAGCGGCTGCATGTACACATTCATATTCTTCCCCGGATAGTTGGGCCCTGGAATTATCAACGTCAGGAAAATATTCTTTCGTTGCATAATCTGCCCGGGGGGGAGATTGAGTGGAATGACAAACATGGGCCAACAGCTGTATGGGGCTGCCATCTGACCAAACACACTGAACCCATCTGTATTGACGGCGACTCGAGGATGCCTTGGATCTGACGTTTTTTCCTTATGTAATGCATCGAAGCGCTTCCACGCTTCACCATCCGATGTGTGCACCATCATCACATTCCCATCTGCATCTAGTTCGGTTCTTTTGCCCGTTTTGTGCCATGTCATCTGTCTGGCCGTCTCTTCGACCATGAAAAGACGTTGAAGTCTTGGTACGATTGGCATATACCGAAGAACATTAACGGGTATTTTGGTCTGCGTCTTCTCACCCATACCGTTGTCTACCACAACATACCTGGAAGAATTGCAAATGGGACAATAGTTCAAGTCCTCATACTGAAGCCTAAATAAGACACATCCTTTCTCACAGGCATGTATCTTCTCATAGGGCATCTTAAGAGCACGGAGGATTTTGTCTGACTGGTACAGGTTTGGAGGTAGCACATGGCCTTTGGGTAGAAATCGTCCGAATACTGTCATCATCGCGTCGTAGCATTCTCTGCCCAAGCTGACTTGAGCCTTCAAAGCCATTATTTGTGAGATGGCATCCAGCTGACAAAGCTCAGTGTGCTCGTGGAGAGGACGTTTTGAGGACTCCAACATTTCAGTGAAGGCCTTTGCAGATTCCTCCATCTCCTCGTCCGAGTCCCGAGCATCGTCAAAGTCTTGCACCATGTCTGCGGTCCCGTTACCATGCTCGTCGGTGCGACGACGAACCTCGGCTCTGGCACATTGGGCAGACTCACCATGTAATGTCCAGACCGTGTAACCAGGCGTAAAACCAAACTTCTGTAGGTCTTTACTCATTTCAAGCTCGTCCCTCTTTTTATAGTTGTCGCAACGGGCACAGGGGCACCAGCTAAATTCCTGGCCATTTGCAAATGCGGCTCTAACAAACCCCTTGGTTTTTGTTAACCATTCCTCGGTCCAAACTTTTTGACTAGTGTAACCGGTGTACATCCATGCACAATCACTCATATTGACTACCTACTAGACACACAAGAAATATATACATAATTAAGCAAACCATATCCATCAGTTAATGGGGTTTGTCAGTTTTATTACGTCCATGCAACCTACACGCTAATAGGTAAAGATAGGTCCTAATCCCACCCGAGTATGTGTAGATCGGGTTCGTTTTCCCATGCTCTGCTCCGGATCCGACGCAAAATTTCGGCAGCACCTCCCCGCTGTTCTCCTGATACACGTCTCGGCAATAAGCAGAGAGAATGTGTACCCGGAGAACAACAGGGAGGCACTGATGAAATTCTGCATCGGATCTGGAGCTGAGCATATGGGAAAACGAACCCAATCTACACATACTCGGGCTGTCCATGGATAACGTTGGACAATTCGAAAGAATCACGATTCTAAATATGCAAATGCATGCATATTTATAGATGTAACCCTTTCGAACAGGAGACGCATAGTGGTCACGCATACTGATGATTGAAGACACCTATAGCAAGTGTTAGGGGGTTCCTTGGCGTCGATGGAACCCTAAATAGCAAGTGTCATCGGTGCGAGATACACGTGGCGCTCGGCGTTGAACACTAGATCCACATCCCACAAGTGAAGCCGGCGCCCGGCGTCCCGCAACAATAGTTCTGGTGGCCGATGACGGTCGAGCACCTTGGCGAATTCGCAATGGTGTTCGACCGCCATCGACGCCGAGAACTGTTGCTGTGGGACGCCGGACGCCGGCGTCACTTGTGGGACGTGGATGTAGTGTTCGACACCGACGGCCACATGTATCTCGCACCGACGATACTTGCTATTTAGGGTTCCATCGACAACGACCCCCTAACCCGCTCGTCCCCGGGTAAACTAAATAGCAACTACCATCGGTGCAAGTTACATGAGGCGGTCGACGTTGAACACTAGATCCACATCCCACAAGTGAAGCCGGCGCCCGGCGTCCCGCAACAATAATTCTGGTGGCCGATGACGGTCGAACACCTTGGCGAATTTGTCTGGCAGCCTCTGCGATGAGGATTAAAGCCAAGTTTTGAAATTTCAAACAACCAAACCGACTTGAGTCAGTTTGGGTGTTTCAAGTTTCAACACTTGCCTTTTAATCGTCATCGCAGAGGCTGCCAGACAAATTCGCAATGGTGTTCGACCGCCATCGACGCCGAGAACAGTTGCTTTGGGATGTCGGACGTCGGCGTCACTTGTGGGACGTGGATGTAGTATTCGACACCGACGGCCACATGTACCTCGCACCAACGATACTTGCTATTTAGGGTTCCATCGACACCGAGGAACCCCCTAACCCGCTCGTCCCCGGGCGCCCTCTTTTCCTACTTCTTTTTTTCATCTTCAACTTCTACTTCTTTTTTTCATCATCTTCTTCTACTACTACTTATTGTTCTTTTTTCTTCTTCTTCTTCCTCTTCTTCTTTTTCTTTTTTTTCATCTTTCTTGATTATTCTTAAAAACAGGAAAAAAACCTAAACAATTAAAACTATAAACTAAATGTAACCTAAAATAAACTAAATTAACCTAAACTAACCTAAAATAAACTAAACTAACCTAAACTAAACAAATATAAACTAAATCTAAAAAAACAGAAAAAAAAACTCACCACGATGAGGGGCGGGGCGGCGGCGGGGCAGGGCCGGGCGGTGCGGTGCGGCCGGGCGGCGGCGGCTCGGGACGGGGGCGGGGCGGTGCGGGGCGGCCGGCGACTCGGGACGGGGGCGGCGCGGCCGGGCTGGCGGGGCGGGCAGGGCGTAGCGGCCGGCGGCAGTGGCTCGTCTGGGCGGCGACAGCTCGGGACGGGTGGGGCGGGGCGGCCGACGACGTGGGTGGCGCGGGGCGGGGGCGGCTCAGGCGCGGCCGGGCGGGCGGGGCGGCGCGGCCGGTGGCGGCGGCTGGGCTGGGCGGGGCGGGCGGCGGCGCGGCCGAGCGGCGGCAGGAGTGAGGGGTCGGGACGGCTCGGGCAGGGAGAGAGAGGGAATGGACAGATCGGGCACCGGCGCGGCCCCTTATCTTCTAGGTCACAGCTCTTTGCCGTCTGCCAGCAGACGGCAAAGAGCGTACCTAGTGGGGTGGGGCCGGGGGGAAACGGACGAACTAACGGCCATCTTCTTTGCCGTCTGCTGACGGACGGCAAAGATGTTTTGCCGTCAGCCAGCATACGACAAAGAAGATGGCCGTTAGGTTGCCCTCGTACGCCCGCCACCCACCCTCTTTGCCGTCCGCTAGCGGACGGCAAAGATATGCTGATGGCAAAGCCATCCGTTGCCGTCCACTGCTTCTTTGCCGTCAGTTTTCTGGTGGCTGATGGCAAAGCCTTTCTTTGCCGTCCGCTAGCTGACGGCAAAGAAGTGGCAGACGGCAAAGAAGTGGATTCCAGTAGTGTCATGTAGACATGACCGAGACACCTCTTCGGTCAATAACCAATAGCGGAACCTGGATGCCCATATTGGTTCCTACATATTCCACGAAGATCTTTTATCGGTTGAACCACGATGTCAAGGATTCGATTAATCCCGTATGCAATTCCCTATGTCCGGCGATATGCTACTTGCCCGAGATTCGATTGTCGGTATCTCCATACCTAGTTCAATCTCGTTATCGACAAGTTTCTTTACTCGTTTCGTAATACAAGATCTCGTGACTAACTCATTAGCCACATTGCTTGCAAGCTCTTTACAATGTTGTATTACCGAGAGGGCCTAGAGATATCTCTCCGTCACATGGAGTGACAAATCCCAATCTTGATCCATGCCAACCCAAACAGACACCTTCGGAGATACCTGTAGAGCATCTTTATGATCACCTAGTTATGAAGTGACGTTTGATAGCACACAAGGTATTCATCCGGTATCCGGGAGTTGCATGATCTCATGGTCTTAGGAATAGATACTTGACATGAAGAAAGCTATAGCAATAAACTCAAGTGATACGATCAAATGCTAAGCTTACGATTGGGTCTTGTCCATCACATCATTCTCCTAATGATGTGATCCCGTTATCAAATGACAACTCATGTCTATGGTTAGGAAACCTTAACCATCTTTGATCAACGAGCTAGTCTAGTAGAGGCTCACTAGGGACATAGTATTTGTTTATGTATTCACACATGTATTTAACACTACAGGAATCAACTGATTTGCCGTCTGCCATGGCAGACGGCAAAGGACCGGAAAGCTGACGGCAAAGGTCTTTGCCGTCAGCCGCAGACGACAAACATGCCCGGCACAGTAAGTAACGGTAAACAGCTGATTTGTCGTCTGCTATTTGCCAGTGGATGGCAAAGACCCCTTTGCCGTCTGTGGCAGACGGCAAAGAAGGTGGACGATAAACAACTGATGGCGGCCACGTTAGGTGGCTAACGGGAGGCTTTGCCGTCTGCCACAGACGGCAAACATGCCATCCCCTTTGCCGTCTGCTATCTGACGTCAGCCACGCGTCATGCCCTCCCTAGCCTTTGATGTCTGCCACAGACGGCAAACTCCCACAGCCTTTGCCGTCTGCCACAGACAACAAAGTAACCATATGGGTCAGCTCCCAGGTTGCACAGGTTGCTGCCACGTGGCCTCTTTGCCGTCTGTGGCAGACGGCAAAGGCCCCTTTGCCGTCGGTGGCAGATGGCAAAGAGGCTGCATTGCCTCTTTTTTCTGTTTTTTCTTATATCCAAGCATTTTCACAGCAAATGTATGATATATATATATATATATATATATATATATATATATATATATATATATATATATATATATATATATATATATATATATATTTCACAGGGCAATTTCACAGCAGACATATGACATATTCAACACATAAGTTTCATCATACATACATATCCAAACACATAGTTCCATCCATACATATTACAATAGTTTCACATTGTTCATCCATATAACAAGTTCCACATTGTTCATCGACACAAAAGAAAAACAGAAAGGGAAAACAAGCACTCCATCAATGCAAGCTTCCGTGAAGTGAATGAAATCTGCAAAATGGGAAACAAGAAAGTTAGAAGAAGAAGACTAGAAGAAGAACAAGAAGAAGTATATGACATTTATGAGCTAACTTAGGTAAAAATGACATTTATGAGCTAACTTAGGTAAAATGGATCATTTATGAGCTAACTTAGGTAAAATGGATCATTTATGAGCTAACTTAGGTAAAATGGATCATTTATGAGCTAACTTAGGTAAAATGGATCATTTATGAGGTAACTTAGGTAAAATGGATCATTATGGAGCTAACCTAGGTAAAATGGATCATTTTGGAGCTAACTTAGGTAAAATGGATCATTTTTTAGCTAACCTAGGTAATCATGCCATTTTTTATGTAAGTAAGCTAACTATATGACATTTATGAGCTTACCAAGGTTATCATGCCATTTATGATCTAAATAAGCTACTTATATCATAAATGAACTAAATAAGCTAAGTATAGGTCATTATTGAGCTAACCTAGGTCATTATGCCATTTTTGAGTTAACTAAGCATATTATGCCATTTTTGACATAAGTAAGCTAAGTATAGGTCATTATTGAGCTAACCTAGGTAACTAAGCATATTAGAGCTAACTTAGCATATTATAGCTAACTTAGGTCATTTTGGAGCTAAGTTAGGTAAAATGGATCATTTTGGAGCTAAGTAAGGTTATGATGTCATTTTGGAGGAAAATAATCTAAGTCTAGGTCATTATGGTAAGCATATTGGAGGAAATAAAGCTAAGTCTAGGTCATTATGAATTTGTTAAGCAAAACACTAGAGAAAACTTACCCTCATCACGGAGGTGAAGCACCAGGGTTGCTCGTGTCGGTACCACCTGGAGAAGGATCGTGCGATGCTTGTCTGGAGTTACGCTGCATCAAAGATCATTTGCAATGTCTCGTTAGCATGATGACACTCAAATGTTAAGACTAGTAACTAATGACCATTCAAATGAAACTCACCGTGGTCCCCGGAGCAATGACTGGCTTCGGCGGAGGGGTCTGGCCGGTCTTCTCGCACAGAGTCTGCACATTTGGTTTGACGAGTCAGTCATACTAATTAGTAATGAAATGAACATTAAGTGCATGATTTGGCTAATATGCAGAAGAAACTTACCACGAGGAGCTCGTACATGGCCCGGTTGTGCATGTCATTCCGTGCCCTCTCCTCCTCCAACATCCTAGCAGTCCTCTCCTCCAACTCCCGCTCCTTCTCCGCTGCCTGCCGGTCCCTCTCTGCCAGAAGCGCCTGGGTTCTATCTCTCTCTCTCTCTCTGAAGAGCAGCCTGAAACACCACTCCTCGTTAGCATTGTAATCATCAATGGCCGCACACACAATGTAATGGAGGAAAGATAGCTGAGTCCGTATAACTAACCTCGAAGGCGAGCTCATAAGGCCGTTGACGAGGCCTTATCTCAGGAGCAGAGCTCGACTGGCGCGCCTTGATCTTCGGGAGAGTGCTAGGACAATGGATAAGTCCATCTCCAATGGCTATCGAGCCATGGGACCTCCCGCCACCAGATATCATCACCAGCTCTGGATCAATGGGACCCTGGCTCGGGTTAAAGTCCTCCCCTTTCCTCGCCTTCCCCTCATCTTTGTACTTCACGAGCTTGTTGTGGGAGGAGATGTTGGTGAAGTTCTCTGGATGATCAAGGTCAGACTCAGAGAATGCCTTGACCTTCTTGTACGAGGCAGTATGGGCCATGGCATAGCGGTCGTACACCTCTGGCACCTCCGCCTTATTGTGTCGCGCCTGAAAGAGAGGAACAGAGTAAATTAGTAATTAAAGGGTTCAAGCTAGCATGAAGAATGAATTGCATGAATCGTGAAGCAAACACATACCCAGTTCCGCCCGAACTGATATAAGTTGGCGCTGCCTTGATGGTGTGGCACACCTTCCATTTGGGCACGCCGGTCCTTGGCATTGTTGTGGAGGGCTAGCCATTGGTCTGAGCACCACTCATTGACCAACACCTCCCAACAATCCATCTGATCCGCACACCATCTCGGGGGCACCTAAGTTAGTAAAGAGAAACTTGAGCGCTACGCCTACGAATCAAATCAAGGAAACTAAGTACAAGGCCTTAAGAATAGGTAATTACCGTCATGTACTGCTCCTTCTTTAGAAACTTTCCGCGGCACGCCGACTTGGTCTCGAACAGCCTGCACCCGAGCCTCGTGCTGTAAGTTTTGTAGTAGGCGCTTGCACTCAGTATCGATAACCTGTGCCGCGGCCTCCTCGTATCCCTCCTCACACCTGTAGTGTTGGGGATCGTAGTAGTAAATCAAAAAAATTTCCTACGCATCACCAAGATCAATCTATGGAGAGACTAGCAATGAGAGAGAGAGGAGTGCATCTTCATACCCTTGAAGATCGCGATGCGGAAGTGTTGCAAGAATGCGGTTGGAGGAGTCGTACACGCAACGATTCAGATCGCGGTCGATTCCGATCTAAGCACCGAACAACGGCGCCTCCGCGTTCAACACACGTGCAGCCCGGTGACGTCTCCCGTGCCTTGATCCAGCAAGGAGGAGGGAGAGGTTGGGGAAGACAGCTCCAGCAGCACGACGGTGTGGTGGTGGAGTTGGCAGTTCTCCGGCAGGGCTTCACCAAGCTTAACGGAGGAGGATGGGGTGTTGGAGAGGGGGAGGGCTGCGCCTTGGATGAGGTGCTGCTTCCCTCCCTCCTCCCCTCTATTTATAGGGCCAAGGGGGGAAGGGGGCCGGCCCCTCTAGATCAGATCTAGAGGGGGGGCGGCGGCCAGGGGGAGGGGGATTGCCCCCCAAGCCAAGGGGGGCGCCCCCCTTTAGGGTTTCCCCCAACCCTAGGCGCATGGGCCCTAGGGGGGTGGCGCCCAGCCCACTTAGGAGCTGGTTCCCTCCCCCATACAGCCCATAGGGCCCTCCGGGGCAGGTGGACCCTCCCGGTGGACCCCCGGAACCCCTTCGGTGGTCCCGGTACAATACCGGAAAACCCCCGAACACTTCCGATGGCCGTATGATGACTTCCCATATATAAATCTTCACCTCCGGACCATTCCGGAACTCCTCGTGACGTTCGGGATCTCATCCGGGACTCCGAACAACATTCGGTAACCACATACTATTTCCCATAACAACTCTAGCGTCACCGAACCTTAAGTGTGTAGACCCTACGGGTTCGGGAACCATGCAGACATGACCGAGACATCTCTCCGGCCAATAACCAACAGCGGGATCTGGATACCCATGTTGGCTACCACATGTTCCACGATGATCTCATCGGATGAACCACGATGTCGAGGATTCAATCAATCCCGTACACAATTCCCTTTGTCTACCGGTATGATACTTGCCCGAGATTCGATCGTCGGTATCCCTATACCTTGTTCAATCTCGTTACCGGCAAGTCTCTTTACTCGTTCTATAACGCATGATCCCGTGGCTAACTCTTTAGTCACATTGAGCTCATTATGATGATGCATTACCGAGTGGGCCCAGAGATACCTCTCCGTCATATGGAGTGACAAATCCCAGTCTCGATTCGTGCCAACCCAACAGACACTTTCGGAGATACCTGTAGTGTACCTTTATGGTCACCCAGTTACGTTGTGACGTTTGATACACCCAAAGCATCCCTACGGTATCCGAGAGTTGCACAATCTCATGGTCTAAGGAAATGATACTTGACATTAGAAAAGCTTTAGCAGACGAACTACACGATCTAGTGCTATGCTTAGGATTGGGTCTTGTCCATCACATCATTCTCCTAATGATGTGATCCCGTTATCAACGACATCCAATGTCCATGGTCAGGAAATCATAACCATCTATTGATCAACGAGCTAGTCAACTAGAGGCTCACTAGGGACATGTTGTGGTCTATGTATTCACACATGTATTACGATTTCCGGATAACACAATTATAGCATGAACAATAGACAATTATCATGAACAAGGAAATATAATAATAACCACTTTATTATTGCCTCTAGGGCATATTTCCAACAGTCTCCCACTTGCACTAGAGTCAATAATATAGTTACATTGTGATGAATCGAACACCCATAGAGTTCTGGTGTTGATCATGTTTTGCTCGTGGAAGAGGTTTATTCAACGGATCTGCGACATTCAGATCCGTATGCACTTTACAAATATCTATGTCTCCATCTTGAACATGTTCAAAAATGGAGTTGAAGCGACGCTTGATATGCCTGGTCTTCTTGTGAAACCTGGGCTCCTTGGCAAGGGCAATAGCTCCAATGTTGTCACAGAAGAGAGTCATTGGGCCCGACGCATTGGGAATAACTCCTAGGTCGGTGATGAACTCCTTCATCCAGACTGCTTCCTGTGCTGCCTCCGAGGCTGCTATGTACTCCGCTTCACATGTAGATCCCGCCACGACGCTTTGCTTGCAACTGCACCAGCTGACTGCCCCACCATTCAAAATATACACGTATCCGGTTTGTGACTTGGAGTCATCCAGATCTGTGTCGAAGCTAGCATCGACGTAACCCTTTACGACGAGCTCTTCGTCACCTCCATAAACGAGAAACATATCCTTAGTCCTTTTCAGGAACTTCAGGATGTTCTTGACCGCTGTCCAGTGTTCCATGCCGGGATTACTTTGGTACCTCCCTACCAAACTTACGGCAAGGTTCACATCAGGTCTGGTACACAACATGGCATACATAATAGACCCTATGGCTGAGGCATAGGGGATGACACTCATATTTTCTCTATCTTTTGCCGAGGTCGGGCATTGAGCCGTGCTCAATCTCACACCTTGCAATACAGGCAAGAACCCCTTCTTGGACTGATGCATATTGAACTTCTTCAATATCTTGTCAAGGTATGTGCTTTGCGAAAGACCAATGAGGCGTCTCGATCTATCTCTATAGATCTTGATGCCTAATATGTAAGCAGCTTCTCCAAGGTCCTTCATCGAAAAACACTTATTCAAGTAGGCCTTTATGCTTTCCAAGAATTCTATATCATTTCCCATTAATAGTATGTCATCCACATATAATATGAGAAATGCTACAGAGATCCCACTCACTTTCTTGTAAACACAGGCTTCTCCATAAGTCTGTGTAAACCCAAACGCTTTGATCATCTCATCAAAGCGAATGTTCCAACTCCGAGATGCTTGCACTAGCCCATAGATTGAGCGCTGGAGCTTGCATACCTTGTCAGCATTATTAGGATCGACAAAACCTTCCGGCTGCATCATATACAACTCTTCCTTAAGGAAACCATTAAGGAATGCCGTTTTGACGTCCATTTGCCATATCTCATAATCATAGAATGCGGCAATTGCTAACATGATTCGGACAGACTTTAGCTTCGCTACGGGTGAGAAGGTCTCATCGTAGTCAACCCCTTGAACTTGTCGATAACCCTTAGCGACAAGTCGAGCCTTATAGATGGTCACATTTCCATCCGCGTCTGTCTTCTTCTTAAAGATCCATTTGTTCTCTATGGCTTGCCGATCATCGGGCAAGTCTGTCAAAGTCCATACTTCATTTTCATACATGGATCCTATCTCGGATTTCATGGCTTCAAGCCATTTGTTGGAATCCGGGCCCGCCATCGCTTCTTCATAGTTCGAAGGTTCACCGTTGTCTAACAACATGATTTCCAGGATAGGGTTGCCGTACCACTCTGGTGCGGAACGTGTCCTCGTGGACCTACGTAGTTCAGTAGCAACTTGATCCGAAGTTTCATGATCATCATCATTAACTTCCTCTCTTGTCGGTGCAGTCACCACAGAAACATCTTCCTGAGCTACGCTACTCTTCGGTTCAAGAGGGGGTACCTCATCAAGTTCTACTTTCCTCCCACTTACTTCTTTCGAGAGAAACTCTTTCTCCAGAAAGGATCCATTCTTGGCAACAAAGATCTTGCCTTCGGATCTAAGGTAGAAGGTATACCCAATAGTTTCCTTAGGGTATCCTATGAAGACGCATTTTTCCGACTTGGGTTCGAGCTTTTCAGGTTGAAGTTTCTTGACATAAGCATCGCATCCCCAAACTTTCAGAAACGACAGCTTAGGTTTCTTCCCAAACCATAATTCATACGGTGTCGTCTCAACGGATTTCGACGGAGCCCTATTTAAAGTGAATGCGGCAGTCTCTAAAGCATAACCCCAAAATGATAGCGGTAGATTGGTAAGAGACATCATAGATCACACCATATCCAATAGAGTGCGATTACGACGTTCGGACACACCATTACGCTGAGGTGTTCCAGGCGGCGTGAGTTGTGAAACAATTCCACATTTCCTTAAGTGTGTGCCAAACTCGTGACTCAAATATTCCCCTCCACGATCTGATTGTAAGAACTTTATTTTCCTGTCACGTTGATTCTCAACCTCACTCTGAAATTCCTTGAACTTTTCGAAGGTCTCAGACTTGTGTTTCATTAAGTAGACATACCCATATCTACTTAAGTCATCAGTGAGGGTGAGAACATAACGATAACCACCGCGAGCCTCAACGCTCATTGGACCGCACACATCAGTATGTATGATTTCCAATAAGTTGGTTGCTCGCTCCATTGTTCCGGAGAACGGAGTCTTGGTCATTTTGCCCATGAGGCATGGTTCGCACGTGTCAAATGATTCATAATCAAGAGACTCCAAAAGTCCATCTGCATGGAGTTTCTTCATGCGTTTGACACCAATGTGACCAAGGCGGCAGTGCCACAAGTATGTGGGACTATCATTATCAACCTTACATCTTTTGGCATTCACACTATGAATATGTGTAACATCATGTTCGAGATTCAATAAAAAATAAACCATTGACCAGCGGGGCATGACCATAAAACATATCTCTCATATAAATAGAACAACCATTATTCTCGGATTTAAATGAGTAGCCATCTCGCATCAAACGAGGTCCTGATACAATGTTCATGCTCAAAGATGGTACTAAATAACAATTATTGAGGTTTAAAACTAATCCTGTAGGCAGATGTAGAGGTAGCGTGCCGACGGCGATCACATCGACCTTGGAACCATTCCCGACGCGCATCGTCACCTCGTCCTTCGCCAGTCTCCGCTTATTCCGCAGCTCCTGTTTTGAGTTACAAATATGAGCAACCGCACCGGTATCAAATACCCAGGAGCTACTACGAGCGCTGGTAAGGTACACATCAATAACATGTATATCACATATACCTTTGGTATTGCCGGCCTTCTTATCCGCTAAGTACTTGGGGCAGTTCCGCTTCTAGTGACCGTTTCCCTTGCAATAAAAGCATTCAGTCTCAGGCTTGGGTCCATTCTTTGGCTTCTTCCCGGTAGCTTGCTTACCGGGCGCGGCAACTCCCTTGCCGTCCTTCTTGAAGTTCTTTTTACCCTTGCCTTTCTTGAACTTAGTGGTTTTATTCACCATCAACACTTGATGTTCCTTTTTGATCTCCACCTCCGCTGATTTCAGCATTGAATATACCTCAGGAATGGTTTTTTCCATCCCCTGCATATTGAAGTTCATCACAAAGCTCTTGTAGCTAGGTGGAAGCGACTGAAGGATTCTGTCAACGACCGCGTCATCCGGGAGATTAACTCCCAGCTGAGACAAGCGGTTGTGCAACCCAGACATTTTGAGTATATGCTCGCTGACAGAACTATTCTCCTCCATCTTACAACTGTAGAACTTGTCGGAGACTTCATATCTCTCGACCCGGGCATGAGCTTGGAAAACCATTTTCATCTCTTGGAACATCTCATATGCTCCGTGTTGCTCAAAACGCTTTTGGAGCCCCGGTTCTAAGCTGTAAAGCATGCCGCACTGAACCAGGGAGTAATCATCACTACGCGACTGCCAGGCGTTCATAACGTCTTGAGTTGCTGGGAAAACAGGTGCGTCACCTAGCGGTGCTTCAAGGACATAAGCTTTCTTGGCAGCTATGAGAATGATCCTCAGGTTACGGACCCAGTCCGTGTAGTTGCTACCATCGTCTTTCAGCTTGGTTTTCTCTAGGAACGCGTTGAAGTTGAGGGCAACATTAGCGTGGGCCATTTGATCTACAAGACATATTGGAAAGATTTTAGACTAAGTTCATGATAATTAAGTTCATCTAATCAAATTGTTCAATGAACTCCCACTCAGATAGACATCCCTCTAGTCATCTAAGTGATACATGATCCGAATCGACTAGGCCGTGTCTGATCATCATGTGAGATGGACTAGTCATCAACGGTGAACATCTCTATGTTGATCGTATCTTCTATACGACTCATGTTCGACCTTTCGGTCTTCCGTGTTCCGAGGCCATGTCTGTACATGCTAGGCTCGTCAAGTCAACCTAAGTGTTTTGCATGTGTAAATCTGGCTTACACCCGTTGTATTCGAACGTTAGAATCTATCACACCCGATCATCACGTGGTGCTTCGAAACAACGAACCTTCGCAACGGTGCACAGTTAGGGGAAACACTTTCTTGAAATTTTAGCGAGGGATCATCTTATTTATGCTACCGTCGTTCTAAGCAAATAAGATGTAAAAATATGATAAACATCACATGCAATCAAATAGTGACATGATATGGCCAATATCATTTTGCTCCTTTTGATCTCCATCTTCGGGGCACCATGATCATCATCGTCACCGGCATGACACCATGATCTCCATCATCGTGTCTTCATGAAGTTGCCTCGCCAACTATTACTTCTACTACTATGGCTAACGGTTAGCAATAAAGTAAAGTAATTACATGGCGTTTTTCATTGACACGCAGGTCATACAATAAATTAAGACAACTCCTATGGCTCCTGCCGGTTGTCATACTCATCGACATGCAAGTCGTGATTCCTATTACAAGAACATGATCAATCTCATACATCACATATATCATTCATCACATCCTTTTGGCCATATCACATCACACGGCATATGCTGCAAGAACAAGTTAGACGTCCTCTAATTGTTGTTGCAATTTTTTTTTACGTGGCTGCTATAGGTTTCTAGCAAGAACGTTTCTTACCTACGCCACAACCACAACGTGATATGCCAATTTATATTTACCCTTCATAAGGACCCTTTTCATCGAATCCGATCCGACTAAAGTGGGACAGACAGACACCCACTAGCCACCTTATGCAACTAGTGCATGTCAGTCGGTGGAACCTGTCTCACGTAAGCGTACGTGTAAGGTCGGTCCGGGCCGCTTCATCCCACGATGCCACCGAATCAAGATAAGACAAGTAACGGCAAGTAAATTGACAAAATCGACGCCCACAACAACTTGTGTTCTAGTCGTGCAAGAAACTACGCATAGACCTAGCTCATGATGCCACTGTTGGGGATCGTAGTAGTAAATCAAAAAAAATTCCTACGCATCACCAAGATCAATCTATGGAGAGACTAGCAACGAGAGAGAGAGGAGTGCATCTTCATACCCTTGAAGATCGCGATGCGGAAGTGTTGCAAGAACGCGGTTGGAGGAGTCGTACACGCAGCGATTCAGATCGTGGTCGATTCCGATCTAAGCACCGAACAATGGCGCCTCCGCGTTCAACACACGTGCAGCCCGGTGACGTCTCCCGTGCCTTGATCCAGCAAGGAGGAGGGAGAGGTTGGGGAAGACAGCTCCAGCAGCACGACGGCGTGGTGCTGGAGTTGGCAGTTCTCTGGCAGGGCTTCACCAAGCTTAACGGAGGAGGAAGGGGTGTTGGAGAGGGGGAGGGCTGCGCCTTGGATGAGGTGCTGCTGCCCTTCCTCCTCCCCTCTATTTATAGGGCCAAGGGGGGAAGGGGGCCGGCCCCTCTAGATCAGATCTAGAGGGGGGGCGGCGGCCAGGGGGAGGGGGATTGCCCCCCAAGCCAAGGGGGGCGCCCCCCTTTAGGGTTTCCCCCAACCCTAGGCGCATGGGCCCTAGGGGGGGTGGCGCCCAGCCCACTTAGGGGCTGGTTCCCTCCCCCATACAGCCCATAGGGCCCTCCGGGGCAGGTGGACCCTCCCGGTGGACCCCCGGAACCCCTTCGGTGGTCCCGGTACAATACCGGAAAACCCCCGAACACTTCCGGTGACCGTATGATGATTTCCCATATATAAATCTTCACCTCCGGACCATTCCGGAACTCCTCGTGACGTCCGGGATCTCATCCGGGACTCCGAACAACATTCGGTAACCACATACTATTTCCCATAACAACTCTAGCGTCACCGAACCTTAAGTGTGTAGACCCTACGGGTTCGGGAACCATGCAGACATGACCGAGACATCTCTCCGGCCAATAACCAACAGCGGGACCTGGATACCCATGTTGGTTCCCACATGTCCCATGATGATCTCATCGGATGAACCACGATGTCGAGGATTCAATCAATCCCGTACACAATTCCCTTTGTCTACCGGTATGATACTTGCTCGAGATTCGATCGTCGGTATCCCTATACCTTGTTCAATCTCGTTACCGGCAAGTCTCTTTACTCGTTCTGTAACGCATGATCCCGTGACTAACTCTTCAGTCACATTGAGCTCATTATGATGATGCATTACCGAGTGGGCCCAGAGATACCTCTCCGTCATACGGAGTGACAAATCCCAGTCTCGATTCGTGCCAACCCAACAGACACTTTCGGAGATACCTGTAGTGTACCTTTATGGTCACCCAGTTACGTTGTGACGTTTGATACACCCAAAGCATCCCTACGGTATCCGGGAGTTGCACAATCTCATGGTCTAAGGAAATGATACTTGACATTAGAAAAGCTTTAGCAGACGAACTACACGATCTAGTGCTATGCTTAGGATTGGGTCTTGTCCATCACATCATTCTCCTAATGATGTGATCCCGTTATCAACGACATCCAATGTCCATGGTCAGGAAATCGTAACCATCTATTGATCAACGAGCTAGTCAACTAGAGGCTCACTAGGGACATGTTGTGGTCTATGTATTCACACATGTATTACGATTTCCGAATAACACAATTATAGCATGAACAATAGACAATTATCATGAACAAGGAAATATAATAATAACCACTTTATTATTGCCTCTAGGGCATATTTCCAACATGTAGAAGGTCTGCAATCAAATGAGACAACATTGATTAGTACAATAACTAGCTATTTGAAGATTTTTAATTATGTAAAGGAGAAATTACCCAAAACTTTCTGATCACCATCTCTGCCCTCGTGTGGCACAACACACCGTCGATCATCTCCTCCGGCGGGGCCGGGGCAGCCAAGTAGTGCTCCCAGCTCAATCCTAGCTGTGGAAGATGACCCTCACCGGGTAACGTGACAAACCCCGGGAAGTTTTGCCGGCAAAACACACCAAGGACGGTGTTGGGCCTGCGGACCTCCGGAGCGTGGTCCCAACCCCTACAGTATGACAAGGCCAACGCATTAGATATTTGAAGAAATGTGAAGGCAAAAGGTACCAAAAGAGTAAATGCACTTACCTCTCCCCATCAGGGAAAATCAACCACCTCTGCTCACGGGTCGCCGGCAGGGGCGGGAGCCGTGTACAACCACGCTAGTAGATGGTGGCCCCCTCAACCACCTCGTCCTCGCTATCAGCCCAATCCCCGCCACCATCAGCATGGCCACTCGGCCCCTCAGGCGGATCCGGCCAGGTACCCCATCCAGACGTCTCCTGGGACGTACCCTGGTCCGGAGTCTCGTGGGCAGGAGTCTCGTGGGTAGAAGTCCCGTAGCACCAACGATTTTGCACGCCCCCCCCCCAATTTTGCCCCGGTCGGGAGATGCAAAATCAAGTGTTGCATTGGATTAAAGAAGCCCAGCGGAAAGATCTTCTCTAACTTGCAGATCAACTCCGGCGCCAACTCTTCCATTTCTTCTAGAACACCAGGCGATAGTTCTTTCGCACAAAGAACACGGAAGAAATAGCTCAGCTCTGCAAGTACTAGCCATTCATCCTCCGGGATAAAGCCACACAACATCACCGGCATTACCCGCTCAATCCATATGTGCCAATCATGACTCTTGAGACCAAATATTTTTAATTTTTCAAGACTCGCTCCCCTCTTTCGATTCGCTGCATACCCATCGGGGAACATCAACTGCATTTTCACCCACAAGATAATTTCCCTCATAGCTGGCCTTCCAAGATTGAACCATGCCTTTGGCTTCGTCCAGTTCTGCTTTCCTTTCGGTTCTTGCATGTTTTGTAACGGTCTATCACATAGCGCCTCTTGATCAACTCTAGCCTTAGTATTATCCTTTGACTTCCCCTCTATGCCGAACAATGTACCAAAAAGGGCCTTGGCGATATTCTTTTCAGTGTGCATCACGTCAATGTTGTGTGGGCAAAGGAGGTCTTTGAAGTAAGGCAGATCCCACAAGCATGTCTTGTGAGTCCAGGCGTGTTCCGGATTATACCCCTTGAAATACCATGGACGCTCTGGATCTGGCTCGAGAGCATTTAACTGATCCAGGGTCTCTTGGCCTGTCAACGCAGGTGGTGCAGAGTTTTTGACAACTCTACCTTTGATGAAGTTCTTCTTGTCTTTCCTGAACTTATGGCGAGGATCCAGGAACTGTCTATGCAAGTCGAAGCAAGAAAACTTGCGACCCGCCTGCAGCCAACGAAACTCAAGAGCTGCCTTGCATGTGGGGCACGGGAACCTTCCACGCACACACCAGCCAACGAATAGCGCATACGCCGGCAAGTCATGCATCGAGTACATGTACCAGACACGCATTATGAAGTTCTTTTTGCTAGCGGCATCGTATGTCTTGAACCCATTATCCCAAGCTTCTTGCAATTCATCCTTGAGCGGCTGCATGTACACATTCATATTCTTCCCCGGATAGTTGGGCCCTGGAATTATCAACGTTAGGAAAATGTTCTTTCTTTGCATAATCTGTCCGGGGGGGAGATTGAGTGGAATGACAAATACGGGCCAACAACTGTATTGGCTTGCTGTCAGACCAAACACATTGAACCCATCCGTGCTGATGGCGACTCGAGGATGCCTTGGATCTGCCATTTTTTGCTCATGTAATGCATCGAAGCGCTTCCACGCAGAACCATCCAATGTGTGTACCATCATCAGATTCCCATCTGCATCTAGTTTGGTTCTTTTGCCCATTTTGTGCCATGTCATCTGTCTTGCCATCTCTTCGACCATGAAAAGACGTTGAAGTCTTGGTACGATTGGCAAATACCAAAGAACATTAACAGGGATTTTGGTCTGCGTCTTCTCACCCATACCGTTGTCTACCACAACATACCTGGAAGACATGCAAATGGGACAATAGTTCAAGTCCGCATACTCAAGCCTAAATAAGGCACATCCTTTCTCACAGGCATGTATCTTCTCATAGGGCATCTTAAGTGCACGGAGGATTTTGTCCGACTTGTACAGGTTTGCAGACATTACATGGCCTTTGGGTAGAAAGCGTCCAAATACTATCATCATCGCGTCGTAGCATTCTCTGCCCAAGTTGAATTGAGCCTTCAGAGCCATTACATGTGAGATGGCATCCAGCTGACAAAGCTCAGTGTGCTCATGGAGGGGACATTTTGAAGACTCCAACAATTCATTGAAGGCCTTTGCAGATTCCTCCATCTCATTGTCCGAATCCCGAGCATCATCAAAGTCTTGCACCATGTCTTCCATCCTGGTACCATGCTCGTCGGTGCGACGATGAACCACCTCAGCTCTGGCACGTTGGGCAGACTCACCATGAAATGTCCACACCGTATAACCGGGTGTAAAACAACTCTTCTGCAGGTGTTTGCCCATTTCTTCCTCTGTCCGCTTGTGCCAATTGTCGCACCGGACACAGGGGCACCAGGTTTTCTTCTGGTCATTTGCAAATGCGGCTCTCACAAACCCCTTGGTTTTTGTTAATCATTCATTGGTCATGTATTTCTGACTAGTGTGACCGGTGTACATCCACGCACGATCACTCATCTTGCGTAGCTACTGGACACACAAGAAACACATATATAATTCAGCATGTATATATTCATCAGTTAATCTAGTTTGTCAATTTTATTACGTCCATGCAACCTACACTCTAATAGGTAAAGACAGGTCCTAATCCCACCCGAGTATGTGTAGATTGGGTTCATTTTCCCATGCTCTACTCCGGATCCGACGCAAAATCTCGGCAGCACCTCCCCGCTGTTCTCCTGATACATGTCTCTGCAATAAACAGAGAGGATGTGTACCCGGAGAACAATAGGGAGGCACTGATGAAAATTATGCGTCGGATCCGGAGCAGAGCATATGGGAAAATGAACCCAATCTACACATACTCGGGCTGTCCATGGATAACGTTGGACAATTCAAAAGAATCACAGTTATAAATATGCAAAGGCATGCATATTTATAACTGTAACCCTTTTGAACGGGAGACACATACTGGTCACGCATACTGATGATTAAAGACACCTATAGCTAGCAAGTTTCATCGGCACGAAGACCGGAACAGAGCAAATAATTAAGGGGGGAGGAGGAGATGTCATTTGTGCTCACCCAGGAATGCAGGGGCGGAGCTCGTCGAACACCAGACCCTCGCAGCGACGAAACAACTGCACATTTAAATCCAAAGATGAGTAACATAGCTCGTCGTGCTGGTAGTGCCTGCGGCACATGCTCCTGTCGAACACCTTCCCTGTGAGCATGGTGCGGCTGCTGTCGTAGCTTAAGATGCGAACGTGCCCGAGCTGAAGGTCATCAGCGCGGGCGAACTGCTTCCATCCGTGCGTGAGATACATGTGGCCATCGGCATCGAACACTATATCCACATCCCACAAGCGACGACGGCGCCTAGCCTCCCGCAGCAATAGTTCTCGTGGCCGATGGCAGTCGAACACCTTGGCGAATTTGTCTGGCAGCCTCTGCGATGAGGATTAAAAGCCAAGTTTTGAAACTTCAAACAACCAAACTGACTCATGACAAAAATCAGAGCATAGAAAGAGAAATGAAAGACGAAATAGTACATAGTGAGAGGTTGTGTAACTAGGATGATTTTCTGTACCAGCTTTTTTAATGAATTGGAGAGGATGATGGCGAAGAACTCGAAAACCATTGGTGTTTTGTGGTCATTTCCATACATTCTGCTACAGCACAACAACCCTTCTTATGACCGCAAGACACCAATGGTGGTTAGAAGAAGGGTTGTTGTGCTGTAGCAGAATGTATGGAAACGACCGCAAGACACCAATGGCTTTCGAGTTCTTCACCATCATCCTCTCAAATTCGTTAAAAAAGCTGTTACAGAATATCATCCTAGTTGCACAACCTCTCACTACGTATTGTTTCGTTTTTGGTTTCACTTTCTATGCTTTGATTTTTTGTCATGAGTCAGTTTGGGTGTTTCAAGTTTCAATACTTGGCTTTTAATCCTCATCGCAGAGGCTGCTAGACAAATTCGCCAAGGTGTTCGACCGCCATCGGCCCCGAGAACTGTTGCTGCGGGAGGTCGGGCACCGGCATCACTTGCGGGACGTGGATGTAGTGTTCGACGCCGACCGCCACATGTATCTCGTGCACGGATGGAAACAGTTCACCCGCGCTCATGACCTTCAGCTCGGGCACGTCCGCATCTCAAGCTACGACACCAGCCGCGTGATACGTCTCCAACATATCTATAATTTTTTATTGTTCCATGCTATTATATTATCTATTTTGGATGTTTTATATGCTATTTTATATTATTTTTGGGACTAACCTATTAACCTAGAGCCCAGTGCCAGTTTCTGTTTTTTCCTTGTTTTTGAGTTTCGTAGAAAAGGAATACCAAACGGAGTCCAAACGGAATAAGACTTTCGCGATGATCTTTCTTGGACCAGAAGGAAACCAGGAGACTTGGAGATGAAGTCGGAGGAGCCACGAGGCGGCCACAAGGACGGAGGGCGCTCCCAGGGGGTAGGGCACGCCCCCCACCCTTGTGGGCCCCTCGTGCACCTCCTGACCTAATTCTTTCGCCTATATATACTCTTATATGCTCAAACCACCAGAGGCATCCACGAAAATACTTTTCCACCGCCGCAACCTTCTGTACCTGTGAGATCCCATCTAGGGGCCTTTTCTGGCGTCCTGCCGGAGGGGGATTCGATCATGGAGGGCTTCTACATCAACACCATTGCCCTTCCGATGAAGCGTGAGTAGTTTACCTCAGACCTACGGGTCCATAGCTAGTAGCTAGATGGCTTCTTCTCTCTCTTTGATTCTCAATACCATGTTCTCCTCGATATTCTTGGAGATCTATTCGATGTAATACTTTTTTGCGGTGTGTTTGCCGAGATCCGATGAATTGTGGATTTATGATTAGCTTATCTATGAATATTATTTGAATCTTCTCTGAATTCTTTTATGCATGATTTGATATCTTTGTAATTCTCTTCAAACTATCGGTTTGGTTTGGCCAACTGGATTGGTTTTTCTTGCAATGGGAGAAGTGCTTAGCTTTGGGTTCAATCTTGCGGTGTCCTTTCCCAGTGACAGTAGGGGAAGCAAGGCATGTATTGTATTGTTGCCATCGAGGATAAAAAGATGGGGTTTTCATCATATTGCTTGAGTTAATTCCTCTACATCATGTCATCTTGCTTAATGCGTTACTCCGTTCTTTATGAACTTAATACTCTAGATGCATGCTGGATAGCGGTCGATGTATGGAGTAATAGTAGTAGATGTAGAATCATTTCGGTCTACTTGACACGGACGTGATGCCTATATTCATGATCATTGCCTTAGATATCGTCATAACTTTGCGCTTTTCTATCAATTGCTCGGCAGTAATTTGTTCACCCACCGTAATATTTTCTATCTTGAGAGAAGCCTCTAGTGAAACCTATGGCCCCCGGGTCTATTTTCCATCATATTACTTTCTGATCTACTATTTTGCAATCTTTTATTTTCAGATCTATAAACCAAAAAACCCAAAAATATTTACTTTATCTTTTGTTTATTTTTACCTATCTCTATCAGATCTCACTTTTGCAAATAACCGTGAAGGGATTGACAACCCCTTTATCACGTTGGGTGCAAGTTGTTTGATTGTTTGTGCAGGTATTCGGTGATTTGTGCGTTGTCTCCTACTGGATTGATACCTTGGTTCTCAAACTGAGGGAAATACTTATCTCTACTTTGCTGCATCACCCTTTCCTCTTCAAGGGAAAAACCAACGCAAGCTCAAGAAGTAGCAGGAAGAATTTTTGGCGCCGTTGCCGGGGAGATCTACGCCAAGTCAAGCCATACCAAGTACCCATCATAAACTCTCATCTCTCGCATTACATTATTCGTCATTCGCCTCTCGTTTTCCTCTCCCCCACTTCTGAAATGATTTTCGAAAAGATTTGCCTTTTTCTTCACCCCTCTCTTTTCCTTTTCTTCGCCCCTCTTCCGTTTGTCTTCTTCGTTTGCCTTTTCTCTCGCTGCCCTCTTGTTGCTTAAGTTCGCCTTTCTATCGTTATGGCCGAATCAAAAAGGGTTAAGGGTTTTCTCCCGAGTTTTAATTCTTTAGATAGTCCCTCTATCCTCCCTAAGCTCATAAATAATAATGCTATGGAAAGACCTACCGGGGTTGTTAATGAGAATTTTAACAATTTTGAAGAAGATGACCCCGGAATTTTTCGTTATCTACTTGATGAATCTTTGAAAGATGCTTGGGATAGGTTGTTGAGGATCCGAGCTAGCTATGTGCCCCAATATCATATTGAGATATACTTGAAAAGCTTTTATGTTGGTTTACCCCCTTCTTTTAAGCAAGTTTTGGATTCTATATTTTAAAATGGTTTTCTTGAAGGGGATGCCATCGATACTTATGAAAAGATGAAAACTATATTTGGGCACTCCAAAGGTGAAAATGTTGAATCAACTACTCTTATGTGCTTTTATCAAAATGAAATGATCAAAAAGATGAAGGCTAGTTTAGATGCAAATTTTTGAAGTGTGCTTAATCTTTATTCTACCATTAATGGCCACATACTTACACAAAATAGAAAGATAAGCGCTCTGGACAAGAAATTCGCTCTTTACTACCAAAAGGGAGAAGATGATAATACCTAGATCTAGTCGTGTTTTTATGCCTAGCTAAGGGCGTTAAACAATAGCGCTTGTTGGGAGCCAACCCAATTTTATTTTTGTTTTTGCTTTTTGGTTCTGTTTTGCAATAAATAATTCATCTAGCCTCTGGTTAGATGTGGTTTTATGTTTTAATTAGTGTTTGTGCCAAGTAAAACCTTTGGGATGGCTTATGGTGATAGTTGATTTGATCTTGCTGAAAAACAGAAACTTTTGTGTCCAGTCTCAGAATTTTAATAATTCACTGGAGCATTGAAAAACCCTGCATTTTTTATAAGAGATTGATATACAAATTGTCTCTGTTGTAATAATGTTTCAGAATTTTTGGAGTTACATAAGTATTAGAACAATTCGGATCTTCACAGACTGTTCTGTTTTTGACAGATTCTGTTTTCTTTGTGTTGTTTGCTTATTTTGATGAATCTATGGGTAGTATCGGGGGGTATGAACCATGAAAAAGTTAGAATACAGTATATATTACACCAATATAAATAAATAATGAGTTCACAACAGTACCAAAGTGGTGATTTATTTTCTTATACTAACGGAGCTTATGAGATTTTCTGTTGAGTTTTGTGTTGTGAAGTTTTCAAGTTTTGGGTAAGGATTTGATGGACTACGGAATAAGGAGTGGCAAGAGCCTAAGCTTGGGGATGCCCAAGGCACCCCAAGGTAATATTTAAGGACAACCAAGAGCCTAAGCTTGGGGTTGCCCCGGAAGGCATCCCCTCTTTCGTCTTCGTCTATCGGTAACTTTACTTGAGGCTATATTTTTATTCACCACATGATATGTGTTTTGCTTGGAGCGTCTTGTATAATTTGAGTCTTTGCTTTTTAGTTTGCCACAATCATCCTTGCTATACACACCTTTTGAGAGGGACACGCATGAATCGTGATTTATTAGAATACTCCATATGCTTCACTTATATCTTTTGAGCTAGGCAATTTTGCTCTAGTGCTTCACTTATATCTTTTTAGAGCACGGCGGTGGTTTTATTTTATAGAAATTATTGAACTCTCATGCTTCACTTATATTATTTTGAGAGTCTTTAAACAGCATGGTAATTTGCTTTGGTTATAAATTTAGTCGTAATATGATAGGCATCCAAGAGGGATATAATAAAAACTTTCCTATAAAGTGCATTGAATACTATGAGAAGTTTGATTCCTTATGATTGTTTTGAGATATAAAGATGGTGATATTAGAGTCATGCTAGTGAGTAATTGTGGATTTGAGAAATACTTGTGTTAAGGTTTGTGATTCCTGTAGCATGCACATATGGTGAATCGTTATGTGATGAAGTCGGAGCATGATTTATTTATTTATTGTCTTCCTTATGAGTGGCGGTCGGGGACGAGCGATGGTCTTTTCCTACCAATCTATCCCCCTAGGAGCATGCGTATAGTACTTTGTTTCGATAACTAATAGATTTTTGCAATAAGTATGTGAGTTCTTTATGACTAATGTTGAGTCCATGGATTATACACACTCCCACCCTTCCACCATTGCTAGCCTCTCTAGTGCCGCGCAACTTTCGCCGGTGCCATACACCCACCATATACCTTCCTCAAAACAGCCACCATACCTACCTATTATGGCATTTCCATAGCCATTCCAAGATATATTGCCATGCAACTCTCCACCGTTCCGTTTATTATGACACGTTCCATCATTGTCATATTGCTTTGCATGATCATGTAGTTGACATCGTATTTGTGGCAAAGCCACCGTTCATAATTCTTTCATACATGTCACTCTTGATCCATTGCACATCCCAGTACACCGCCTGAGGCATTCATATAGAGTCATATTTTGTTCTAAGTATTGAGTTGTAATTCTTGAGTTGTAAGTAAATAAAAGTGTGATGATCTTCATTATTAGAGCATTGTCCCATGTGAGGAGAGGGATGATGGAGACTATGATTCCCCCACAAGTCGGGATGAGACTCCGGACAAAAAATAAAAAAATAAAAGAGGCCAAAAAAATAAAAAAATGAGAGAAGGCCCAAATAAAAAAATTTAAAAAAATGAGAGAAAAGAGAGAAGGGGCAATGTTACTATCCTTTTACCACACTTGTGCTTCAAAGTAGCACCATGATCTTCATGATAGAGAGTCTCCTATGTTGTCACTTTCATATACTAGTGGGAATTTTCATTATAGAACTTGGCTTGTATATTCCAGTGATGGGCTTCCTCAAATTGCCCTAGGTCTTCGTGAGCAAGCGAGTTGGATGCACACCCACTTAGTTTCTTTTCGAGCTTTCATAAACTTATAGCTCTAGTGCATCCATTGCATGGCAATCCCTACTCACTCACATTGATATCTATTGATGGGCATCTACATAGCCCGTTAATACGCCTAGTTGATGTGAGACTATCTCCTTCTTTTTGTCTTCTCCACAACCACCTTCTATTCCACCTATAGTGCTATATCCATGGCTCACGCTCATGTATTGCGTGAAAGTTGAAAATGTTTGAGAACATCAAAAGTATAAAACAATTGCTTGGCTTGTCATCGGGGTTGTGCATGATTTAAATACTTTGTGTGATGAAGATGGAGCATAGCCAGACTATATGATTTTGTAGGGAGAAGCTTTCTTTGGCCATGTTATTTTCAGAAGACATAATTATCTTGTTAGTATGCTTGAAGTATTATTGTTTTTATGTCATTATTAAACTTTTATTTTGAATCATACGGATCTGAACATTCATGCCACAATAAAGAAATTACATGGATAAATATGTTAGGTAGCATTCCACATCAAAAATTCTGTTTTTATCATTTACCTACTCGAGGACGAGCAGGAATTAAGCTTGGGGATGCTTGATACATCTCCAACGTATCTATAATTTTTTATTGTTCCATGCTATTATATTATCTGTTTTGGATGTTTTATATGCATTAATATGCTATTTTATATTATTTTTGGGACTAACCTATTAACCTAGAGCCCAGTGCCAGTTTCTGTTTTTTCCTTGTTTTTGAGTTTCGCAGAAAAGGAATACCAAACGGAGTCCAAACGGAATAAAACTTTTGCGATGATCTTTCTTGAACCAGAAGGAAACTAGGAGACTTGGAGATGAAGTCGGAGGAGCCACGAGGCGGCCACAAGGACGGAGGGCGCGCCCAGGGGGGTAGGGCGTGCCCCCCACCCTTGTGGGCCCCTCGTGCACCTCCTGACCTAACTCTTTCGCCTATATATACTCTTATATGCCCAAACCACCAGAGGCATCCACGAAAATACTTTTCCACCGCCGCAACCTTCTGTACCCGTGAGATCCCATCTAGGGGCCTTTTACGGCGTCCTGCCGGAGGGGGATTCGATCACGGAGGGCTTCTACATCAACACCATTGCCCTTCCGATGAAGCGTGAGTAGTTTACCTCAGACCTACGGGTCCATAGCTAGTAGCTAGATGGCTTCTTCTCTCTCTTTGATTCTCAATACCATGTTCTCCTCGATGTTCATGGAGATCTATTCGATGTAATACTTTTTTGTGGTGTGTTTGCCGAGATCCGATGAATTGTGGATTTATGATCAGCTTGTCTATGAATATTATTTGAATCTTCTCTGAATTCTTTTATGCATGATTTGATATCTTTGTAATTCTCTTCGAACTATCGGTTTGGTTTGGCCAACTGGATTGGTTTTTCTTGCAATGGGAGAAGTGCTTAGCTTTGGGTTCAATCATGCGGTGTCCTTTCCCAGTGACAGTAGGGGAAGTAAGGCACGTATTGTATTGTTGCCATCGAGGATAAAAAATGGGGTTTTCATCATATTGCTTGAGTTAATTCCTCTACATCATGTCATCTTGCTTAATGCGTTACTCCGTTCTTTATGAACTTAATACTCTAGATGCATGCTGGATAGCGGTCGATGTGTGGAGTAATAGTAGTAGATGCAGAATCGTTTCGGTCTACTTAACACGGACGTGATGCCTATATTCATGATCATTGCCTTAGATATCGTCATAACTTTGCGCTTTTCTATCAATTGCTCGGCAGTAATTTGTTCACCCACCGTAATATTTTCTATCTTGAGAGAAGCCTCTAGTGAAACCTATGGCCCCCAGGTCTATTCTCCATCATATTACTTTTTGATCTACTATTTTGCAATCTTTTATTTTCAGATCTATAAACCAAAAAACCCAAAAAAATTTACTTTATCTTTTGTTTAGTTTTACCTATCTCTATCAGATCTCACTTTTGCAAATAACCGTGAAGGGATTGACAACCCCTTTATCGCGTTGGGTGCAAGTTGTTTGATTGTTTGTGCAGGTATTCGATGATTTGTGCGTTGTCTCCTACTGGATTGATACCTTTGTTCTCAAACTGAGGGAAATACTTATCTCTACTTTGCTGCAGCACCCTTTCCTCTTCAAGGGAAAAACCAACGCAAGCTCAAGAAGTAGCACCGCGCCATGCTCACCGTAAAATTTTAGGACATCACATCACATAAAGCATTGACACTTCGTAACCTAAATAGCCATCATTTAGGGTTCCATCGACGCCGAGGAACCCCCTAACCCGCTCGTCCTCGGGCACCCTCAGGTATGGCGACGCACGGTCGACGGGTCAGCACTCGGACCGGGGGATTCTCGGCCTGGGCGACGGCACCGGGACCGGCGGGACCCACTGGCACCACCATCTATCCCCTCAGCGACCGGCGATCCTCGACCCTCTGCCCCGACCCTCGAACCCTTAGCGACCGGCAATCCTCGACCCTCGACCCCTTGGCGACCGGCGATCCTCGACCCGGTTCCGTTGGCGCCGACGCACCCCGTCGGCGATCCTCGACACGGTTTTCCTTTTTCCTCTTCTTCTTCTCCTCTTCTCCTTTTCTTCTTCTTCTTCTTCTTCTTCTTCTTCTCCTCCTCCTCCTCCTCCTCCTCTTCTTCTTCTTCTTCTTCTTCTTCTTCTTCTTCTTCTTCTTCTTCTTCTTCTTCTTCTTCTTCTTCTTCTTTTCTTCTCCTCCTCCTCCTCTTCTTCTTCTTCTTCTTCTTCTTCTAATTATTCTTATTTTCTTCTTTTTTTCCAGAACTAAACCTAAACCTAAAACTAAACTAAACCTAAACCTAAAACTCAGCCTAAAACTAAAACTAAAACTAAATCTAAATCTAAACTAAACATAAACCTAAAACTAAAAAAATAGAAAAAAAGAAAACAAAAGGAGCTAGAGCTCACCTTCGGAAGTGGGGCGGCCGGTGGAAGAGGTGGCCGGTGGAGGAGGGGGGCGGGGCGGCCTGGGGTAGGGCCGGCAGGGCCCGGGGGCGCCAGGGGGGCGGGGGTACCGGGCGGCGGGGGCGACGGGGCGGCGGGGTGGTGCGGCGGCGGGATGGTGGGGCGGCGGTGCTCG
Organism: Thinopyrum elongatum; assembly: GCA_011799875.1. Lineage (NCBI taxonomy): Eukaryota > Viridiplantae > Streptophyta > Magnoliopsida > Poales > Poaceae > Thinopyrum > Thinopyrum elongatum. Next base: position 406,823,227 of record CM022297.1, on the reverse strand, counting down.
GCAGCGGTGGTGTGAGCGCGGGTGAGGTGCGGGCGCGGGTGGGCGGAGAGAGAGGGGAGAGAGAGAGAGGGGGTGGGGCCGGGGAGAGAGAGGGGTGGCCATTAGTTAGAGGATGGGGCACGTTCTTTGCTGTCTGCTAGCAGACGGCAAAGAATATTTGCCGTCCGCTAGCAGACGGCAAAGAGGGGGGGTGGGCCGTTACAGCACTGGCCTAAAATGGACCCCACCCATCTCTTTGTCGTCTGCTAGCGGACGGCAAAGATTCTTTGCCGTCTGCTAGCAGACGACAAAGAACTGGCTGATGGCAAACTGTATCTTTGCCATCAGCCAGTTCTTTGCCGTCTGTTTTTTGTAAGCGGACGGCAAAGACCTTCTTTGCCGTCAGCTAGCAGACGGCAAAAAACTGGCTGATGGCAAATTCCCTGATACCAGTAGTGTAAGTTTCCGGTCAATACAATTCTAGCATGAATATTAAACCTTTATCATGAACAAGGAAATATGATAATAACCAATTTATTATTCCCTCTAGGGCATATTTCCAACAGTCTCCCACTTGCACTAGAGTCAATAATCTAGTTTACATAGTGAAAGGATCGATATGGTTGACTAGAGGGGGGGGGGATGAATAGGCAACTAACTAATTTTTAACTTTTCTTAGCAAATTAGGGTTAACAACAAATAGGTTGGCTAGATATGCAACTAGGTGAGCAACCTATATGATGCTAACAATAACAACAACAAGAGCAAGCAAGATATACAACACAAGTAAAGCTTGCACAAAGTAAAGGTAAGAAATAACCACAAGTGGAGCCGGTGGAGACGAGGATGTGTGACTGAAGTTCCTTAGCTTTGAGGGGAAGTACGTCTCCGTTGGAGCGATGTGGAGGCACAATGCTCCCCAAGAAGCCACTAGGGCCACCATATTCTCCTCACGCCCTCACACAATGCGAGATGCAGTGATTCCACTAGTGGTGCCCTTGAAGGCGGTGACCGAACCTTTACAAACAAGGTTGGGGCAATCTCCACAACTTAATTGGAGGCTCCCAACAACAACACCATGAAGCTTCACCACAATGGAATGTGGCTCCGAGGTGACCTCAATCATCTAGTGTGCTCAAACACCCAAGAGTAACAAGATCTGCAAGGGATTAGTGGGGGGAATCAAATTTCTCTTGGTGGAAGTGTAGATCGGGGCCTTCTCAACCAATCCCTAGAAAATTAACAAGTTTGATTGTCTAGGGAGAGAGATCGAGCAAAAATGAGCTTTGGAGCAACAATGGAGTTTGGGGGAGGAAGAGGTGAGTCTCCTTGGGGAAGAAGACCCCCTTTTATAGTGGGGAACAAATCCAACCGTTATCCACCTCTCAGCCCGCAGCCAAGCGGTACTACCGCTCCCTACAAGATGCAAAGGAGAGTGAAGGAAACAGGGGAGAACAGAGGAACGGGCGGAAGTAGCAGCGGTGGTAGGGGCAGTACTACCGCCTATAGGCGGTACTACCGCCACTACTACCGCTCCTACTACCGCTTGTTCTCTAGGGGCAAATAGATAGCATGGTAGAGAGCCGGAGGCACTACCGTAAAATCTGACACGAAAAATCGAGGCCCCAACCGCGAGCGGTAGTGTGAGCGGGACTAGCAGCGGTACTACCGCTGCTGCCCGCGGTACTACCGCTTGCAGCACTCCACCACTTTCTTCAGCACATAAGGACAACTCCAAAGAGATGGAAATGGACGATGGGTGCCATATGAGTGTGTACGTGTTGATTCCACCCAAACCTTTCCGAAGCGGACCCCCTCTTGATAGTACGGTTTTCCCTACGACTCAAGTCCACCGAAAAGAAATGAATGAAAGAAAACTGTTTTCACTTGAAACTCTGAGGGGCATGAATCGTCTTGTGCCATATGCTTGATAGTCTGAAAAGCTCAATGCACATGATTAGTCCGCGAACACATTGTCATCAATCACCAAAACCACTTAGGGCAAAATATGCCCTAATAATCTCCCCCTTATCGGTGGATTGATGACAACATGGGATTTGCACTGAAGATATAGCAAGGAGGTGTGCAAACCCATAGATCTACAAAATATAGACACGCTCCCCCTAGATGTGTGCACTATTTTAGATATGCTTTTGGAATGCAAAGTACACACATATAGGATCCACACTCCCCCTATATTTTATAGACCAAGCCATACTTGCACAAACATAAAAAGATGATAGCAAGCAACATAATGTGAGCATATGGATAAGAGCAAAAACATACGATACATCTCACAAGCAATTAACAACATAAAGTACTTGACATAAATAGATAGAGAAAGGATAGCTCATATGTCTCACACCATATGGTCTTGAACACACAGGACAACCACAAACCACAAACCAAAGCAAGCAAACGAAAGAGTTCGAGCGAGGAAAGCAATGGCAAACGAAACACACTCGACACACGACACACAACAAATCCCTAGACTCTCTCCCCCTTTGGCATCGAGACACCAAAAGGGCAGAGAGTACACCTAAGAACGACGGTGGTAGCAATACTCCAAGACATCAGCAATCGTGCTCCTCCTCATCCTCAGACGCCTCTGCAGTAGGTGAAGGGCCTCCAGTGCCCTCATCAGAATCGGTCCACGGGCAGTGCACTTGAACCCACGACTCCTCATTAGTGATCTTTTCGTCAGAGCCATCTGAAACATTGAGGCCAACCTGCCTCATGATGGCCTTGTCATGACAACGGGCCTTCTTGGCATTCACAGGAGCCTTGTACTGACCCTTTGCCTGAAGGCAAAAGAGCTTCTTCATCTTCTGCTTGAGCTTTTTAGCCCAAGATGGCTCCTCAGACAGCTCATAGTCCTTCTCATCATCATCATCCTCATCCTCAGACCTGACAGTGTCACGCTCTTGAGGAGCAGGGGCAGTCGTCCCCCACTTCTCCTTTTGCCTTTGCTGAACAACATCATGAGACACTAGGTCTCCAACATTAAGCACCTCATCCGGAAACGAAGACGCCCATGTCTCCTCAATAAGCTGCATCCAGTAGGGGCCATAGATGATGCACTTGTGCTCCAAGACCGTAGAGCGAAGCTCTGACCACATAACATGAGAAACATCAAACACCTCCTGGAGCGATATACCTTTTGATCCACCGCTTTCCCATTGGGATCACTGTCAAGCTTGCATTTGGTGGGCATGGGAAACTTGACCGGCTTGACATCATCTAGCTTGAATCTCTTGAGCATGTCTTGGGTATACTTGGCTTGGTTGATGAACGTTCCTTCTCTCCTTTCCTTTACTTTGAACCCAAGAAAGAACTTCAACTCTCCCATCATAGACATCTCAAACTTCTCGGTCATTAGTGCGGCAAACTCATCTTTGAAAGATTTGTTAGGAGAACCAAAGATAATGTCATCAACATATAGTTGGCATATGAACAAATCCCCTTTGACCCTCTTAGTAAAAAGAGTGGGATCGATTTTCCCAATTTCAAACCCACGATCTTGCAACAACTCGGTAAGGTGTTCATACCATGCACGTGGGGCTTGTTTAAGGCCATAGAGCGCCTTCTTGAGTTTGTATACATGATTGGGGAGCTTGGGATCCTCGAATCCCGGAGGTTGTTTGACATATACCAACTCATTCAAAGGACCATTAAGAAATGCACTTTCCACATCCATTTGTTGCAACTTAAAATCATGATGAGATGCATAAGCAAGCAACATGCAAACAGATTCAAGATGTGCAACAGGGGCAAAGGTTTCAACATAGTCGATACCCTCGACTTGGGAGTAGCCTTGTGCCACCAATCTTGCTTTGTTTCAAACAACCACACCATTTGCATCTTGCTTGTTCTTGAAGATCCATTTGGTCCCAATGACATTGTGTTCCTCCGTTGGCATTGGCACTAATTCCCAAACTTGATTGCGCTCGAAGTTGTTGAGTTCATCATGCTTGGCTTCAAGCCAATCCTCATCATCGAGCGCCTCATGTACCTTTTGGGGTTCAACACACGAAACAAACACGTGATGCTCACAAAAATTTGACAATTGTTTATGAGTAGTTACCCATTTTCTCAAGCTTCCAAGCACGTTCTCCATGACATGTTGTTGACGCTCGAGCTTGGAAGCCACCTTGGCAATACAGCGCTCCAAAAGTTTGTCAATAGGCATTTGAGGATCATTATCTTGTTCATCTTGAGCATCGTCTTGAGCTTGCCCTTGATCTTGAGAAGCCTCTTGATCTTGAGATTGCTCGGTATCATGAACTTGATCTTGGGCATCACTTGGTGCATCACCATCATCATGAGGTTGATCTTGCCCTTGATCTTGTTCATTGGGTTGAGGGCCTTCATTTTGTTCTTCGGAAGCGTGTGGGTCTAGCGTTGGTGATGGCTCCACTCACTACTAGAAATCCACATTTTGCCTAGAGCCAACCTCTTTACCTAGAGCTCATTAGCTAACTCAAGGGATAGAAAAGAAATGAATAGGACCCTCTAGGGAAAGATGTCTTTCCAGCCAAAAAAAATTAGGAACTAAACTCTCCCTAGGGTGGTGCCACTTAGAGCATAATTGGTTTGCTGCCAAAAATTGGCATGCCAACGTTTGGCATTGTGCCAAATATTAGCAACTACTTGGTTGGCTACGAGTTGTTTTGCCTATCTCACATAAAGTTGCCAATAGTTGGCAAGTCTTGGTATTGCCAATATTTGGCAATGCCAACATTTGGCAAGCCAAATATTGGTAGCAAACCAATTATGCTCTTACATACCATCGAACCCAAAAAAGACCGAAGAGATGCCCTTGGTGTGGCCACGTAGATTGCCTCCTGCGCTCCTTTATCGACACCGCGCGCCAATTATTTCCCCTTGCATAAGTTGGGCCCACTGATCAGTGAGGAAAGGAAGGGAAAAAGGGCGCGTAGAGGAATTTTTTTGGCTAGGTCCCTCCTTCACGCTTCACCCATACCCCAAGCGTTGCGCTGCCAGACTAAAAAATCCCCTCTCTCACGAAGCTTCTATCCCCGCCCGCCGCGACCTGCTCCGCCCCGTGCCGCCGCAACCTGCTTCGCCCCGCGCCACCACGCTCCGCTGCGCCTCGGCCCGCCCCACTCCGTCGCGCCCCTTCTTCCCCCTGTACTACATCGGTGACAGTCACGACGGGCGTGGTGGCCATGGCCACGCCGGCCGGGGTGACGGCGTCGTGCCGCCCGTGGTGACCACATCCGCGACGCCCTTAACTCGTGCTGACCGCGTTGCCCTTTGGACGTGGAGACGGTGCCGCCCCCGCTGATTGGACGAGCACCCGAAATGCTCTGTTGTACGCAGCTGCTTCTGTCCAAAAGGTTGTCTCTATCTCTCTTCCCCTCTAGTTTAGAAATCAAGATGTTTGATTGCTGGCTTAGATAGTTGTACTTGTGTATGTCTAGCAAAATTCTGAAACTGTTGTTTTGGTTTTAGCATCCGAAGGAAGCAGTAGGTGGTGCACTATTCAGTACATGTGGACGTTGTTCAGTATCATCTCCAGTAGGTGGTATTTTCAGTTTAAACATCTTGGTTAAAGGGTGTATGGAAGGTCATAGGAATAAAAGAAATTTCTAGCAAAAGAAGAAATAGAAGAACTGATTGATATGGAGAGGCATGAACACATGAATGAGCCATTCAACCATGTAAATTGTGGTTAGAATGCAGACACTAAACACAGTGAACAGGAAATGTTTCATGTAGTTTATCTGTTGAATTTGTTCATAGCTACTGCAATTGCATGAATGACAGAAACAATAGCTTCATTGATTACTATATATGCTCGTGTTAACAATGGTCAGATTACTGTATTTTACGATTGCTGTAGTTATCTACATGAAATTGTGTGTGTGTTTTACCATTGTTGGTTAGTTATCCATATGAAAGCTAGTAGCCGCAATTGTTGGGCTTTTCCACCCCAGTCTCTGTTTTATGTTATGAATAAATGGAAGTCCTCTAACATTCTTCATTGGTTTTCTACATTTTTTCAGAAACTAACAAGTCTCGGGTGTTGTTTGCTTATAGAAAATTTCCCTGCTCGTGGCATCGAAGCAACAGAGAAGAAAGGCATTGCTAAATCAAGTAGGTATTATGATCTCTTCTTTCCATGAAAACTATGTTGATTGATGCATTGTCCACTTGTATGATGTGGGAATGTGGGGTTATTTTTTGTTGGTGATGAGTGGTTTTCTATTTTAGTGTGTATGATGCATTCATTTTTTGTTGGGATGCGACTCATGATCGTAGCAATTCATTTTTTATTGACAACTTCCTTCTTTGTAGGCATTGGAAGGACATTCCTATCGTTCGAAAGGGCAGAAGACCATCAAGTGTATTGACATGCCTTCTGAAAAGTAACCATCCCCATATTCTGGATTATGATGGTGCGAAGGTGGTTGCAACGGAGTGGGAGCATTATCATGCGGTGAAGGACACAAATGGTCATTCTGTTGCAGACAAAATTGAAGATGCTTTTTGGGTATTAACTATTTAAATTGCTCTCTTTTGTTGACCAAGGTAATTTGCTCTTATTTATATTAAACCATCTATCAATTCTCATTGCAGCTAAGGTACAAGTATGAAGATGCATACTCAGAGAAGGCAAAGCAACATGTTCGAAGATGTTGCAAGGCACTTTTGCCAAGTATAATTTACTATGCAAGAATCCAAGCCATAATTGATCATTTTTGAAAAACTGAGAACACTAACATGAATGACAAGCTTTCTGGGCAATACTATTTGGATAGAGCTCAGTATTTGATGCAAAGGCAAGGTTGGTTAGGAAAAGAATGTGGCACCCCGGCTCAAAGTAAACCGGAACACCCCGTATTCCAGCCCAGGGACAAGTCCTCTGGAATACGGCACTGTTGGCATAGAACAAATCAGCTCATTATTACAATGGATATGGTTACAACGGGTACAAGGATTACATCGGCGTGGCGACACTATGCCTGCCCGAGGTAGCTCTATGCTAACAGCGGAGTAACTCTCTCGGCAGCGGAACAGCGACGACGGTGATGGACTCCACTCCGCAGGGACTCTGGCTAGAACGCGTATCATAGGTCGCAAACTCGGGATCCTCGACAAGCAAGCAATCACGGCATGACCTGCAAACTGGCATGACACGCCAGGTGAGTACTTTGAATGTACTCGCAAGCTCACAGCAACCATCAGCATTAAAGCAAGACAACATCATAGCAATCCAAAATTAACCAGCATGGTCATCTAACAAGGTAGCTACTGAAATGACTGCAGTAAGGTAAAGCGTATTAAATCCATACTCCAAATAATCTCAGGCTCCAATCCGAACCTGTACTAAGTCTAATCCCCAAGCATGTGGTCATCCGACCACTCAACTCACAGCCATCCCATGGCTAACATATCAAATACCTGATTCCATCTGCACGACAAGTCTGACAAACTTACTCTCCTCCGGGTTGTCTCACAACCCTCAGAATACTCATACTCCACCGAGTACTTCGGATCTTATGATGAGTTCTTCCATCATTATCACTACTATGGTTGACCACCTAGTGAGGTCTGGACGGACTGTCCAATACCATGGACACGGCTATTCGAATAGATTTTACACTCTGCAGAGGTTGCGCACTTTACCCACACTATGGAGCACTGACCTCGTGATCCCATTCGGGTGGACCAGCGTTGCTCCAACGAAACCTGCCTGACCCGTGACTCTCCCATCGTACCGCCGGCAATCGCACTCCCTCGGAGTCAAGCCTTGGGTGGCCCCTGTGTCACCTCGTGACACCTGCCACCGTCGTGGCCCAACTAAACTGTCCCAAACGGGGACCTGGATCCAAATAACTCAACTGGGCTCACAAGGTTATCGCCGCCTACCGGGCCAGGGTAGCGCGCACGCATAACCTTCCCTGTCGGGCGGTACCGGTGAAAGAGCACGCGATCAGACCAAGTCAAGGCCGTCCCATACCGGGAAATGTGGTTGCACGGATATGTCCGGACAGGTGACTCAAGGTCAACCAGGAAATATCTAATCCCCGAATAATATTTTTGTCATGGCTGACACTCCGATAACCAGTATACTTAAGCCACTGCTATTACTCATCTCCACGAACTACCGGATGAACTCCAGAATAATCATAGACAGTGATCTCAACATTGTAGTATCAACAAGTGGGTAAACTACTAGTCACCATCAATCCGGTATTCAACACGGTAGTCACCTATCCAAGAAATAACTCCGACATTGCATAATCCAATTCATTTCACAAATAACTCATATTTGTTGTTGAAGTAAATAGTTAAACTATGATATTGCAATGCGATGATGCAGATGAGATTGTGGCTTGCCTAGAGATGAAGGAACCATCAGAAAGGAGTGCGGAGAGTCTGAGGAGTTGACTGCCGGAAACAGTTCTCTCCCGGAGGGGGGGCTGTTACGGACAAGGGCAAAATGGTTATTTTCATAGTGGGACCTCATAGTGAAAATGATACCAATATGACGGGCTTGACGAAACGAAGACGTGGGCTTTGGAATTACCTCGATCGGAGTTGCGGTTAAATAGATATAGCCTGACGAAGTCCAGGGACCAATCTGTAAAAATTTAATTCATAGACAGGTCCTTGGCTGTTAAAACAGAAAGCGTACTGAGGGAAATACGTTTTCTGCAAGGGGAAACATGCTTTTAGTCGCAATAGAAGAAAATACGCTTTCAGCGTTCTGAAAGCGTATTCGGAGAACTACGTCTCCATTTAAAATCCGTGGGCCCAGGCGTTGACTCTGTCTCTGCCGCTGACGGGTGGGGTCGGGGCAATGCGGGGCCCGCCTGGCCCCGGTCGTCTTCTTCCTCGCCCGTTCCTTGCATGAGACAGAGGAGGAGCAGGGGAGGGGCGCTGCCGGCGTCGGCCCCGGCGACTCCGGCCATCGCCGGCCGAGGCGAGGGCACCGACAGGCGCAGAAGGGAGCGGCGCATCCGACTGGGCTAGTTGCGGACGCCGGGGAGGAGCGGTGCGGTGGTTGCGGAGGAGGATAGGGACAAGCTCCGGCGAGGGGTCCGGCCAGCTCCGACCTCCTCTGGACGGGCTGAGACCACCCGCGAGCTCAGGATGAAGTGCCGCACCCATTCAGTGGCTGCACGCACGCCGGGGAGGACGGGAGCGAGCGGGGCTACGACCACGGCAGACGGCGGCTCGGTCGATGATGGGGAGCATGGCTACGGGGCTCCGGCGGTCGAGGCGAGGAGCCGAGGGGACTCGCCGGAGTCCGGTGGGTTGAATGGTGGTGGTAGGAGGGAGGGAGGAGCTCGGCAGCGGCCGAATTTAAGAGAGGGCCGACGGCAATCGTGGCGGTGATGGGCTGTGAGGAGAGCCCCTCGGGATCAAGTGAGAGGTTGGGGAGGGAGCTGGGGTGGAGGAGAGGCCGTGGGTGAGGTCGATGGGGTCGGGCACGGCCTATATATAGTTGGCCGCAGCGTGTGGATGAGGATGCCGTTGTGGCGTCTCCATCGTCGCACTGGAGCTGCAGGGTGGCGTGGCTGGCAGCTAGCGGCGTCGAGGAGCTTCGCGGAGGAGCGGAGAGGGCTCAGGCGAAGTCGGGAGGGCTCGGGGATGGCCGTATACGGCGGCCCATGTGCGGTTACAGTGCGCCTGTGGCCGCTCGTCGGCTAGCTCCGGCGAGGAGGTTTCGAGAGGGGGCAGAGGATCGAGGGCGACGGGAGCGAGCAGGGGAGTCAGGTTGGCATGCTCGGACACGAGAAAACCATCGATGCCGCGCTGCCCACTGCTCAGAACGCGTCGGATGCCGCCAGAGCGCGGGTTTGGCATGCTCTGCACGTGGTCACCGCGTGGCCACGGCATTGACACGCCCAACATAATGCCAAAAGATGTCTGGTGAGTAGTCCCTCCTAGTTACAGTCTCTGGGATGTGATGAATCGATGAAAGTCACTGTGGTTAGATGTGAATGATCCTCTGAAGTTTACTGTAGCAAACTTTTCCACACATCTGTGCTCAACAAGAAGATGATAAAAACCAAACATGATGTCTGGGAGGTTTAGGGTAGGAAGGACTATGATCCTGTGAAATTTGGAGGGAAAATGGACCAAGATTTGATATGGTTGCTTTGCAACTGACCAATCTGGTCCAGAGACTAGATCTTGATGTGCCCCTCACATGGAGTAGCTAGTTGGGCTGAAATTTGGTATGGCATGATTATTTGGTCATATGAGAGTGCCATAAAAATTTCATGCCATTTGGACAAGCCAAAATGGTATTTCCTTCACATCTATCCTCTCTGACCAGAATCTTAGAAGAATTCTAGGGAATTATTGGGGAGATAGAATGAGCCCAAATTTTGTGGAGATAAGTTATATGGGTAGTAGAATGCTCTGGTAAAGTTTCAGCAATTATGGAGCAACATAAAATATAGTTGCTTCACAATGTGAAAATCTGACCAAAAACCAAGATTTGAGGCTGTGGTCACATAGATGATTGGATAGGGTTGAAACTTGGTGGAGAGTCATGATTTTAGCATATGAAGATGTTGGAAAAATTTCAACTTATTTGGATACTCCTAGCTAGCACTTGCTTCACAAAGATTCCAGTTGCCCAGAAACTTTGGAAATTAGACAAGAGATATTTAATATCCAAATAAAGTTGAATTTTGGCATGTGGCAATGGTATGGATATGAAAGAGTGCACAAAAAGTTTGAGAGCAATCAAGCAAATATAAATGGTACTTGCTTCACAAACTGCCAGCTGGGGCAGAATCAGAAAAGGAATATTTGGGGAAATGTTTTTGAACATGTCAAGGAAGGGTTTGACATATTTGTGGAAGATCTGACCCAAACAATTTATGAGAATTATTTGGGAATTTTGGGAATGATGGAAATGTGGGTTGCTTCATAACCCAGAGCAAACAAGGTTATTTCTTTAATAGAAAAGGAATATTCCCAAGAAAAAGAATATTGGGATTGCTCCAAGATGGAAATGACATGGTCTTGGGTTGGTTTAGAGGTTGGCAAGCCACTCGGGAAGAAAAATGAAGGGTGATCCCTCCAGGTTGCAAGACTATCAAGCCACAGAAAAGCGAATCCGGGCCAAATCAAAAGAAAAAGAAATGGGCAAAATCCAGGGTGTTACAAAGAAGCTTGGGTTGCTGTAGTTGATGAGCGGTGCAGTGGAGAGTGGATTGCAAAATTAAAGAAATACCGTGCCAATCGTTGCAGCTCAAAGTTCAAGCCTCACAAAGGTGGTTCCAACTCGATGACTACTATAAGTCAAAAAATGGTTATCAACTAAACTTAGTAGTTTTCTTTATTATCACTTATCATATGAAGAATTATAAATATCTTACATGTCTTGAATCTTGTGTAATGCAGTCCGAGCAAACCGGCGAAGAAGTTAACCAGATTCAGGCTTGGGTGCATACACATAGATGATTGGACAAGAGCAAACCTTTAATTCTCAACACACCAGAAGCAACTAAATGTTTGGTATGTGTTTGTTCCCATTCCTCGACGAAAAAAATAAACATAGATAACTATTGCTACGTGAATGGCATGTGCTCAGAGAGATTTATGTTAGTTTTCGTACATGTAATACTCATACTTTACAGTTCCTGCATGTACAATTGCAATGTTTCTTCCTACTTGCATCTAAGTCTGGTTCTAGCTAGAAACACCCAAATTATTTTGTAACTTAGCCATTGTTCATAGTTTTTTAGCAATACCATGAAATAATGCCAATATATATCCTTTTCTCAAACCAAACACATCCTTATGAAGTCTGGTCTGAATTTAGTGTTTTTGCATGTCAACTTGTTTGTCCAATTTGTATGTCAATTTGTCTGCCCACTTGTGCAATTGTGTAATAGGAGCTTTACACAATTATTTGAAATTCCTAAACATATGTGTACCTTTGTTTTCTTCTTGAGTAGGCGCTTTACACAGAAAAGGCTAAAGAGTTAAATGGAGAGGACTATGATATTCTGAAAAATGATGTTAGTTCTAAGGCACTTTATGATTGCTCTAATGGGAAGCCACATGGTACATGGTCTCTCTTTAATGGCATTGTCAATGACATCGAGGTCATTTTTGAGGTGAGAGCTACTGGTACATCTTCAGCAGCCTTGAAGCATCGTCGAGCTGAAGAATTTGAAGATGTGTGTCAAAGGGAGTCCGAGAAGACTCAAAAAGCAGAGGCTTATGCCAACAATGTCTTGTCATGGGGTGTTGGGATGTACGAGCACTGCAATGAGATACAAAAGTTTCTTCAGGTGCTGGTTATACATTCCATGTTTATCAATTAATTTGCTAGCATTTGAAAGTAACCACTATGTGAATTTTCTTTTTTTGCAGACTTTGGCAACTAAGCAAGGAGTGCCTATTGGAGAAATACCACTGCCGCCAGTTCCACCTCCTTTTCGTTCGCTTTCTCCTCCTGGATCTCCACAACGATCTACCATCCAAGTATGTAATCATCCATCTCAAGCAAAAACACACAAACATTAATACATTTAAATCATGATAAGGGTTACTTCTAAAACCTGGCTCTTCTTTTGCAGATTCTAGAAAATAGTGAAGAATCGCCAGCTTTGTGTGCTCAACAAGAAACAAATCCTAGCTCTATTAATGTATGTATTTCTCAAACTGATCTCAAATGATACAAATAGTGATGGTCTGTTTGTTGTGACCTTCCAGGGTTAAATAATTTAGTAAGAGGGGTATATCGAACAATGCATGTTTGCCTTCTTTTCTTTTCAGAAGATAATGTTAGAGCTGTTTGTAGTATAATTTGTTGATTGGGATAAAACACGAATGCAATGCACCATAGGGTGCTTCAAACATAGGAGTACATATTGTTGTTTCTGTGTGCAAATAATAGTTTCACATGGCTATTGTTGGTAGTAAATGTTTTTCCTTCCTTCAGTATACTCTTTGGTCTCATTTATTTGTACCAAAACAACCAGTGAACTGATTCAGAACGATGCAGCGTGTGTAGTTGCATTACTTATGTGTCTATGGATAAGTTGAGAGATACCTATTCACATACTTGTGACAATATGCATGCTTATGTGATGTGTGATGCTAGCCTGTGTGGTGCTGGATCATTTGGGATTAATGTTGATTAATGGGGCTGTGTGATGTTGGAGGGATCATAATATCTTTTTTTTGTCCAATTGTCCAGTTTATAGTTGTTATGCTGCCAAAATTTATACCAGATTTTGCATGCCTTTGTTCTAATTAATGGAAATAGGAAATTTTGTTTAGACTTTGGCTACTTGATGCAACTCACTAATTTGCATTGGAACACAGAGTTGAGTGTAGTTCCTCTAATAAGTTCTTATTGTCATGTTCCAGCCTTTGAGAATTTGCAAATCTTTCTTTTCAGGGACATGTTACTGTTGCAAGTGTTCCTGCTGTAGACGATGAAGGGATGTTTTGGGGATTTTTCAGTCAGTCTGGAACTGGTGCACTAAGCCTATTGCTATTGAGCAGCCAGTTGGTTCCTTGATGTTCTTGGATGTACAGTGTGTGGAGTAATATTTTGGTGCATGTATAGTTAACAAGCTAGTACATGTTCTGTAATGTAGGAAACTCTAGTTGACCTACATTAGTATGTACGTGCTAATTGAGATGCTTAATCAGTTAGATGTAGCAAACTCTAGCTAGCAAGCCTATTTTTTGGTCAAACATGTGATGGCTGGTGATGTCTTGGCATCTACTGTATGCATGTGACGATTGGTATCTATCTATATATATACTAATTATTTGATGTTATTTTCATTTCATAATTATGGCTCCATTTTGAATTATTTGAATTATTGGTTATGAATTCAAATTTAAATTACACGTTTGAATTATGTCTGCATATGGGGATGGTTTTTCCCTACAGTATGTAACTCTAGGGAAAGTATGGTGATGTGGCGCAAAAGGGCCCCACAATCTTTCCCTAGGGCTTGGCTGTAGGTAAACAACCTATCCATGTGTGATGCAACATAGATATGGAAATCTTTCCCTAGGGCTTGTGCCCCTAGGTAAAGAAATTTTCCCTAGAGCTTGCTGGATACACCCTAGGGGAAGGGGTCTTTCCTGACTATACTATACCTCGGGTTCTTTACCTAGGGCAAGCCCAAGGTAAATTCTTTCCCTATGGTTTTTCCTATTTCACCTAGGGTATATGACTCTAGGTAAAATGCGGATTTCTAGTAGTGACTTGAGTAGAGCATTGTCCTTCTCCTTCGGCCACAAGGGGTTCCTCAATGGGGAGTATTTGACCAATCCCCATTCTTCTTATGGCTTGAGGAGGAATTTCATCACCTACATCACAAAGACCACTTTGCTCCACTTGGGAGCCATTATTTTCATCAAACTCCACGTTACACATCTCCTCAATGAGTCCGATGAACTTGTTGAGGACACGGTAATCATGAGAGTTTGCAGCATAACCAACAAATATGCCCTCTTGAGATCTAGGTTCAAATTTAGACAAACGACGTTGAGCTTCATTTGCAAAGTTGATGACGGTTTGTTGAGTTTCACTCTTCCTCTTGAAGAAGTATACCCATGTATATCTTGAGTAGTCATCCACAATTACCAAGCAATACTTTCTTCCACCAAGACTATCAAAGGATGGAGGACCAAAGAAATCCATGTGAAGGAGCTCCAAGGGCCTCTTCGAGTAGATGATAGTTGAGGGTCGGTGAGCCGTCTCATGTAGTTTTCCTTCAATACAAGCACTACAAGCACGATCTTTGGTAAAACTCACATTTGTTAGTCCACGGATATGATCCCCTTTGAGGAGACTTTGCAAAGACCTCATATTGACACGGGCTAGTCGGCGATGCCAAAGCCAACCCACATCAACTTTAGCCATTAGGCAAGTCGCGGTCTTAGTGGGTCGCTCCGAAAAGTTCACCACATAGAGACCGTTCTCGACATGCCCAACAAAAGCTATTTTAAGAGTCTTGCTCCACAAAAGGGCCACGGTATCAAGATCAAAGAAGGTTGCAAAGCCCATAAGTGCAAGTTGACGAACGAAAAGTAAACTGTATGCAAGGGACTCAACAAGCATGACCTTCTCAATAGATAAATCTTGAGAGATGACCACCTTGCCAAGTCCCAATACCTTAGATGTTGAAGCATCACCGAATTGGACATGGGTGGGCATAGATGGAATTGGATGTACATCCACCACCAAGTCCTTGCTCCCGGTCATATGATTTGTTGCTCCACTATCAAGCAACCATGACACCCCACCGGAAGCAAACTCCTACAAGAAATCAATGCTTGGATTTAGGTACCCATTCTTGAATGGGTCCTTTGAGGTTAGCAACAAGGGTCTTAGGAACCCAAATAGACCATTCAATGTACTCATACAAAGAACCAACAAATTTGGCATAAACATGCCCATCACTAGCACGGCACGAAACATAAGAGGGGTTAAAGCCGCCGGCTTTGTTGATAGGGGCGGTTTTGCCCTTCTTGGCATTACCACCCCATTCCTTCTCTTCTTCTTCTTCTCATGAGTACCCTCACCCGCCTTGACAAAAGCTTCCTTGAGCGGGAGAGGTTGCTTGGCCTTGTTCTTCTTCTTCTTCTTTGACTTGGGTACAAACCCAAGTCCTTCCTTTCCCACAACTTCCTTTTGATTACTCAAAAGGTCATTTAGGTTCTTCTCTCCTTGTATGCAAGTCACAAGGCCCTTCTCAAGTTGCTCTTTCAACTTGGCATTTTCTTCCACAAGATGCACATGCTCACAACAAGGGTTAGTAGCATGGGCATTATCAATTAGAACAAAAGGAGGACATGTGGAAATCTCCTTGGTTAGCTTCACTTGGAGTTGATCAGGAGACTCCTTGAGAGAGGCATGAACACCCTTCAAGACCTTGTGAGCCTTGTCAAGTGTGTCAAACTCTTCCTTGAGTCTATCATGGCCAACCCCAAGTGCAACTTTCTCAGATTTAAGCACATGAGTAAGAACAATAGAATGATCAAGATCCTTTTGCAATTTAGCATGATCAACATTGTGTGACTCCTCAAGAGTCAAACGAAGACCATGCTCTTCCTCTAGAGCATTTGATAGATCCAAAATTTTATCGACATAGTCATGACTATGTCCTTCCAACTTGGAGGTCGTTTCCTCATGAGACTCAATGACATCATTGGCCTCACCAAGTTGTTCCAAGAGAGCAACAAAGTGCTTCTTGGATTCACCCTTGAGCTTACTCAAGAATTTGTCAAACCCATTCTCATCAACTTTCTCCACCTCACTATCATCTACACAATCTAACAATGAAGGAGTAGTGGTGATGGTGGTTTTGATGTTGGGGTTACCTTATTGATACCTTTGGCCATTAGGCACTTAGCGATGAGGTTCTCATTGGGGGCACCGAAGAGAGACACCTTGGAGGGAGAAAAGGTGGCAATGGCCACGGTTGACGTTGCCATTCCTTCACCACTTGTATCTCCATCATCATCATCAGAGGGGTATTCTTCATGTGCCACCAAACCCTTTGGAGGTAACTTCTTGGTGAAGTTGTTCTTGTTTGGGAACGACTTGGCTTTGTCTTTGCGAATGAGTTTGCCGCCATTGTCTTCCCTCTTCACATAAGGACAATCCACCAGGAAGTGGCTCACATTGCCGCAATTGTAACAAGTCCTCACTCGTTTCTTGTACTTTGACCCACTTGAGTTGTTCTTGGTGAAGTTGGGCCTTAAGTTCCTCTTGTTACCCCAAATTTGCCTTGACGCAAGAGCCATGTGCTCGTGATAAGCATATTTGGTGTCTTCGGGGCACCCCTCTTCTTCTTCCTCCTCTTCTTCTTCTTCCGGAATGGCCTTGGCCTTCAAGGCAAGGTTTGGAGAGGCTTTCTTTGTCTGGACACGGGCAAGAGCATTGTCGGCGGTCTTGTTCATGATGTTCATGGCAATAAACTCATCCAACACCTCACTTGAAGACAAGGTGTTGGGGATACAACTACTGGGTATGAACCGCCCAGGAGGGGCCGGGTCATACCACAGGCGACTCATCAATGGAGATGGCGGGTCATAGCAAGTCTATTGACGGCCCAATACCTGGAGGCGACTTGAGGCCCAAGAGGATGAACTGCCATATGTATAACTTGTATTGTAAGGCAAGCTTAGTCAGTCACCGAGCCGGACACGTTGTGTATGAGCCGGCCGGGACTCTGTAAACCGACCGGGCGTCAACCTGTGGATATAAAGGGACGACCCGGCAGCGGCTTAAAGAACAAGTTGAGAACTAGGTCAAGCATATTCGCTCCCTGGTAATCGAAACCCAAGCAATACAACCTAAAGCAGGAGTAGGCCTTTACCTCGTTGAGAGGGGCCGAACTTGGGTAAACTATGTGTCCCTTGTCCCGTTTTAACCCCTTCAAGCTAACCTCGTCGCGATGGCTCCACACCTAAGTCCTCATGCTAGGACATCTGCCGTGACAATTCCACGACAGTTGGCGCCCACCATGGGGCCGGCGCACGGTGGTTTCGAGTTCTTGAAGGGCAACTTCGCAGGGCTCAAGGGATACGCTGTGGGCCGGATGACCAAGAGTCGTCGCGGCAAGCTCTACATCGATGATGCAGGCTGGAGCCCCGAGGCCGGCTCAATTGAGTATGACACTACTAGAAAAAGGGCTGTTAGTGGCGCACCTGTTTTTGCTGTTAATGGCGCAATACAGGTGCGCCACTATTAACACGCCACTAGTAACAAATAGTAATGGCGCACCTCTGGTGCGCCACTAGTATCCCAGATAATAGTGGCGCACCACATAGTGCGCCATTACTATGTCCACCAGTGCGCCATTACTATGCCTCCCAGGGGGCCATATTTACCTTGTGCTCTGGGTTACTAATGGCGCACTTTTAGATATTGCGCCACTGGTGTGTTTATTTCAGTGCGCCACTAAAGTGCAATATGGTGCGCCACTACTATGAATATTAGGATTTTTTTTTCTTTTCTGATATTTGCACAGGTTACAAAATACATTACTGCACAGAATATAAACAGCACAACATATAAACATCAGATTTATCGAATACAATAGAAGATTAGTCTCCGAATACAATTCATCATATTAGTCTCCAAATTCAAAATACCGAACAAAGTTAGAACATTACAAGTCTTGAGACCGCGAGTAGTGAGTTTGTCTTCACATTACAAGTCGATATCGATCATCTAAACTACCATCACATAGAAGAGAGCTGCGGTCACGATGAGCATCATCGCGATGAAATTGGTCTTCATCCGGTTCCTCCTCCGCTCCCTCCTCTCTCCCGCTAGATAGCGCGCGTATCTAGCTTCCGCCTCCGCCCTAGTGGTGTACCCTTTGTATCTGTTACCGCTGAAACGGTGAACCTGTCTCTTACACTCCTCCCAGTCGTCGTAGACTCCGGGAACCTTACCCTTGTACACGACATACGACGGCATCTCTATGCACTAGACAAACAAAACATTAGTAGCAATTCACAGACAATACATAAGCAATATATAAGTATGCAACAAAAGGATCGGAAGAGAAAAGCAACACATTAATAGCACGATTCATGGTCCTACTAATAAATAGCATCGATTACATATAAGTTGAACGACTGTCCAAACTAAAGAGACATACAAGTTCATTAAAGTTTAATTACAACATGAGCTAATCGATATTTCAGAACTACATAGCATCATTACTTTCGACTCAACTCAGGGATCGGAGCGTGGATGAAGCCGCCGTCTATCATGATGGCCATGAAATCGCGGTCGTTGTCAGCCTGCATTTGTAGCGTTGTTTCTATTTCACTGTTGGACGGTTGATATCTGAGGTAGAACTGCCCCGAGGTACGAAGGACATCTTGATGGATGATTTCCGCAAACTCCGACTGGATGCGAAAGAATTCTTGTCTGATGTCCGCGTCCTGGATTGCCGACAAGCGTGCGGCCCAATCTTTGAGATTAGTTGGTAGCAGAAGGTGATTATGGTGCCGTACGATCGCCCGCATGTGATGGAGGGCATAGTAGGCATCCTTCTGACCACCAAGCGGCTGCTTGACACAGGGGAACGTCGTTACGTGGGTGAACACGTGCTTGCCGTACCTACAAATTGGCCTCCTGAAGGTGCCTCCAGATTTGGTGTAGCCGGGGAGAGCATCATCAAGAACTTTCTTGATATTTGTGTAGTCTTTCTTCGACTGATGGTCCGAGTCGAAATATGTGGCCATGGAATATTTCGGGCTTAAGAGGATGAGTGTGCAATGTGTGTCACTGCACAAAACACGGAATGTTAGAAAAAAAAGAACGATCGAAATCTAAGAAATCATATGTTACGGGGCGGTGAGGGGATGACTTACTCGGGAAACTAAGGCACGAGGAAGTTATCCTTATCTGGGTTCGCCAGAATGACGCCTTCGAGGTATGAACTCGCGACTTGCCGGTCCCCAGCGCTGCCCAAGATCTTGGCACGCATGTAGAAGGGGTCGACTATCACGATGTCCGGGGTCTTGTCTCTAATGATCCGCATCTCCATACTGAGCGAAAATAGCCGAATGAAGGTGTAGTGCAGCGGATGAAGGTTAAACATAGCGAAGATGTCATCAAACCGCAGGACGATCATACCCCCGATGGTGCTATCGACAAAGCCCTTGCCCTCTGGCACCTTGGCCACGAAAACCGGGTATGCCACATCATTCTCGGAGAGACGCCGCTTCTCCAAAGAAAGAACACTGTCATGCAGACTCCGCATAGCACTGGTTGCAGCATTGAGCAGATTAGTCGGTAGCATCGGCCTACCCGCCACATGCACCCTCCTCGAGATATCCTTAGGTGAAGGTGGCCCGCCCTGAGCACGGATCGTACTCGGTGCCGGCTGGCTCGCACCCTTATTATTTTTTCTTTTCCGTCCCTTCTGCTTCTTCTGCTGTAATGGGATCGAGTTCTGCTCAGAGACCACCTTCTTGAGTGTGTTGGGGCTGATAATATTTCGCACCTCGGCTATCTAAGGCTCGGTGAAGGCGGCAGCTGGAGGCGTCTCCTGAGAACTGAACGCCAGACGATGCCTGTTGCAATTGGGTTTCTGCGTGGTACCAGCTAGATCACGATCGTCTTTTGCAGGGTTGGGTTCTTGAGAAGGAGGACCCAAGAATTCGTCACCGTACCCATGTTCGTTGAAGTACTTATCGACATTGGTAAATGTACCGTCATCGTTGTCCGGATCCTGTGCCATATGCATGTCCGGATCAGCTGACGGCGGTAGCGTTGCGGCGGTCTTGCCATGGCTTGGAGCCGGCACGACTGGCGGTGTTGTCTGTGGGGTGGTGTCCCCCGCCCCCAAACGAATCTGGCTCTTCGGCCAAAGCATGGACCAGCTTATGTAGGCGCTGAGGGTCATCACATCATCTTCGTCGGCCCCAGGGGGTCGATATAGAGGTAACAAGTCGTCGCAGCCCCGCAGCACCCGAACCAGTTGAACCCTATACACGGTGGGTGGCATCGGATTACCGTGGAACACGCGGTTGCCCAGTTGAACGATTCTGGCCTTGGCGACATTGATCAACTCGCCGTCCACGAAGTGCAGGAGAGTGCATGGAATGTCGGCGGCGCCCTGTGAAAACATGTAGGGCGTCAGGGATGCCCAGTCAAAGGCAAGGAGATGAAGTCATCGGCCGAGAGGCTTAGTTACCGTGATGGCGTCGAGCTCGGCTAATGTCGAGGCACCGCCAACGGCGGGCGTGCAAGTGACGGAGGGGCCGCTTGCTGCCGAGGTGCCGGCCGGCGTATTCTTCCCACACCCGGGTGCATTAAGCTCCAATGCCGGCGCCGACGCCGGAGACACCAATGCCGCCTCCGCCGGAGAGACCAATGCCACCGCCGGCGCGTTGTGCGAGTTACTGCCCGTGAAGCTGGGAATCGGGGGCGGCCCCTGTTGGCCGCCCGCAATCCACGCCTGCAGCCCCTCAATCAAGGTAGGCACAATGGCGGTGATCGTCGCTCCCAGTTGGTCTCGCACTTGCTCTTCGACTATCTCCAGAATCCGTGCCACCTGTGCCTTGAGTTCTTGAACCTCACGCTCCTGGCTTTCCGAGCTGGTCTTTCTCTCCTTTCGCCCAGCGTTATAGTATTCCGACCATTTCGTGGACAAGCCTTTGCCGGCCACACGACCAGCTAACGACGGCTTACTGAACTTATCCTTGTGTTTCATTACGTTCAACGCCCTATTTAAAGTGGTGTCCCAAGGGGAGCTCTGAGACGACCCTGTGCTACTGCTTTCAGTGTCCTGCGGAAGGAACATGAACCATTTAGAAATTTGGCTTCATTAATTAGAATGCAACCATATGGAGCTAATTACGCGGGGGTGTATTCCTTACCAGAACAAGCTCAAGCGCCTTGGTCTTCAGATCCGTGGTAAGCTCCTTTGTTACCGGGTCCACCTTGTACTGGGCCCTGACATAGTTCCTGGTCTGCTTGTCACGGTATTTATCGAAGAGGGGCGGTAGGCCTTGCTCGGCACGCTCTGCGTCCTCCTTGTCCCATATAGGTTCCGCCACTCTGTAACCGCCGGGACCGAGTTTGTGGACCCCCTAAGTTCAAGTCCCGCATATCTTTCCCCCACTGACTTGATTCCACGGATACGTTGCTCTCACACTTGATCTTGAACTCCCGGTAGTCAGCTTCGCTGATCAAAGGATTTGTCTCCTTGATCTTCTCATAACTATCACCTCTTAGAATCCTTCTCTTCACCGCGGCTCTCCAAGTAGCCAGGGCCGTGCTCATCTTCGTGAGGGCGGCACTGTTCACTTTATTCCCTGAGAGGCATGTGTTTACGAAGTCACCGGGGAACTTGTATCGTTCGTGCAGCTTCGTGAAGAGGAGGTTGCGCAAATTCCCTCGGTCACGATGCCTTAGGTTCTCGGTGTTGATCGAGACGGTGCTCCGGAGAATGCACCCGAGTTGTCCCGAGTACCCACTGACTAATTCTTTGGGCACCGTTGGATGCCGACTGGAGGACACTTCAGTAAATTCCTCCTTGACGGTGCCGAGCACGTTCGGGCGCCGGTCCTTCCGTTGCCTCTTCGGTTGGCTACCATCTATGCGTGCACTGCCATCATCAGTGGTGGCATCCTCGGCGGCACCATCAGTGGTGTCATCCCCGACGCCACTAGGGGTTGTGTAGTCAGGATCGGTGTCTTCCGCGGCGTCCTCATAGCGGTGAGGTTCTTCCTCCATCTCCTGGGACAGCTCCCAGAATGCCTTGCCCGAACCGCCGGCCTCATCGTTGTTGGCCATGTTCACTCTAAATAGGAAAAAAGGCTACTAGAGTTATTTCTTAAATGCAGTCTAGGAAAAAAGCCTACTAAACTTGACTGTGGAGACCTTCAGTTGTCCACTTGCAAAATCAAGAAGGTACACTTGTGATTGTTATTTTCTTGCATTTATATAGATGCTTGCATCAGAATCTATCTATCTGAACTTGGTATTCTTAAAAAAACAATCTGAAATTTCTCCTTAATTTACTACTCCTATATTAAAGCGCATACTGTAAACAGCTATGTCTTTGGCATTGCGCAACTTCTCCCTGTAACCTAACTCAGTCTTATATTTTTGGTGTACTAGGTTGGTATTGGAGGTCCCCTTATTAATTCTAATGATGGGAGTTTTGTTAGGATTAACTTTTATGATAATACCGATAAACCCCCTTTCCTGCCAAGGAGTAAAATTGTTGATGTCTTAAAAGGGATTGATCTTCCATCGCAAAGCTATTCTCTTTTAGACAAACATTTAACAGGAGCTTACATCGTGAATCTGAACAACAGGAGTAACTAGACTGCATTTAACAGGAGTACACTACTAGAGTTAACAAATTGGGCATCTTCTAGGTCAAACTATAAATGTTGATTAATTTTTGTTTCGGTTGAGAATCGGGCACCTTCTAGGTCAAGAAAATTGGGCATGACCTTTGCTAATTTTCTTGACCTAGGAGTGCCCCATTCTCAACCGAAACGGAAATTAATCAACATTTCAGGAGAAAGGGGTCATTTCAGAAGATCACAAGTTCAGAAGATCTACAGTAGCAATAGCATCACAAGTTGACAAAATTCAGTGAATATAATGATCAACTCTACAGTAGCAGCAGCATCACAAGTAGTACAGCAGCAACATCATCACAAGTAGTACAGCAGCAGCAGTGAATACAGTTTTTATAGCATGTACTTTGGGTTCGGTTCTCTCGAGAGTTTCCTTCCTACAATGTAGTTGAAGAAAATTGCAAAGTTATGTAGCAAAAATATTTGTACTCATGGGACTGGGAGTAGCCAAGTAGGTACTCCCACCACATATTATACTAGTTCAGTGACTTCCTGATACTACATTTTCACTTTGGATAGTAAGGGCCAGTTCTTTTGGTAGCTTTTTTGGGCTTCAAGAATAAGCTGCCCCCTACCCAGCTTATTCTAGAAGCCCAACCAAATTTAATTTTTTAGAAGCCTAGAGGGCAGCTTATTCCAGCTTATTCTAAAAGCCAGCAGAAGAACTGGCCCTAATTATCATGAGATACGCCAATGCGAACTGCACAATACAAATTCATCGCAATATACTCGCATAAAAGGGTATGTTGCAAAAAAGAGTATATGGTAGTGAATGTTTTTCATGCAGTTTTGTTAGGAGTATGAGGCATGGGAGTACATGTTACCATGACTATATAGTATTTCTTACTGCTCAGAGGATGTACTCCCACACTTACTATACTAACTGGATAATCTTGTTGTATCATTTTGTATATACTCTGCTAATCATTATAATATATATGAAAGTGGATCTAAAATTTAAGCATAATACACTCTTTTTGTAAGCATTAATTGTGTACTTGTGTTTAGGTTTCTCAGGAAGGAAGGAATTCAATGGAAAAAGGGTCCATCCCATTTGTAGGCTCTGCTGGTGTTAACAGCTCTACACACAAGAACATCCTTACTCGAACAGAGACAATGGCTACTCTAGAGGAATCTCGTCTCAAATCTAGCACATGATAGCATCTTGAACTGAACCAACATCAAAAGAATATGAGTATGCAGGCGTACCAAGTATTTCCTAGTGCAAAGCTGCTATGGAATGAATGGGCATCAATATAGCCAATACCGTAAGGAAATACATAACTGCCAGTCAGTTGCAATGTTTTGCTTAGCACATTCCTAATATGTGCAAGCATCAATAGGCTTAGTTTATTTTCAAGTAGTTTAACACATCACCAAAGGATATAATAGCTTCCACCAAGATTAATTCATTTGTGCCATAGCAACAGCAGGAACTAAAAAGACAACCGCGATTTGAAGCACACTTTATAGCGGACACAAAAAACTATGAAATTGATTAAGTTGAGGAAGTTCATTGTCAAGTATATAGCAGTGTAGAGCTGCTAACTCCATTTTCCAAATCATGCATGCTATATAACTAATGAACAATCAAAGCAATAGCCAATACTATCAGCTTATCCCACAAAGACCACAACTGAACCAACATCAGAAGCTAAGTAAGCCCTGCTCACCGGGGAGAGGAGGAAGAGGGGAGAGGAGGCAGAGCTCACCGAGGAGGCGCCAGGAGGCCCTGTGAGAGCTTAGTAGCAGCAGAGGTGGCCGGAGTTGAGGAAGACGACGGCGACCCGAGGAAGAAGATGAGGTGGATCCGGTGCTGTGCGGCTCCTCGGGTTCGCGCTCCTACAGGGACGAGGGAGGGGCGTGAGCAGCGGGCGAGAGGGAGGGAGAGCACGGCCGGGGAGAGGAGGAGAGGGGAGGACGATCGGCTCGCGCGCGCACCTCGCAATGCCAGCGGCGGTGGAGCGGGCACGGGCGGACGGCGGCGTGCTCCCGTGGGGGTCGTCGGGTTAGGTGGGGCGCACGCACCTCGCAATGCCGACGGTGGTGGAGCGGGTGCGGGCGGACGGCGGTGGAGCAGGCGCGGGCGGACGGCGGTGGAGCGGGCGCGGGCGAGGGCGGTGGATCTAGCGAGGGAGGGAGAGAGGCCAGAGGGAGAGGGGAGCAAGTGGGAGTGGGGGGAGGGTTAGAAATGGCGCACCTTTTAGGGGTGCGCCATAAAAATACGTATACCAATGGTGCACCTTCTAGGGGTGCGCCATAAACACCGTGATAGCAATGGCGCACCTTCTCCTGGTGCGCCATTGATAATGGCGCACCTCCTAGGGGTGCGCCATAAATACCTTGATAGCAATGGCGCACCTTCTCCTGGTGCGCCATTAATAACTTTTTTTTACCAGAATAAACATAAATAAAAACAATTAAAATACCAGAAGAATCACAAAGAAGCCCAAGGTGCCTGTAAATGATGATTTGCAACAAAACAAGAGGGAGAAGAACAAAAATTCCAAATCCAAGAAGAAAGTGGTCGATACTTCAACTTTGGTGATGGAGAAGTTACAAAATATTAAAGGAAGGTAAGTACAGACAACATTAATCCCCACTGTTTTGAACAAAACAGGTTACTGGATAGAGGACTAGAACAGAAGAAATTCCATTTCCATATGTCGAAATACAATCGAGAAATGAAGGCTACAATTTAAATACAATCGATCTTAGCTATCTTTTCACAATATTCTTGCCCTTCTTTTTCGCAAATGGAGTTCTTCTCTTGAACGGACGTCCTTTAGGTAGGGTGGTCCTGCTTCTTCTTGTGGTGTATGCTGGTACTTCATCGTCGTCGTCATGTTCCATCTTCGGGTCGCCGTACTTGTCGAAGTCTTGCTCATTGGCGACTCCATCCATTCCGATGATCTTCCTTTTGCCTCTCCTCACGACAACATGACTGGGCTTTGACGGGTCGGTAATGAAGAAGCATTGGTCCACTTGGGAAGCCAGTACCCATGGCTCATTTTTCGCGGTGACGTTTGCGCCCGCGGTCTTGGATTTGGCTTCGGGTATAACCATGGTGGTGAAATACCGGTCTTCTTTTAGGACGCTCTTGGCCCATCTGACACGGAACATCGGGACCTTCTCTCCAGCGTAGCTCAGCTCCCAGATCTCCTCGATCCTTCCGTAGTATCTGTCCTTGTCGTTACCGGTGTAGTATTCCATCGTTACCCCGGAGTTCTGATAACCATCGCTCTTCATGTCCTTTTCCTCGGTGTAGAATGTGTAGCCGTTGATATCGTACGCCTCATAGGTCATCAGGTTGTGCTCGGCGCCCAGTGACATGGCGAATATGAGTTTTTCTTCCGCGGAAGAATCCTCATGTAAAGGGTACGATAGAAGCTTCTCCTTGAACCAACGCGTGAAACATGAGTTGTGCTCTTTGATTATATCTTCGTCCATCCTCTGTTGGCCTTGGTCATTGTACGTCTTCTCAATAAAAGGTTTTGTGCTCTACCACCCAAGGATCGACCACGTCTATGTGTTGTAGCGCGACTAGGTTTGCTCTTTCAAAGTCGGCGAGTCGACCCTTGAAGTCGACATGCATTTCGCGGCGACCCTCGCGGTGACCCCATCCAGCGAGCCTGCCGAGGTGCCTGTTGACGGGCAGACCAACGGGGTTCTCGATGCCTAGATAATTCGTGCAGTAGCAGATGCACTCTTCGGTCAGAAAGCCCTTGGCTATGCTTCCCTCTGGACGTGACATGTTGCGAACGTATCCTTTGATGACACCATTCATCCTTTCGAACGGCATCATGCTGTGCAGGAACGTCGGCCCGAGTTGGATGATATCCTCCACGATATGGACCAGCAGATGCACCATAACATCGAAGAATGCAGGCGGGAAGTACATCTCAAGCTCGCATAGTATCACCACGATCTCTTCCTGTAGCCTTCTGAGTTGCCTCATGCCAACCGACTTCCGAGAGATGACGTCGAAAAAGTTGCATAGGCCAAATAGCGTTTCACGGACGTGCGCATCCATGATCCCACGGATTGCAACAGGAAGTATCTGCGTCATCAGCACGTGACAGTCGTGAGACTTCATCCCGCTGAACTTCTGCTTCGCTGAGTCTAGGTATTTGCTTATCTTCCCCGCGTAACCGTAAGGAAGTTTTACTCCTACGAGGCAGGTGAAAAACTGCTCGATCTCCTCCTGACTTAGAGTGAAGCACGCGGGAGGGCAGTCATTTCCGATCTTCTTGGCCTTTTTGCCTTTGCGACGACTTTCCGTGTCCTTTGCCTCATCATCATCATCATCATCATCATTAGCGTGAAGCTCCTCCCTGATGCCCATTGATTTCAAGTCTGCCCTTGCTTTTGGCCCATCTTTGGTCCTCTCTGGCATGTTGAGCAGGGTACCAAGCAGTCTCTCGCACACGTTCTTCGTGATATGCATGACATCAAGGCTGTGAGGCACACGGAGGATCTTCCAGTACGGCAAGTCCCAGAAAACAGACCTCGTTTTCCATACCTTCAGCAGCGGCTCTGGCGCCTTTCGCTTCTTTCCCGGCTCTGGCGCCTTTCGCTTCTTTCCCGGCGGTGGGCACTCTTTCCAATTTTTCAACAGCTCGTCTATTTCCTCGCCGCTCCTCGTACGCGGGCGTCTTCGGGGTTCGGTTTCACCATCGAACAGATCCTTGCGTTTTCTCCATGAGTCATCGTCGCGAAGCCACCTTCGATGTCCCATGAACACGGTTTTCGAAGACCCGGGATCTCTATCTAGCTGGCGATACGTTGTGTCATCCATGCACCTGACGCATCCAGAAAATCCGTGGACCACCTGCCCCGCGACATATCCGTAACCGAGATAGTCGTGCACCGTCGTGAGCAGTGCGGCTCTCATAGGGAAATATTCTTTCTCTGCGGCGTCCCACGTATTGGCTGGCGTTTTCCACAGCGTGTCTAGCTCCTCTTTCAGCAGCCCCAGATACAGATTGATGTCGTTCCCTGGTTGTTTCGGCCCTTCAATTAGCATACTCATGTGAATGTACTTCCTCTTCATGCACAACCAGGGAGGAAGGTTGTACATCCACACAAACACAGGCCAGGTGCTATGTGTGCTTCTCTAGCTGCCAAACGGATTGACTCCATCGGTGCTCACGCCCAGCACGATGTTCCTTGTATCATTCCCAAATTCTGGGTGTTCGAAGTTCAACGCTTGCCACTGGCTCGTATCCTTAGGGTGACTCAGCATCTTGTCTTTTTTATTTATCTCCGGATCATTTCCGTCATCTTCTCGCTTCTTCTCCTCCCTATCCACGTGCCAACGCAGGAGCTTTGCTACCTTAGGGTCCGCAAAATACCGCTGCAGACGAGGAGTGATCGGAAAGTACCACACCACTTTTCGAGGAGCTTTCTTCCTCTTCTTGTATCGAGTGACACCGCACAACGGACATATGGTAGACTTCGCGTGCTCGTCCCGATAAATGATGCAATTGTTCATGCACACATGGTATTTCACGTGCGGTAAATCCAGAGGACACACGATTTTCTTCGCCTCCTCAAAACTGGTCGGGCACTTGTTCCCCTTGGGAAGACGTTCGTGCCAGAATGACATGTTCTCGTCGAAGCATGCGTCGGTCATTTTGTGTTTTACCTTCATCTCCAGAGCCATGAGCGTTACTTTCAGGCGGGTATCCTCGGGCCTGCATCCTTCATACAATGGAGTAACCGTGTCTATCTCCAGTTGATCCAGCTTGGCTTTCTCTCGGGTGGCAGCTCTTGCGTTATCCGTCTGCTTGAGAAGCAGCTCTTGAATATGAGGGTCCTGCACCCAGCCCATCGATGGTCCATCGTCGTCTGCTCCGGCATCTTCATCTTCATGATCATGCCCTTCGTCTTGATCTTCCTCATCATCATGTCCAGCATCTTCTACATGATGACTGTGTACTGCATCTACTTCGTGATCATGTCCTGGAGATTCATCGTCTTCTCGCCCGCCCTCGCCGCGGTTGTCTTGCTGCCCTTCCTCATTTCTTGCCCGGCCCCCGTGGACGACTTCATAATCATCTTCATCACCTTGCCACCGATAGCCATCCATGAAACCACGCAAGAGCAGGTGGTCCCGCACCTGTACGGAATCCGGGTCCATAAGGCTCTTCAGCTTGCATCTTCGACACGGACATCTTATCTCCGTCTCGTTCTTTTGAAGCATCTCGGCCTTCGCGGAGCTCAAAAACCTATTCATGATGCGTTCGGTCATCGTGCGGACCATGGTCGCCTGCGGGGTAGAGCAAAACGATATTTTAGAACCAAAAAAAATTTGGCATGACTTTACCTAAAAATAGGACCAAAAAGAATGCATAGTGCCAAATTCTCCCCGAAACGGAAATGAATCAACATTCCGGCAAAATATTGGCAACTATCGCATTTCAAATACCGGTACCTGCAAACACAAACATATGCAACACCACAAACATACGTAGATCTAGGCCATAAAAAGTGCATGTGCACGTTGTTGGAGGGAGAAAAAAGTAGATCTAGAACATAAAGAAAGCTTTCCCCTTACTTACCTATCAAAAAAAGGAAATTTAACCACTTAATTTGGGTGAATCTATGGTGCAAATGAGGTGAGGAGGAGGAGGCAGCCGAGACAAGCTTGGAGGAGGAGGTGGAGAGAATGAAGTGGGGAAAGTGAGTGTGGTAGGTGGCTGTCCAAAATATCTAGCTGCTCTCAGGTTACCAATGGCGCACCTCCTAAGAATGCGCCATTAGTAACCCTGGTTACTAATGGCGCACCTGGTATGTGGTGCGCCATTACTAGTTTTGAAAAAAAAATTGTTAGTAGTGGCGCACCGTGGTGGTGGTGCGCCATTAATAGTTTTAACTAGTAATGGCGCACTATCCCCAGGTGCGCCATTACTAGTTTTGAAAAAAAAAAGTAAAAAAAAATTGTTAGTAGTGGCGCACGGAGTGTGTGGTGCGCCATTACTAGTTTTAACTAGTAATGGCGCACTATCCCCTGGTGCGCCATTACTAGTTTTGAAAAAATAAATAAATAAAAATTGTCAGTAGTGGCGCACCGTGGGTGTGGTGCGCCATTAGTGATATGGACACTAATGGCATACCTATACATGGTGCGCCACTGCTATATAGCAGTGGCGCACCACATACGTGGTGCGCCATTAATGTCCATATTAGCTATAGCCTTTTTTCTAGTAGTGCGCGTACCGGGTCCCCTTCGGCGGAATCCATGTTTTCATAGGCAAGATCGGCGAACCGGGCCCTGAGCCGGACACCTGCACCGACGTCATCGAGACGGCTCAGCGTGCACGACCCGCCTTTGTTGGATTTATCCACGGGGCAGAATTGGAGGAAGGATATGTATCTGGTGGTGAGACGTCCATCTACTCTGATGGTGAGTCGTCAACCGGTGAGACTAACTCGATCTATCAACTGCAAGACGGTCGGCTTGGGGGCTGTTCCGATGGTGACAGTATTCCGGACCCCTATGAGCCGCCGAACAGGGTCGCGATTTTCATGGCCGGTACACAGCCGGCTCTTGGGTCGACAACCGCCGCAGCTATGACCTCCAGTTCAACGGCTGCGGCGGCGGCTGGTGCTAGCAGTTCTGCGCGCCCACCGGCTCAAGTTCTCACAGAATTGCTGGAAGCTTTGGCGACTTTAATGGGGGTGGAGGTAACCCCGGATACTCAGGAGCAGCATAAGGTGGATGTGGCGAAGGTTCGAGATGAGATCGCCCAAGCTAAGGAGGAACTGGCGGCTGAAAACGCTAGGATGGCCGCGGAGCGGGCTGCTTTGGACGCCCAAGCACAACGGATTCAGGCAGACTCCTTTCGGCTCACATTGGATCAGAACGCTTCAAACGAGATCATGAGGAGGAGGCACCAAAGTCGACTACCCCCGGTTTACGAGGCAAGGAACCTCTTCAACACACCTGGAGCAGGAACCAGTAACCCGCCGGCAGTGAACCGGGTGGTCGAAGCACCTGTGACCGGAACGCCAGTTCAGCCGCGCGCGATGGACCCGCCTCGTTTGAATAATACCCCGCCTCAGCATGTTCTGACACCTCCGGGTCATTATTCTAATCCTTTGGATAATATGATTGCTGCGGCAACGCGATTGGCGGCCCTGCCAGTTGAAGGCGAGTCACCAGCTGCGATAGAGACACGGAGGGTTAGAGAGCTTCTTCAAACGGCGTTGGATCAGCAGGCGGCTTATTCGTATAGTCGCGAAAGGATTCACTCAACCCCTCAGCCATGCCGGAGTTATAGCCGACGTATTGAGTCGCCAGCAGTTTCAAGCAGTGAACAGCGCCATAACCAGCCTCGTGGGCATAACCCGGCGCACGGTGGTGGTGATGCTCAGACCTTGGTGGATCAAGGCAGAGCGCGTCGGGAGGCTGAGCTGGCGGCTCAACAACAGTCGCCGGTTTATCCATCTGCATCAGTGGAGGCAGGAGTGACCTCCAGAACTTTGGGTGTGCCATGTTTAGTGCCAGCTCTACGCAATTAGCGTTTGCCTAAGGATTTCAAGGGCCCTCGTAAGGTGCCTAATTATACAGCGGATCAGCCCCCTGAGGCTTGGATCGAGAGCTATGAGATGGCCATGGAGATGCTAGATGTTAGTGATGCTGCATGTGCCAAGTATTTCACCATGATGTTGGATGGGCCGGCTCGTACTTGGTTGAAGGGGCTTCCTGCTAACTCCATTAGATCATGGGCAGAGTTGAAAGCTCATTTCATACAAAATTTTAAAGACACATGCAAGCAACCTATGTCAATCCTGGATTTGGATTCTCGTGTCCAAGGTGAAGGCGAGTCAACAACACATTGGGTGCGCCGGATCTCAGCTATTATACACTCGTCGGACAGTATCAACGCCGGTTCAGCAGTCCTGATGTTGGAGAAGAATTGCCGTTTCCTTCCCCTTAAGCAGAAGCTGGGGCGGCTTAAACGCCACTGCAACGACATGGGGGAGCTCATGGCGGCTCTCATCAAGTATGCCGACTCTGATAGTACCAAGGACCCCGAGTCTGATGATGAGAAGCAGGGGAAGGGAAAAAGAAGCAGCAATGCGAAAGGGCAGCAGCATAACCCAGTAGGTTAAGGCGGCAATGGTAAGTGCAAGGCTGATGGCAACTTAGACTTTGTGGCTAACACCAATACGCAGAATAATAATCAGCATCGCAAGGGAAAACCGGCCCGGTTTGGGGGGCCAAAATTTAACCTTGAGGCAATGATGAATCAGCCTTGTCCAAAGCATAGTATGCACGAGAAGCCGGCCACTCATCTGTGGAAGGATTGCTTCATCATGAAGGAATATAGGAATTCCAATTTTTTCCAGAACAATCATGGCCCGAATGGTGGTGGCGGTTCAAACTCTGGCTTCCAGGGCCAAGGCAATCAAGGTGGCTTTAATCAGCAATCTGGTCAAGGGAATCAGCAGCATCAGTCTGGTTATCAGAGTAACCCGAAGCAGTTGAATAGTGGACAGTACCATGTCTTCACCACGAGTTTATGTAAGCGGGATCAGAAGCTCCATAAAAGAGCAGTAAACTCGGTTGAGCCGGCGGTACCTCGTTATTTGAAGTGGTCTGAGCAGACCATCGTATGGAGTCGTGAGGACCACCCACCCCGGGTTGATAACCTAGGTCAGTTGGCATTGGTGGTGGCTCCTGAGGTAGGAGGATATAAACTTACAAAAGTACTCATGGATGGGGGCAGTAGTATCAATATCCTTTATTATGATACTTTTCGTCGCATGAATTTGTCTGACAAAGATCTTCAGACGTCTTCTACTGTTTTCCATGGGGTGGTGCCTGGTAAGTCGGCATATCCAGTGGGTAAGATAACCCTGGAGGTAGCCTTTGGAGATGACCGTGATTTTAGAGTTGAAAAGTTAACCTTTGAGGTGGTCAAGATCAAAAGCCCATATCATGCCTTGTTCGGGCGGCCGGCTTACGCCAAGTTCATGGCACAGCCTTGTTATGTTTATTTACAGCTTAAAATGCCAGGTCATAAGGGCACCATCACGGTGCACGGTGATAGGAAGATTGCTCTGGATTGTGAAGAGGGTGATGCTGCGTATGCTGAGTCGGCCTGTGCCACCGAGGAGTTGAAGTTTTATAAGGATAATGTTGACCCGGCGGATATGACACCTTTGAAGAAGCCAACTACAGAGAATGACCCCCTGTTGAAATTTAAGTCGGCAGATGACACTAAGTTGGTTGATTTTGTTCCTGGTGACTCATCCAGACAGTTCAGTATAAGTGCCAACATGGATCCAAAATAGGAAAGCGCGCTCATCGAGTTCATCCGTGAGAACCGGGACATCTTCGCATGAAACCTTCTGACATGCCAGGTGTACCGAGGGAACTCGCTGAGCACACTCTTAATGTTGATCCAAGTTTTAAACCGGTCAAGCAGTTTCTTCGTCATTTCAATGAAGAGAGGCGCAAGGCAATTGGTGAAGAAGTGGCCCGGCTCTTGGCCGCTGGATTCATCATTGAGGTTTTTCATCCTGAGTGGTTAGCTAACCCGGTGCTGGTGCTTAAGAAAAATGGCACTTGGCGTATGTGTGTGGATTATACAGACCTTAATAAGGCATGTCCGGCTGACCCTTTTGCTCTCCCTAGTATTGATCAGATTATTGATGCTACGGCGGGTTGTGAGCGTTTGAGCTTTTTGGATGCTTACTCTGGTTATCATCAGATTAAAATGGCAGTTAAGGACCAGGAGAAGACATCTTTCATCACTCCCTTTGGAGCCTTCTGCTATGTGTCTATGCCCTTTGGGCTCAAGAGTGCTCAGGCAACTTACCAACGGTGCGTTCAGAATTGCCTCCATGACCAGATCAGACGCAATGTTCACGCTTATGTGGATGATATCGTTGTGAAATCCAGGAAGAAAGAGACTTTGATAGATGATTTGAAAGAAACCTTTGACAATCTCCAGGTCTATAAAATGATGCTTAACTCGGCCAAATGCGTCTTCGGTGTGCCAGCAGGCAAACTATTGGCTTTCCTGGTTTCTGAGAGAGGCATTGAAGCTAACCCGGAGAAAATCAAGGCTATCACTTCCTTGGCTAAGCCGGCATGTATCAATTACATCCAGCGGTTGGCAAGTCGGATTGCAGCTTTGAGCCGATTTATCAGCTGGCTGGGTGAAAAGGCTATCCCTTTGTATCAAATGATGAAGAAGACAGATAATTTTGCCTGGAGTGATGCTGCCAATGAGGCGTTTGAGTCGCTTAAGAAACAGCTGGCTGAGCCGCCGGTTCTTGCAGCTCCTATTGAGAAGGAGCCCTTGCTTTTATATGTGGCTGCAAACAATAGAGCTGTCAGTGTGGCAATTGTGGTTGAAAGGAAAGAGTCAGGAAAGGAGTATCCGATTCAAAGGCCGGTTTATTATGTCAGTGAGGTGCTCATTGAATCTAAACAGAGATACCCACATTGGCAGAAATTGGTTTACGGCGTGTTCATGGCTAGCCGCAAGTTGAAGCAATATTTTCTCGGTCACCCCATCACTGTGGTTGGTTCTGCTCCCTTGGGGGATATTATTCAAAACAGAGAAGCCACATGCAGGATAGCTAAGTGGGCTATTGAACTTGGACCCCATGGCTTAAAGTATATGCCTCAGACGGCTATAAAGTCTCAAGCACTTGTGGATTTCATCAATGACTGGACGGAGCTATAGATGCCTGAGGATAAGCCGGACAATACATATTGGACTATTCATTTTGATGGGTCCAGGCAGTTGGAAGGCTCGGGGGCTGGAGTTATATTGACTTCCCCGCGAGGTGATAAATTTTGTTATGTTTTAAGGTTGATGTTCCCTTGTACTAACAATGCAGCTGAGTATGAAGCCTTA
Organism: Thinopyrum elongatum; assembly: GCA_011799875.1. Classification (NCBI taxonomy): domain Eukaryota; kingdom Viridiplantae; phylum Streptophyta; class Magnoliopsida; order Poales; family Poaceae; genus Thinopyrum; species Thinopyrum elongatum. Next base: position 406,788,491 of record CM022297.1, on the reverse strand, counting down.
CTCCATGGTCTTCGAATGGCTAAAGAGATGAATTTAAGCCGGGTAAGGTGTTTTGGCGACTCAGACTTGGTGGCTCAGCAGGTGTCAGGAACTTGGGATTCAAAGGATCCACTCAAGGCGGCTTATCGCCGAGAGGTTGATATTATTGCTGGTCATTTCAAAGGTTATCAAGTGGAGCATGTTGATCGTAGGAAAAATGAAGCTGCTGATGCTTTAAGCCGGCTGGGGTCTCAGCGTAAGCCGGTACCCCCTAATATTTTCCTTGATGTTTTGCATAATCCATCAGTTAAATTGCCTACGGAGAAAGATCTTGTAGTCCCTGACCCGGAAGCACAGTTGGTGGCAGCTCTCCATGTTATTCCTGATTGGACTATTCCATATTTGGCTTATATGACCCGGGGTGAATTACCTGAGGATGAAACCTTGGCCAGGCAAATAACCCGGAGGTCTAAGTCAATGACTATTGTCAATGGGGAGTTGCATAGATGCAGTGTTACAGGGGTGTTTCAATGATGCGTTTCTCCTGAGGAGGGCTGTGAAATTTTAAGGGAGATTCATGAAGGAGATTACGGTCATCATGCCGGCTCTAAATCTCTGGTTGCTAAAGCTTTTTGTCATGGGTTTTATTGGCTGACGGCTCACGCTGATGCGGAAGATCTGGTCAGTAAATGTGATGGCTGTCAGAAGTTTTCAAGACGAGCTCATGTGCCGGCTCAAGAATTAAGGATGATTCCAATTACTTGGCCATTTGCAGTCTGGGGGCTGGATATGATTGGGCCTTTTAAAAGGTCCAAGGACAAAAAGACTCATCTCCTGGTAGCTGTTGACAAGTTTACGAAGTGGGTTGAAGTTGAGCCGGTCAGCAAATGTGATGCAGCAACGGCGGTTCAATTCGTCAAGAAGGTGGTCTTTCGTTTTGGATACCCTCATAGTATCATTACTGATAATGGTACTAATCTGTCTAAGGGTGCAAAGAAAGAGTTCTGTCAACAAGAGCATATCCGGCTTGATGTATCATCAGTGGCTCACCCCCAGTCTAACGGTCAAGCTGAAAGAGCCAATCAAGAAATCTTGAGAGGTATCAGACCCCGGCTTATGGTCCCGTTGCAGAGGACGCCGGGCTGTTGGGTAGAGGAATTACCCTCAGTATTATGGAGCATCAATACCACCCCCAACAGATCTACGGGTTACACGCCTTTCTTCATGTTTTATGGAGCAGAGGCGGTTCTCCCTAGTGACATCCGTCACGACTCGCCCCATGTGGCGGCTTATGATGAAGCTGATAATGAAAAAGCACGTCAGGATGCTATTGACCCGTTGGATGAGGAGCGTGACCTGGCGGCGGCTCGTTCAGCGATTTACCAGCAAGATCTGCGCCGTTATCATAGCCGCCGGGTTAAAACCAGGACCTTTCAAGAAGGCGATTTGGTGCTCCGGCTTATCCAGGATCAAACTGATATGCACAAGCTATCCCCACCTTGGGAAGGACCCTTTGTGGTCAGCAAAAATCTGAACAACGGGTCATACTACCTTATCGATGTTCGAGACCACAAGGACTCACGCACGTCGGAGGAGGAAACCCGCCGGCCGTGGAATATTGCTCATCTTCGGCCTTATTACACCTGAGCCACCGGCTCTTGTGATGTACATACCTTGTCAATGTATATATTATGATGAATATAATAAAGCCAGCATCCCTGAATTCAGGGCCTCTGTCGTTTCATTTCTAAAGAATATGAGTCTATTATTACTTCATCTAATCACTTGGGGGCTTCCTGCTCATTGAGCATAGCTATGACTACCCAGCTGATCCGGCTTATACGCCTGGAATGAAATATTACATGGGGGCTCTGTTAATGGACAGAGCTTTGTTGACCCTTGTAATAGGCTTGGACGCCAGGTGTATTCACCAAAACATCCGGGTTATCCTGCCTTTGTAAGCCTGCCACTCCGCCCAGGTAATCCTGGAATGACTCGCCATACTCTTGACAGTCAATCTTATAGACCCTGAACTTGTCAAGGTTAAAACGGCGATTGGTCATGTGAGGCCCGGCTTACAAGGTTTGAATGAAGGTTTAACTCAGCGGCTGTGCGGCCCTTGAACATCACTTGACTTTGAGGCTTGGTAGCCTATGAAAGCCTTGGGTTTTAAATTATATTTGATTTTGAACATTTTTTGAGGTTCATCTCTTGTGACATGTTAATACATGATTGAAAACTGATGAGGGCTATGTTGCCTTATGGTTTATATATGAACTTATCCGGAGTTTATTAACCCGGCCTGGCTTTGGACTTTAAGTCGCCAGTGTATAATAATTATTTGCTTGAGTGTTGTGCTCTAAGCTTTGGGATGTTAAACATGGCTGCGATGGCGTAATAAGCCGGCAGTATGAATAAAATTGTATAGGGCGTTGTGTTCTGTCTGGGCTGTTACCCTTGCTGACATGATAAGCCGGCAATGTGCCTAAACATCACAGGTATGATGTTTATTTTCTTGTTATATGAGGTTTTGATAAGCCGGCCATGATCATGAACTATTTAGTCATCAGTGGTTTTTATAAAGGGGTGTTGTCACCCGCCCTGGGGTAAACCGCCAGGACACTTGTTATCTGTTTATGTGCATGAACAAATCATTAAACCGCCTTGCATCATTGATGGTACTAAGCATAAGTGGCGGATCTTTAAATGATGGATCAGCAGTGTTATGCGAATAAAACACGCACGATGGCGTGACAGAGCGGAATTGTTTAAACTAGCCTATTACAAGGCATCTGAAGGCCCAAAAGGACAAGTGTTTTTGATACGTAGCGTCAAAACGCTATGACTAGCACCGGCGCATGAATTCATATTGTTATTCTTGGCGGGTTGAGGCTTCTGGGTCATCCTGCGCCGGTTCTTCTTCCTCCTCTGTCGTCTGGAAGTTAGGCGATGACCAATCGATCCCAGTCAAAGCATTGAAAATAGCTTCATCATCTATAAGGGTTGACGGGTCAATATCAAGAGCGAAGGTGTGCTTACGCGTTGGCGGGATGAGGTCCACGACCTCATACACCGGCACCTTCACCTTGGCATTTTCAGCATCATAAACCGGGTGATATTTGGAGAGATCAGTCTCTTGGGCCAATTTGCTTGAAAAGGGACGCATCTCCCTTACTATTTTTGTGAAGTCCTCAGCACTGAAGGGAGACCCATCTTCTTTTAAACTCGGGCAGCCGGTGGCTAGTTCTGCCGGGTCAAGCTCTGATTGCCATGCCTTTGCCCGGCTTAAGACCGTAATGGCACCAGCTCTGGCGGCTGATCGTTTCAATTCTTCAATTCTTTGTGGCAGCACAGATAGCTTCTCCAACGTTTCCTTGATGAGGGAAGGCGGTTGCTTCTTATGGGAGGAGGCAGCAATAGCTCGTTGAGTGCCAGTGTATAATTGCTCTATCAGAGTGTAGGCAGCTTTCAGCTTCATGCGCATGTCTGAGCCAAAGTGGGAGATTCTGGAGCCTGCATTGCCAAAGAGATTGATAAACCGGGTGAGTAATTGTTCAAGGCATGGATGATGAAAGATTGAAATATATTATCGCTTACCAAAGATGGCGGTTGTCATGCTATTGATTTGATGCTTTAAGCCGGATAACCCATCAGTAACCGGCTTAAGGGCGGCCTTAGCATCTTCTGCTCTTTTTTGTAGAGCTGCCTTCTCGGTTTCCCAACCGTTTTTCTCGGCACTGAAGTCCTTTTTCAGTTTTTCAATATTTTCCAAAGCAGTCTTCAGTGCTGATTTGGCCTTGGAAGTCTCAGATTGTTGGGTCTGAATATTTTGCCTCAGATCACTGACTTGAGATTCCTTCATGTCCAATTCAGCCTGTCACATAAAAAGGTAGGCAGTATGACATTCTGATGATCATCTTATTGTAAGTCCCAAGCATAATACAAGTATTTTACTTGGTACTTGGGGGCTAATGCACATTGCTCTTTTCTTCAAGACAGTTATATGATGACCCGACTACACTATTATAACTATAGCCGACTCATGGGGGCTACATACTTGGATTTTATTCACAATTATGGTGATAAGTTCCGGCTTATTGATGCTGAATAAGCCGGCCCTTGGGGGATACATATGCGAACTTGAGAACTACAATTTGAAGTCCCGGTTTTAGCTGTGCAGCTTAAGCTGGCCCTTGAGGGCTACTTGTTTTGACTCTGCAACTCCAAAGCACTATGACAGTAATGAAAGATTAAAGAGGCTATATGAAGTCTACAGTATATTCAATTCTATCATACCCAATAGACTCGGCGGCTGGCAGAGATATATGGACAAGATGATCATGGTTACCTCAAAACGTTCCTTCATAAGGTTGACCAGGCTAGCTTCAAAGTCACGACTGGTGTGAAGGAGGTTTAGATAGCCTGAATAAATCTCCTGAGCATTGAACTGGGCATAGCCTTCCAAGTCCACTTTCCACTTGCCCTTATCAACAGCAGAAAATTCTTCTTTGGCGCTGTGCTTGGATAAAACGGTGGGATTACCTGGTGCTGCATTAGCCATCCCAGTGATTATGACATCTTCAGTCTCTTGAGCCGGCTACGCGGGGCTGGGCGGTTTAGCAATTTCTAGATCAACATTCATGGTGTCCATAGTGACAAGGTGCTCTTCTGGTGGTGGGTTATCCATAGTGGCCTCAGCGGTTGGATAAGAGGTCTCTGGCAATTGTTTTTCTGGCTCAGAAGGGTTGGAGTCTTCAGCCGGTTTGTTCAATTTCGCCTTCTTGCTGGGCTTGGCCATACCACTGGAAAAAAACACGAAGATGTCAGCATATTGATTAAGCATGAAGTTTCGACTGATTGAATGCACCCTTACCCAGGCACGGTCTTGAAGGCCGGGATTTGAGTTCCCGTTGAGTCACCGGAGGAGGAGTGAGATGTTCCCTGATAGTTTGAATCAGACAGATTAAGAGGTTGACGGAAGAAACCTGCCTTGGGGTAAGCTAAGTCGGAAATACGTGAGACCTCGGGACGACGCTTGCGAGGAGCCGGTGTGTTTGGTAAGCCGGAAGAAAGAATCCAACCACCACTGTTCCGGGTTGTGCGACGAGCGTCATGCTGCTGCTTCTTCAAAATAAAGTTGGGATCCAAGTAAGCTAAAGGGTGAGAAAACCTTACTTTCCGGCTTGCTTGTCGAGTTTTCTGTGTTGGCAGAGGTTCTGAGCTGGAGGGAAGGATAATTACCTCGTCATCATCTGCACGGCTGGCTTCCGCATCATCCTGATAATGGTCATTGTTAATAAGATGTACAAAAAAGGAGCCAAGAGAATCAAGTTCTACCTCCGACTCTTCATCAAGAGCAAACGGGTCAACTACTTCTGATTTCTTCTTGGCAGGTTTCTTAGCCAAGTTCTTGGTCCTGGTCTTCTTGGCCGGCTTATCTTGAAGCTTCTTTTTCCAGAAGGGGGAATCAGCCTGCAGAAATTCAAGTAGGAATGAAAAGGCAGATTGACAGATAATGAGTTAATAAAAACTGTTCACAAATACTCACAGCTGGCGGTTTGTTGAGGGTGCAAAAGGGGTTCGGCCTCGTCTTGCTGCAACTAGCTAAGCTTTCGTTCAGCAGTGTCTTGACCATCTTGTTGAGGCTCTCGTCATCCAATTGCACTCGGCTGTGGCATTGTGGGTCTTTAACGTCACAGGTATACTCGCACATTAAGCCGGCCCGGCGGCTTAAAGGTAATATTCTCCATGCGACCCAGCATCGAACTAGGTCAACTCCAGTTAAGCCATTGGCCATTAAGGCTCTACTTTTTCCAAAAATGGGCATATATTTGGCTCGTTCTACTGTGCTGATCCGGTCAGGGAGGGGGTGCCTGTTGCTAAGCCAATTCTGACGATAACCCGACAAGGGATTTTCACCTTCGGGAGATGTATCTTGGCAGTAAAACCAAGTCTGGTTCAAGTCCTTGGGATGACTGGGAAGTGCAGCGGCTGGGAAAGTAGCTTCTTTGCCCCTCTGGATTGAAATGCCGCCCAGTTCTAGGCTGGGTCCATCTGTGAACTCAGTCTGGCGGTTCAGGTAATAGAATTCCCTGAACAGCTCTACAGTGGGTTCCTGTTGAAGATATACTTCGCAGAAAACTTGGAAGTTGCAGATGTTTGAAACAGAGTTGGGCCCAATATCTTGTGGATGAAGTTGAAAGAAGTGCAGCACATCACGAAAGAATTTTGAGCCGGGTGGAGTAAACCCCCGGAGCATGTGATCCGTGAAAACTACAACTTCACCCTCTTTTGGTTCAGGAGTGGTCTCGATTCCCGGGACTCTCCAGTGGATCACACTCTTTTTAGCCAGGATGCCTTCGTTCACAAATTCATTAAGGATTTCTTCCGTGACAGTGGAAGCAACCCAGTTGCATGAGGTGACAGTTTTGGTCATTTTGAGGATGAAGGCCTAAAAAGAAAATATTGCCGGTTTAAGATTATGCTGTTAAACCGGCTAAATGATCGGAAAGTAAATGCTATAAAGGTTGATTAAGCCGGAAGGTAATACACATGATGGCGGCTTAAAAGGGGACTAATGGTACATGGCGGGTTATGGTTTGTCAGTTAAGCAGCCCAAACAGTTGCTATATTTCAGATTTATGAGGATTTGCTAAGTGATGGACAAACATATTCCACAGACTGGAGCTATAATTTTGGATCTGTGGCAGTTCAGAAAATGCAGTAAATTCTAAACCTACGGTGGCGGCAGCAGAAGAGTTTGTATACTCCGATGAGATCTTCTATGAAAAGAAAGTATCCGGATATCAAAAACGAGTGCTAGACTGCTACCGCACAGGCTTCGTGCTATGTTCAGATCAAAAGCTACTCGAACTCAAGGAGAAAATGAAGAACAACAAAGAACACCGATGAATAAGAAAACCCTAATGCAGATCTGAAGTGGAAGGAGATGAGCACTTACCGGCGATGATGGATAGCGGTGGTGCACCAGAGTTCTCTGGTCTAAACAGGTTGAGGCAGCGGCCAGAGTTGTTGCAGCGAATGGAGGTCGCGGCGACGGAGCTCGGTCTACAGAGGAGTTGTGAGAGGAAGACGAAGGCGAGGAGGCAAGGGGGGAGAATGAAAATGACCCCTGTCCCTATTTATAGGGCAATGGATAGATGGCATTTGCGGGAAACGAGGAGGCCGAAATCATCATATGGCTATATGGACGCCTCGATTTTCAGGATGATCATTAAGATAAGGATCAGTTAAAGATATTCTGAGCTTCGTGCGAAATTAATGCGAAATGACATCATGGCTGTTTAAGGAGGTTCTGTGAGCTGACATCATGGTGGGTTGCAGCAAATTTGTTAGAAGGACGATGCAAGATTCTGACAAGTCGGGTACTGAAGATTGATGTGAACAAGTTCAAATCAACCTGGGGCCTAATGTTGGGGATACAACTACTGGGTATGAACCGCCCAGGAGGGGTCGGGTCATACCACAGGCGACTCATCAATGGAGATGGCGGGTCATAGCAAGTCTATTGACAGCCCAAGACCTGGAGGCGACTTGAGGCCCAAGAGGATGAACCGCCATATGTATAACTTGTATTGTAAGGCAAGCTTAGTCAGTCACCAAGCCGGACACGTTGTGTATGAGCCGGCCGGGACTCTGTAAACCGACCTGGCGTCAACCAGTGGATATAAAGGGACGACCCGGCGGCGGCTTAAAGAACAAGTCGAGAACTAGGTCAAGCATATTCGCTCCCTGGTAATCGAAACCCAAGCAATACAACCTAAAGCAGGAGTAGGCCTTTACCTCGTTGAGAGGGGTCGAACCTGGGTAAACTCTATGTCCCTTGTCCCGTTTTAACCCCTTTAAGCTAACCTCGTCGCGATGGCTCCACACCTAAGTCCTTATGCTAGGACATCTGCCATGACAATTCCACGACACAAGGTATGGAAATCCGGCTTTTGACAAATCACGAAGGACATGGCCTTGTTGAAAGGCATGACGGCCTTGAGAAACTTGCGCTTGATCCAATTGTCATCCGTATCCTTGCTCCCATGGTCTTGGAGAGCAACCGCAAGAGTTGTCACCCTCCGGTAGAGATCACGCGGATCCTCATCTTCGAGCATCACGAATTCATCGGCCTCATCAAGGACCACTTCAAAATTGGACCATTGGATGCTTGAGCTTCCCTTGTACAAAGATATGATGTGTTCCCAACAATCATTTGCACGAGTGAAGGGACACAAGTGAGATAGATCTTCGGGAGGAACCGCATCTTGAAGGATGAACAAGGCGGAGTGATTGTATTGATTGTCCACTTCTTCTCTTGTGGTGAGGTTGTTTGGATCATGCGGGTAGAAGCCTTGCTCAATGATTCTCCAAAGGTTTGTTGAGCTGTGATTCAAATGAGACTTGATGCGAAAAACACAATTAGCAAAATCACCCTTAACAAGCTTAGGAGGAGGACCAAGATGATTAATACGCGATGTAGGGACTGGTCCTCCATAGACCGGGGGAGGGGGACCGAGGCAAAGGTTCCCGTCCCATTCTTGTCACGAGGGGAAGAAACTTGAGTACCTTTAGCCGCTTCCTTGGTGGAATTGGCCCCCGACTCCGATGTGGTGGGATTAACCACAAGCAATGGATCGGGAGTAGCTTTCAACCCCTCAAGCAATTCTTTAAGCATGGACTTGACTTCGGTCGTCATAGACGTCTTAAGTGAAGCCATAGCTTCATTTAAGTCGTCTTGTTTGATAGAAGTCAACTCCACGGCCTCAGGCACTTCCTCCCAGGTGTCAACCATACTCTTCGGGAGGTGAAACCCTTAATAGAGAGATGAGACTCTCATACCAATTGAAAGGATCGATATGGTTGACTAGAAGGGGGTGAATAGGCAACTAGTTTGGTATGCATTTAAGACAATGTATATTTGAGTTACGAGTTTGGTATGCATTTAAGCATAGCAATGAGACTAGTTTGGTATGCAACTAGTTTGGTCTACGATCGATATGGTTGATCGTAGAGGTGAATATTTGAGTTACGAGTTTGGTTGATCGTAGAGGTCGTGAACCCCCTCTTGATAGTACGGTTTTCCCTATGACTCAAGTCCACCGAAAAGAAACGAAGGAAAGAAGACCGTTTTCACTTGAAACTCCGAGGGGCACGAATCATCTTGTGCCATATGCTTGATAGTCTGAAAAGCTCAATGCATACGATTAGTCTGCGATCACATTGTCATCAATCACCAAAACCACTTAGGGAGAAATATGCCCTAACACATAGTTATGAATCTAACACCCATGGAGTCTTGGTGCTGATCATGTTTTGCCCGTGGAAGAGGTTTAGTCAACGGGTCTGGCACATTCAGATCCGTATGTACTTTCCAAAGTTCTGTGTCTCCATCCTTAACATAATTACGAATGGAGTTGAAGTGGCGCTTGATGCGCTTGGTTCTCTTGTGAAACCTGGGCTCCTTGGCAATTGCAATAGCACAAGTGTTGTCACAAAAGATAGTCATTGGATTCGATGCACTAGGTATCACACCCAGATCGGATATGAACTCCTTCATCCAGACTCCTTCTTGCACTGCTTCCGAAGCAGCTATATACTCCGCTTCACATGTAGATCCTGCCACAACACTCTACTTAGAACTGCACCAACTGACCGCTCCACCATTCAATATAAATACGTATCCGGTTTGAGACTTAGAGTCATCCGGATCCGTGTCGAAGCTAGCATCAACGTAAACCTTTACGATGAGCTCTTTGTCACCTCCATAAACGAGAAACATGTCCTTAGTCCTTTTTAGGTACTTCAGGATGTTCTTGACCGCTATCCAGTGATCTACTCCTGGATCACTTTGGTACCTCCCTGCCAGACTTATGGCAAGGCACACATCAGGTCTGGTACACAACATGGCATACATTATAGAGCCTATGGCTGAGGCATAGGGAATGACTTTCATCCTTTCTCTTTCTTCTGCCGTGGTCGGGCTTTGAGTCTTACTCAACTTCACACCTTGCAATATAGGCAAGAACCCTTTCTTTGACTGATCCATTTTGAACTTCTTCAAAACTTTGTCAAAGTATGTGCTTTGTGAAAGTCTTAGTAAGCGTCTTGATCTATCTCTATATATTTTGATGCCCAATATGTAAGAAGCTTCACCGAGATCTTTCATTGAAAAACTCTTATTCAAATATCCTTTTATGCTTTCCAGAAATTCTATATCATTTCCAATCAACAGTATGTCATCCACATATAATATTAGAAATGCTACAGCGCTCCCACTCACTTTCTTGTAAATACAAGCTTCTCCGTAAGTTTGTATAAAACCAAAAGCTTTGATCACCTCATCAAAGCGAATATTCCAACTCTGAGATGCTTGCACTAGTCCATAGATGGATCGCTGGAGCTTGCATACTTTGTTAGCATCCTTAGGATCGACAAAACCTTCTGATTGCATCATATACAACTCTTTCTTAAGAAACCCGTTAAGGAATGCCGTTTTGACGTCCATTTGCCAGATCTCATAATCATAAAATGCGGCAATAGCTAACATAATTCTAACAGACTTAAGCATGCTACGGGTGAGAAAGTCTCATTGTAGTCAACCCCTTGAACTTGTCGGAAACCCTTTGCGACAAGTCGAGCTTTACAGACGGTGACATTACCATCAATGTATGTCTTCTTCTTAAAGATCCATTTATTCTCAATGGCTTGCCGATCATCGGGCAAGTCCACCAAAGTCCATACTTTGTTATCATACATGGATCCTATCTCAGATTTCATGGCCTGAAGCCATTTGTCAGAATCCGGGCTCATCATGTCTTCCTCATAGCTCGTAGGTTCGCCGTTGTCTAACAACATGATTTCCAGGACTGGATTACCGTACCACTCTGGTGCGGAACATACCCTGGTCGACCTACGAAGTTCAGTAGTAACTTGATCCAAAGTTTAATGATCATCATTATTAGCTTCCTCTTCGGTTGGTGTAGGCATCACAGGAACTGCTTTCTGTGATGTGCTACCTTCTAATTCGAGAGAAGGTACAATTACCTCATCAACTTCTACTTTCCTCCCACTCACTTCTTTTGAGAGAAACTCCTTCTCTAGAAAGGACCCATTCTTGGCAACAAAGATCTTGCCCTAGGATCTGTGGTAGAAGGTTTACCCAATGATCTCTTTAGGGTGTCCTATGAAGACACACTTCTCCGCTTTGGGTTCGAGCTTATCAGGCTGAAGCTCTTGACATAAGCATCGCATCCCCAAACTTTAAGAAACGACAGCTTAGGTTTCTTGCCAAACCACAACTCATACGGTGTCATCTCAACGGATTTAGACGGTGCCCTATTTAAAGTGAATGCGGCTGTCTCTAATGCATAACCCCAAAACGATAGTAGAAAATTGGAAGCGACATCATAGAATGCACCATATCCAATAGAGTACGATTACGACGTTCAGATACAGCATTACAATGTGGTGTTTAAGGTGGCGTGAGATGTGAAGCAATTCCACATTGTCTTAAATGCATACCAAACTCGTAACTCAAATATTCACCTCTACAATCAGATCGTAGAAACTGTATTTTCTTTTTACGATGATTCTCCGCTTCACTCTAAAATTCCTTGAGCTTTTCAAATGTTTCAGACTTGTGTTTCATTAAGTAAATATACCCATATCTACTCAAATCATCTGTGAAGGTAAGAAAATAACGATATCCACCGCGTGCTTCAATACTCATTGGACCGCATACATCGGTATGTATTATTTCCAATAAGTAACTAGCTCGCTCCATTGTTCCGGAGAACGGAGTTTTAGTCATCTTGCCCATGAGGCATGGTTCACATGTCTCAAATGATTCATAATCAAGAGATTCCAAAAGTCCATCAGCATGGAGTTTCTTCACGCGCTTTACACCAATATGACCTAAGCGGTGGTGCCACAAATATGTGGTACTATCATTATTAACTTTGCATCTTTTGGCATCAATATTATGAATATGTGTATCACTACGATCGAGATTCAACAAGAATAAACCATTCACAAGGGGTGCATGACCATAAAAGGTATTACTCATATAAATAGAACAACCATTATTCTCTGACTTAAATGAATAACTGTCTCACAATAAATAAGATCTAGATATAATGTTCATGCTCAACGCATGCACCAAATAACAATTATTTAGGTTTAAAACTAATCCCGAAGGTAGATGTAGAGGTAGCATGTCGACGGCGATCACATCAACCTTGGAACCATTTCCGACGCACATCATCACCTCGTCCTTAGACAGTCTTCGTTTATTCCATAGCTCCTGTTTTGAGTTACAAATATTAGCAACCGAACCAGTATCAAATACCCAGGCGCTACTACGAGAACTAGTAAGGTACACATCAGTAACATGTATATCAAATATACGTTTGTTGATGTTGCCAGCCTTCTTATTTTCCAAGTACTTGGGGCAGTTCCGCTTCCAGTGACCATTCCCCTTGCAGTAGAAGCACTCAGTCTCATCTTTGGTTCTAGCCTTGGGTTTCTCCACGGGAGCGGCAACTGTCTTGCCATTCTTCTTGAAGTTCCCTTTCTTTCCCTTACCTTTCTTGAAACTAGTGGTCTTTCTAACCATCAACACTTGACGCTCCTTCTTGATTTCTACCTCCGCGACCTTAAGCATTGCGAAGAGCTTGGGAATCATTTTCTCCATCCCTTGCATATTATAGTTCATCACAAAGCCCTTATAGCTTGGTGGCAGTGACTGGAGAACTCTGTCAATGATTGTGTCATCTAGAAGATTAACTCCCAACTGAGTCAAGCGGTTGTGAAACCCAGACATTCTGAGTATATGCTCACTAACAGAATTGTTCTCCTCCATCTTGCAGCTAAAGAACTTGTCGGAGGTATCATACCTCTCAACCCGGGCATGAGCTTGAAATACCAATTTCAGCTTCTGGAACATCTCATATGCTCCATGGTGCTCAAAACGTCTTTGGAGCCCCGGTTCTAAGCCGTAAAGAATGGCGCAATGAACTATTGAGTAGTCATCAGAACGTGCCTGCTAGATGTTCACAACATCCACAGACGATGCTGGAGGGGGTGTGGCACTTAGCAGTGCATCAAGGACATAAGCCTTTTCTGCAGCAATGAGGATTATCCTCAAGTTACGGACCCAGCCCGCATAGTTGCTTCCATCATCTTTCAACTTAGCTTTCTCTAGGAACGCATTAAAATTCAGGGGAACTACAACGCGGGCCATTGATCTACAACACAAATTTTGCAAAGACAATTAAGACAAAGTTCATGATAATTAGTTCAGTTAATCAAATTACTAATGAACTCCCACTTAAATCAACATCCCTCAAGTTGTCTAAGTGATACATGATCCAAATCAACTAACTCATGTTCGACCTTTCGGTCTCCTGTGTTCCAAGGCCATGTCTGTACATGCTAGGCTCGTCAAGTTTAACCCAAGTATTCTGCATGTGTAAAACTGGCTTACACCTGTTGTATGCGAACGTAGAGTCTATCACACCCGATCATCACGAGGTGCTTCGAAACGATGAACTTTTGCAACGGTGCATACTTAGGGAGAACACATTTTCTTGAAATTAAGTGAAGGGATCATCTTATAATGCTACCGTCGTCCTAAGAAAAATAAGACGCATCAAAAGATAAACATCACATGCAATCAATATGTGACATGATATGGCCATTATCATCTTGTGACTTTGATCTTCATCTCCAAAGCACCGACATGATCTATATCGTAACCGACATGACACCATGATCTCCATCATTGTGTCATCACGTGGTCGTCTTGCCAATATTGCTTCTACAACTATTGCTAACGCATAGCGATAAAGTAAAGCAATTACATGGCGATTAATAAATTAAAGACAACCCTATGGCTCCTGCCGGTTGCCGAACTCATCGAACTGCAAGTCATGAACCTTTACAAAACTTGATCGTCTCATACATCAAAATATATCACATCATGTTTTTGGCCATACCACATCACAACACTCCCTGCAAAAACAAGTTATACGTCCTCTACTTTGTTGTTGCAAATTTTACGTGGCTGCTATGGGCAACTAGCAAGAACCGTAACCTTCTACAAGGACCGCCTTCATCAAATTAGGTTCAACTAAAGTAGGAGAGACAGACACCCGCTAGCCACCTTATACAAAACAAGTTGCACGTCAGTCGGTGGAACCGGTCTCATGTGCGAGGACATGTAAAATTGGTCCGAGCCACTTCATCCCACAATACCGCCGAATCCAAATAAGACAAGAGAGGTAAGCAATTTGAGCATCAACACCCACAACTCTTTGTGTTCTACTCGTGCATATACATCTACGCATAGACCTAGCTCATGACGCTACTGATGGGGAACGAAGCATGAAAATCAAAAAAATTCCTATCAACACCTAAGATCTATCTAGGAGAAGCATAGCAACAAGAGGGAAGAGTGTATCTATGTACCCTCGTAGACCGTTAAGCGGAAGCGTATATCACGCGGTTGATGTAGTCGTCCTCGTCACGATCCAACCGCGATCCAAACCGATGAAGTACCGAACGGATGGCACCACCGCGTTCAGCAGACGTACGGCTCGATGACATCGCCTCCTCCTTGATCCAGCAAGCAAGGGAGGAGAAGTAGATGGGATCGCCGGCAGCACGACGATGTGATGGAACTAGTAGAAAAACTACTTTACGTGAGCCACATTAGTCCCGGTTTGTAAACGGACCGGTAATAATGTGACCATTAGTGCCGGTTCCAACGGCTAGGGGAGCGGGCATCATTAGTCCCGGCTCGTGTTGAACCTCTAGTACCGATTCGTGACACGAACCAGGACTAAAGGGGTGGTGGCAGGCTGGTGTCAAGCTGGGGCTCCACTAGCCCCTTTAGTCCCGGTTCGTGACACAAACCGGGACTAGAGGCTAACATTTAGTCCTGGTTCGTGTCACGAACTGGGACTAAAGATGCTCCTATATAAACCCTTCATCGAGCCCGAGCTCTCTGTTCTTCCCCTTTCCTCTCCTCTCTATTCTTCCCCTCTTGCTCGAGCTCATCCTCCATTTTTGCAAAAAATTGTCAAGGTTTGAAGGCACCCCATCCATCCAAGTGTTCACAAAGGTTAGCAACTTTGTCCTTTCATCTCTCATTGGTAGATTAGCTCTTGCAATGCTCTATAAGTATAGTGATTTGTGGGTTTTAGTTTGGGAGTATTTATATGCAATTTGAGCTCAAATTAAATTCTTAGTTTGCATGTGTAGGTGTGGTTTACTTAGTGCCTTCCCGACCCCGTCCTAACCACCGTCGATCGCCCGCACCGTCCCGTCGCCGGCACCACCTTGGTGAGCCTCTTGTTCTTATCCTTTTTATAAAAAAAATCATGTTTGTGTGATTTAGATAGTTACTTGTATAATTTTCTTACCCGTACGTTGTTTGTTATACATAGTGGCATGGTTTTGATATCCGTCCCCGTCGGCCCTCGTCCGGTTTATGATTCGGATGTGGTATACTCTTTTATAACTATTTGCTGCATTTCGTGTTTATGACAAATTATGCCCAACAAGTTGACATAGATATTTTTATCTAGGAGGTATGTGAACCGTAAATTCCAACCGACCCTCTTGTCGAGAGGTTAAATTTAGTTGAAAAGAAAACAATTACTTGAAGAAAAAATTGAAAATAATTGAGGAAGAGAAGATGGAATTGGAGTTGCATGTTGCCGATGTCGTCGATGATCACAAGATCAAGATGGATGCAATGTGCTTGAAGATTAGAAAGGTTAGAAAGTATGCCATTGATAGTAAGGCTTGGTATCGTTATGCTGTTGGATCAATTGTTACCTTAGTTGCGATCTTGATCGCATTTGTTGTTGCATTTAAATGCTGTAGCTAGAGAGTTTGTATGTTGTTTTATGAGAATAAATGTGTATGAACTTGTATTAATTTGGACTTTTCGGTGTTGTGTAATGAAGATGAGCCGGCAATGGATGTACGATGACTGATGCTCTCACCAGTTCATTAATGGCGTGCATACTTTTCTCCTTGCGGCTGAGGCAAACAAGCGGGCGGATGGTTTTATGTGTTGTCCATGTGTTAACTGTAAGAATGATCGAAATTACTCTAATGCAAGAACCATTCACGTCCACCTATTTGAGTCTGGCTTCATGTCCGGCTATAACTGTTGGGCCAAGCACGGAGAAAGAGGGGTCCTAATGGAAGAGAATGAAGAAGAAGAGGATGACAACAACTATCCTGGCCATGGGTTCCCTGAATACGATGGTACAACAACAATGGGGGAAGAAGCTGAGCCGGCAATGCGGGAAGAAGCTGAAGAAGAGGCATCAGGTGAGCCCGCTGATGATCTTGGCTGGGCCATTGCCGATGCAAAGAGAAATTGCGCAAGTGAAAAGGAGAGGCTGAAGTTGCAGCGCATGTTAGAGGATCACAAGAAATTGTTGTACCCAAATTGCGAAGCTGACAAGAAAAAGCTGGGCACCACACTGGAATTGCTGCAATGGAAGGCAGAGAATGGTGTATCTGACAAGGGATTTGAAAAGTTGCTGATAATGTTAAACAAGATGCTTCCAAAGGACAATGAATTGCCCAATAGTACGTACGAAGCAAAGAAGGCTGTCTGCCCTCTAGGATTAGAGGTGCAGAAGATACATGCATGCCCTAATGACTGCATCCTCTACCGCGGTGAGTACGAGGATTTAAATGCATGCCCGGTATGCGGTGCAATGCACTATAAGATCAGCCGCGATGACCCTGGTGATTTTGAGGGCGAGCGCCCCAGGAAGAAGATTCCTGCCAAGGTGATGTGGTATGCTCCTATAATACCACGGTTGAAACGTTTGTTCCAAAACAAAGAGCATGCCAAGTTGATGCGATGGCACAAAGAAGACCGTAAGAAAGACGGGAAGTTAAGAGTACCCGCTAACGGGTCGCAGTGGAGAAAAATCGAGAGAAAGTGGGAGGACTTTGCAGATGACACAAGGAACATATGGTTTGGTCTAAGCGCAGATGGCATTAATCCTTTTGAGGAGCAGAGCAGCAATCATAGCACCTGGCCTGTGACTCTATGTATGTATAACCTTCCTCCTTGGTTGTGCATGAAGCGGAAGTTCATTATGATGCCAGTGCTCATCCAAGGCCCTAAGCAACCCGGCAACGACATTGATGTGTACCTAAGGCCATTAGTTGAAGAACTCTTACAACTGTGGAATGAAAAAGGTGTACGTGCGTGGGATGAGCACAATCAGGAGGAATTTGACCTACATGCGTTGCTGTTTGTGACCATCAATGATTGGCCTGCTCTCAGTAACCTTTCAGGACAGACAAACAAGGGATACTGCGCATGCACGCAATGTTTAGATGATACCGACAGTAAATATATTTGGATAATTGTAAGAAGAATGTGTACCTGGGACATCATCGATTTCTTCCGAGCAGACATCCTGTAAGAAAGAAAGGCAAGCATTTCAAAGGTGAGGCAGATCACCGAAAGAAGCCTCACCACCGTACTAGTCGTGATATACTTGATATGGTCAAGGATTTAAAAGTAATCTTTGGAAAGGGTCCTGGCGGACAATCTGTTCTGAATGACGCTGACGGACGAGCACCCATGTGGAAGAATAAATCTATATTTTGGGACCTACCCAATTGGATAGACCTAGAGGTCCGCTCTGCAATCGACGTGATGCACGTGACGAAGAATCTTTGCGTGAACCTGCTAGGCTTCTTGGGTGTGTATGGGAAGACAAAAGATACACCGGAGGCACGGGAGGACCATCAACGTATGCACGGAAAAGACGGCATACATCAAGGTCATGCTAGCTACGCTCTTACCAAAGAAGAGAAGGAAATCTTCTTTGAATGCCTGCTCAGTATGAAGGTCCCATCTGGCTTCTCGTCGAATATAAAGGGAATAATAAATATGGCAAAGAAAAAGTTTCAGAACCTAAAGTCTCATGACTGCCACGTGATTATGATGCAACTGCTTCCGGTTGCATTGAGGGAGCTTCTACTGGAAAACGTTCGATTAGCCATTGTGAAGCTATGTGCATTCCTCAATGCAATCTCTCAGAAGGTAATCAATCCAGAAATCATACCAAAGTTAGAAAATGATTTGGTGCAATGTCTTGTCAGTTTCGAGTTAGTGTTCCCACCATCCTTCTTCAATATCATGACGCACGTCCTAGTTCACCTAGTCGAAGAGATTGCCATTCTGGGTCATGTATTTCTACACAATATGTTCCGCTTTGAGAGGTTCATGGGAGTCTTAAAGAAATATGTTCATAACCGTGCTAGGCTAGAAGGAAGCATCTCCAAGGGCCATGAAAATGAGGAGGTCATTGAGTTTTGTGTTGACTTTATTCCTGACCTTAAGCCGATTGGTGTTCCTGAATTGCGGCACGAGGGCAGACTGGGTGGAAAAGGCACGCTAGGACCGAAAGCAATAATATGTATGGACGGGCATTCTCTCACTGAAGCACACTACACAGTTCTACAAAATTCCTCCTTGGTGGCTCCGTATATCGAGGAACACAAGAATATTCTACGCTCCAAACACTCGGAGCAGTCCGACGACTGGATTACACGTGAACAAACGGGGACTTTCGGCGGTTGGTTGTAGACACGTCTCATGCATGACAACGCTGTTGAAGATGAGCTGTACTTGCTGTCCAAGTTACCATCTTCGAATATATTGACTTTCAAAGGGTACGAGATAAATGGAAATACATTTTACACGATCGCCCAGGATAAAAAGAGCACCAACCAAAACAGTGGAGTCCGCTTTGATGCAGCAAACACCAATAGGCCAAAGGACACACATTATGGTTACATAGAGGAGATATGGGAACTTGACTATGGACGTGATTTGAAGGTCCCTTTGTTTCGGTGCAAATGGGTCAATCTGACAGTAGGCGGGGTAACGGAAGACCCGCAGTACGGAATGACAACAGTGGATCTCAACAATCTTGCGTATGCAGATGAACCATTCGTCCTAGCCAATGATGTGGCGCAGGTTTTCTATGTGAAGGACATGTCTACCAAGCCGATAAAAACAAAAGATAAGGAAGCGAATAAATCATACGATGAGCCAAAGCGCCACATAGTTCTTTCAGGGAAAAGAAACATCGTGGGAGTGGAGGACAATACAGACATGTCAGAAGATTATGAAAAGTTTCATGAAATTGCTCCCTTCACAGTGAATATTGACCCGAGCATCCAGTTAAATGATGAAGATTGTCCATGGTTACGGCGCAAAGGGACACACGCGAAGAAAAAGTTTTATACCCAAAGATCCCACTCTGGGATGTGACTGGCTTCACTGTCATCACTTTCTTCTCTAGTGAGTTTTCGGACTTATATATCTGGAAAGTGCCACTTCAGACAAACCGGAGGGAATCTTTGTAATAGTTAGGGTACTTATGTGTTTTCGCATTTGAAACGCGAAGAAATATTATGTACAAACAAATTTTCAACCCTTTCTGACTTCATTTGCTATTTTTCATGCATTTACTGATTTTTTTTGAGCTAAATGACCCTGAAATTGAAAAGCATTACAAATGAACTCTGAAAAGGTTGACAGTTGGCATGGTATGATCATTTCACCCACATAGCATGTGCTAAAAAGTTCAGAGGATTACGGCAAAATCTGGATGCACTTCGTGTACAAACTAGACAATCTCTTTCGAAGTATCAGGGTTTCTGACGAAAACTCGTCTGTTACAAAGCCATTTCATTTTTTAAATAACCTAAGAATTACCAAATTGAATATAATGATAAAACACACTAATATTAAATAGCAGAAAAAAGAATCACTGAAAAATCTATTTTTAAAGTGAAGTTATGCACAAACTAGTGATTCACACAAATTTCAAATAATTCAAATTTAAACTATTCAAATTTGAAAACTACTGGCACTAACAGAAAGTTTATAATTTTTTTTACCTAAAGCAAAAATATTCACAAAAAAACTCTAAATAAAGCAAAAAACAACTCAGAAACAAAAGAAAATAAATAAACAAGAAAATAAAAAAATGAAAAATAAATAAATTAAAGAAAAGCCCGCCTACTGGGCCATCACGGCCTACATACGACTAGAAACCCAACCTCTAGTTGGGCCAGGATGCAGGCCCGCAAGGCCCAGTAGGTCCCACAGGGCAACACATGTGCGGTAGGCCCAGAAGGCCTGCATTAGAGAGGAGCTCGATGGAGAGGCTGCGCCGGGGCTTATAAATAGGTGCTGGCGCCTCTCGCCAAGCGAGGTGGGACTAAACTTGCCCTGCACCGCGCCTGCGCGAGCACCAGCCTTTAGTTGCGGTTGGTGGCTCCAACCGGGACTAAAGGCCCCCTTTAGTCCCGGTTGGAGCCACCAACCGCGACTAAAGGCCCCCTCCCCCCCCTTCCCGCCGCTCTGCCTGGCCAAAAGTGACCTTTAGTCGCGGTTGGTGGTTCCAACCGGGACTAAAGGTATCCGCATATATATACAACACTTGAAAATTTTCACATCTCTCTCTGCTTCTTCTCGACGCCGTGCGACCACTACGACAGAGAGGACTCCGCCAGGCTGCCGCCGTCGCCTGCCCCGGCGCCGTCTCGCTTCCCCCGACGCCGGAGCTCGTCCAGCCTCCTCCCCGCGTGACGCGCCGCCGCCCACGCCTCCTCCCCGTCGACGCCGCCCGTGCCTCCTACCCCGGCCGAGCCCCGTCGATGCCGCCCGCGCCCTCCTCCCCGATCGAGCCTCGCCGTCGCCTCACCCCGCTGTGAGCTCGCCGCCCCTCGATCTCCGGCGATTTTTTTCATTTTTTTTCATTTTTCGGAACTGTAATAGATATGCATGTTAATAAATGGATGAATAGAAATGTTAGGTTTTTTGTGTAGATGAATTAGTGTAGTTTGTAATTTTTGTGTGTACATGAATGCATGTTAGATGGATATAATTAGTATAGATTTTTTTATATAATGTTGTTTTTCTGTTTTTTAATGGATGTATAGAAGTATGCTTAATTAGTGTTTCTTTTTCTATTTTTTAATTTTATATAATGTTGTATATCATAGTATAGAAAAAAATTGCATATAAAAAAGTTGCATAGGAAAAAGTTGACCATATATATATATACGTTAGAAGGACTATATATAAGTGGGAAAAGTTTCGAATTTTTTTGAGAAAGGAATATTATTAGGGTAGTTATAATCTAGGAATGGGACATTATAATTGAAATAGGATATTTTGCTCAAAATTTCCTAATAAAATGACATTGCATATATAGGAATTTTTTTTCATAAGAATTTGTTCTCGACGTCAACGATGACCGGCCCGCATCCTTGTCGTCGACTCATTCGCGACGACGTCCTGCTTCAGAGGCGCCATGTAACACCCTGGATTTCGCCCATTTTCTTTTTCTTTTGATTTTGGTCCGGATTCACTTTTTGTGGCTTAGTAGTTTTGCAACCTGGAGGGATCACCCTTCATTCTTTTTCCCAAGTGGCTTGCCAACCTCAAAACCATCCCAAGACCTTGCCATTTCCATCTTGGACCAATCCCAATATTCTTTTTCTTGGGAATATTCCTTTTTTCTATTCAAGGAATAACCCTGTTTGCCCTGAGTTGTGAAGCAACCCACATTTCCATCATTCCCAAAATTTCCAAATAATTCTCATAAATTGTTTGGGATAGATCTTCCACAAATATGTCAAACCCTTCCTTGCCATGTTCAAAAATATTTCACAAATATTCCTTTTCTGATTCTGCCCTATCTGTCAGATTGAGAAGCAAGTACCCTTTATATTTGCTTTCTTGGTCTCAAACTTTTTGTGCACTATTTCCTATCCATGTCGTTGCCACATGACAAAATTCAACTTTATTTAGATAATAAATCTCTCTTGGCTAATTTCCAAAGTTTCTGGGCAACTAGAATCTTTGTGAAGCAAGTGCTAGCTAGGAGTATCCAAATAAGTTGAAAATTTTCAAGAATCTTCATATGCTCAAATCATGACTCTCCACCAAGTTTCAACCCTATCCAATCATATATGTGAGCATAGCATCAAATCTTGGTTTCTGGTCAGATTTTCACATTGTGAAGCAACTATATTTTATGTTGCTCCATAATTGCTAAAAATTTACCAGAACATTCTCCTACCCATATAACCTATCTCCACAAAATTTGGGCTCATTTAATCTCCTTAATAATTCCCTAGAATTTTTCTAATTTTCTGGCCAGAGAGGATATTTGTGAAGGAAGTATCATTTTCGCTTGTCCAAATAGCATGAAATTTTTATGGCACTCTCATATGACCAAATCATCATCCTATGCCAAATTTCAGATCAAGTTGATACTCCATGTGAGTGGAACATCAAGATTTAGCTTTTGGACCAGATTGATCAGTTGCAAAGCAACTATATTAAATATTAGTTCATTTCTCTCCAAACTTCACAGTATTATAGTCCTTCCTACCCTAACACTCCCAGACATCTTGCTTGGCTCTTATCACTTTTCTTCTCCTCACAGCTTCATGCTCAAGTTTGCTACAGCAAACTTCAGATGAACACTCCCATCTAACTACAGCTCCTCTCATCGATCCATCACATCCCTGAGCCTGCACCTAGGAGGGACTACCCACCAGACATCTTTTGGCATCATGTTAGGCGTGTCACTGCCGTGGCCACGCGGTGACCACATGCAGAGCACGCCAAACCCGCGCTCTGTACTCCGTACGCGTCGGGAGCGCGTCTCCAGCGGGTTCTAGCTCGTCCGCGAGCGCCGGAGAGCTCCCCACCGCACGCGTGTGCCCTCTGGATCCTTCTCCCCCTTGTCTTCTAGCCTGTGGCCGGCCCCGACGTCCTGTTGCGACGCGGTCGCGGCGCCGCCGTCTCGGAGCTTCGGCCACCATCGCGAGACCCCCTCCCCACGGCTATAAATAGCCTAGCCGTGGTCTGCTGCTCATCATCCCCTCCTCCCCTGCCTCCCTAACCCACCGGAGCCCCCTCTTCCTCCTCTGTCTGCCACGGTGGTCGCCGGCCTCGCCTCGATTCCGGCGAACCAGGCCGCCCCCTCTCCGTCCCACCACCACTAGGAGAACCCCTCCACTCCGGCGGTCCTCCCCATCATCTCTGCTTGCCGTCGGAGCTCGAGGCCACCGCTCCCCTCGACCGGCCGTCACCCGTACCCTCTGTCCCCGCGCGTCGCCGCCACCTCATTCCTCCCCGGCGCTCATTCTCCCTCTGGATAGGTGCGGCACTCCGCCCCGAGCTCGCCGGTGGTCCCAGCTCCACCGGAGACGGCCGGAACCGGCCGGGCCCCTCGCCGGTGCCCGCCTCTGCCTCGCCTCTCTCTCTGTTCTGTCGGGCGCTAGGGGAGAAGGAGGGAGATAAGGTGGGCCAGCCCACCAGATGTTTTTAAAAAAAAGGAGCCAACAGTGGTGCGGGCCGGCTCAGAAGCAACAGCCGCAGCGGCGGTGAGGATGCGGCTCGAGGCAGCCCAACTGCATAGTACCATTTATTCTTTTCCAGAAAAAAAAACTGCAAAGGACCCAGAAGTAAATACTTTTCTTACAGCAAGGTCCTTCTGCAGTCAAACCCTCACAACTTTTTCTCCGCAACTCCAATCGAGGTGATTCCAAAGCCCACTTCTTCGTCTCGTCTAGCTCTATCTGCTGGTATCATTTTCACTATATGGTCCCATTGTGAAAATGACCATTTTGCCCTTGCCCGTAAACAGCCCCTCCGGGAGAGAACTGTTTCCGGCAATCGGTCCCGCGGACTCTCCGCACTTCTTCCCGATGGTTCCTTCATCCCCAGGCAAGCCACGACTCTCATCTGCATAATTGCATTGCAATATCATAGTCACACTAATTACTTTAGTAGCAAGTATGAAGTATCTGTGAAATGAATTGGGTGATACAATACCAGAGTGAATTCTTGGATAGGTGACTACCATGTTGAGTACCGGATTATTAGTGACTAGTAGCTTACCCACTTGTTGATAATATGATGTTGAGATCACTGTCTATGGTTATTTTGGAGTTCATCCGGCAGTTCGTAGAGATGAATTAGTAGCAGTGGCTTACGCATACTGGTTATCGGAGTGTCAGCCATGACAGAAAAATTATTCGGGGATTAGATATTTCATGGTTGACCATGAGTCACCTGTCCGGACTTAGCCGTGCAGCCACATTTGCCGGTATGGGACGGCCTTTACTTGGTCTGATCGCGTGCTCTTTCATAGGTACCGCCTGACAGGGAAGATTATGCGTGCGCGCTACCCTGGCCCGGTTGGCGGCGATAACCTTGTGAGCCCAGTTGAGTTATTTGGATCCAGGTCCCCGTTTGGGACAGTTTAGTTTGGCCACGACGGTGGCAGGTGTCACGAGGTGACACAGGGGCCACCCAGGGCTTGACTCCGGGGGAGGATGATTGTCGGTGGTACGATGGGAGGGTCACGGGTCAGGCGGGTTTCGTTGGAGCAATGCTGGTCCACCCGAATGGGATCACGAGGTCAGTGCTCCATGATGTGGGTAAAGTGCGCAACCTCTGCAGAGTGTAAAATCTATTCGAATAGCCGTGTCCACGGTATTGGAAAGTCCGTCCAGACCTCACTAGGTGGTCAACCATGGTAGTGATGATAATGATGGAAGAACTCGTCTTATGATCGGAAGTACTCGATAGATCGTGAGTATTCTGAGGGTTGTGAGACAACCCGAAAGAGAGTAAGTTCGTCAGACTTGTGGTACAGTTGGTATCAGGTATATGATATGTCAGCAACAGGATGAGTGGTCGGATGACCACATGATTGGACTTGGCACAGGTTCGGATTGGATCCTGAGATTACTCAGAGTATGGATTAAACTACTTAATATGCTTTACCTTACTGCATTTACTTCAAAAGTTATCTTGCTAGATAACCCAGCTTGTTAATCTTGACTGCTATGATGTTGTCTTGCCTTAATGCTGATGTTTGCTGTGAGCTTGCGAGTACATTCAAAGTACTCACCTGGCGTGTCATACCAGTTTGCAGGTCATGCCATGATTGCTTGCTTGTCGAGGATTCCGAGTTTGCGATCTAGGACACGCGTTCTAGCCAGAGTCCCTGCGGAGTGGAGTCCATCACCGTCGTCGTTGTTCCGCTGCCGAGAGAGTTTCTCCACTATTAGCATAGAGCTACCCTGGGCAGGCGTAGTGTCGCCGTGCCGATGTAATCCATTTACCCTTTGTAACTATATCCATTGTAATAAAGAGCTGATTTGTTCTATGCCAACAGTGCCGTATTCCAGAGGACTTGTCCCTGGGCTGGAATACGGGGCGTTCCGGTCTTCTCTGAGCCGGGGTGCCACAAAAGTTGGTATCAGAGTAGGTCTGGCTATAGGACGCGCGGTCTAGGCACGAGCGTTAGTAATCAGTAGTATAGGATCTAGTTGGTTTGCTGCACTTGTTTGTTGCATTTGTTTGTGCATAGCATGCATATAGATTAGATATCTTATCACTAACGATGGATCTGGTGAGTGTAGGTGACATCGGTTTCGATTCCCTACCTGCGCTCTCCAGTTTGCGTATTTGTTCCTTGGTGTGGTGTCATCTTCGTCCCAGCGGAGTGATGCCAAGGTGCTTGGTGGCGTTGATCCCTTGTCGGATTGATGCACCGGTACCACACCAATATATTCTCTTCAGCTACCCCTATCATTTCGGTGATAGACAAGTTCTATCCCGGATCGTGCCATTCCACTAGCCGCTTCGGTAACCCTTACTGATCCTTGTTATCAGAAAAGGGCAATGCCTGCAAGCCTTTCTCTCCACCACTATCTCATTCCGCCACCTATTCCCTGGAAGGATATGTTTCCCTATGTATGCTTGATGATGTGGTCGTGACCTCCGTGTTCCGATCCCTGATCACCAAGTTCGTCCTCGCCACCGGTTCCATCCGTGTTAAGCCCGTAATTGGTGTAGCCCTGTCTACACCAATTTTCTTTCACACATTGATTCACTTTCATGCACACCGCCACAACATGTTAGACCGTGATACCGAAGTTCTTGCGAGATTTGTGTGCTTAAGTAGGAATGCATATTATTGCTGTGAATAGCTGTAGAATGTGATATTGCTTGTGTGTGTGATCTTGCTGCTTTGTGTGCTTTTGTTTTAGTCGTTTCTTTTGCTTCTTTATTTGGGCCCTTGGTGTTACCTTATTTTCTCCTTATGGAAGTTGCTCACCGACCCTGAACCCAAAGAGTCAGTGAAGAGACAGTCATTTGGAAGCTTAGCTCAGCAACATGAAATTTTCAGCAGACTGTGTTATATCGGGCCTAAATACAAATGATATCTTGGCTGGATTAGTTATCAGCATCAAGTATACATCAGTGCAACTTTCACCGCAGTAATGATCGCACCAGCAAGAAGGCAAAGATGTGTGCATGATCAACAGTACATTTCGAATCAAAGGTATGATTCATATACAAGGTTTGAGTCTGCTATGAGTACAATCTGAACCCTGCTATGTCTTGAAAGCAAGCCAGAATGTGCTATGAACTTAGTGTTTAGCAAGAAGGATAGCCAAATACCCTGTCACATACAACAAGTAACCGACAGCAGTAATATCAAGGGATATATATATATATATATATATATATATATCTACACTCAGTCTGCATGTAATAAAGAGAAGCCTCGGGTGTAAGCAACCCAGTCTTTCTCCGCAAGCTACCAGAGAAGCTTACAATGCAAGATGCCTGTGTCTTCCTCGATACGACACATGGACATCTTCCGATGCAAAGGTCAGATCCGCAACAGTTGGTCCGAAGGCAAAAATCAGTCAGGACATGAGCTTGCCTCGGGAATCAAGTGGCCAGTTACACATGTTTCCATAGATATGGTGGGCATGCTGCCAAGGTCATATGGGTTACTCATACAATGATGCCAGCCCGGTGAGGATCTGACTACTGCATGAGCTATGAGAAAGACAGATATACACTTCAGTGTGATGACCAACAACCTATGGAGTAAGCCCACCCTCTGATATATGCCCTATAGCATTGCTCTGTGTTATTCCGGTATGTTCAAATTATTATGCTCATACCTGTATGCATAATAGTGAGTTGTATGGAACGCGGATGAACCCTTGCCCGTCTTTCTTTGGTGGTGGCACCACGCCTGTGTTCTGAGCTGTTTCCGGCCGTCCGGGGTGGATGTCGATTTTTATTTCTCTTGTCAGCAACTGGCCCGTGTTCTGAGCTGCTTTTCGGCCGTCTCGGGCAGCTGTTGAATTTCTCTTCGTAGCAATGACTCTATGCTCTGAGCTGTTTTTCGGCCGTCTTAAGGAGTTGCTACTTTCTTCTTATCGACACCGTCTCATGCTCTGAGCTGTTTTTCAGTCGTCTTGAGTCGGGGTTGAGTTACTCCAGCAATGTCCCAGATCTGAGTTGTAAAGACCGTTCTGGTGGCTACTGGTTTATTTGCCGGTTTTATTCAAGGGTTCAGACGATCGTTACCCTACAGCTACAAGTTGTAAAGTAATATGCCTGCCGGAATATTGCACCTGACAACACTTATGGTCACACGAAGAATCAAGAGCATATAGGCCAAGTTCCTTCAGCTAAGGATCCAGGTAAAGAGAATCATAATGAAGAAGCAAGGTTGTCCATACAGGTATGGTAATGGTACAGATACTCAGAGCAGTCGGGTTCGCTACCGACCACCATGGGTATACACCCACGGGGTCTATTCCATTTGCAAGGACCCCATATCAAGACAACCCGCCCAGCCAACTAGATATGCTCAAAATTGTCAGAAGAGGGCAACCAAGCTGGTCAGGCCAGCTGAAAGATTAACTCAGCAGTTCAAATTCAGCAACCATGTTAAAGTATTACACGGCCTACCATCCATATAGAGATACCGACAGACTGAATAGTCAGAAGGATGAACAACAGTCTCGAAGCATGTGTCCTCACAGATGGGAATCGGTTAAAGACTAACCTGCCATGAACAAGATTCTGCTACCAGGACCACTGTCAGTCAAGTCTATGGATAACATCACAATAAGACTATACACCTTTATGCTGGTCACGATAGGTGACAGTCAAATATTTGGTAGGAGCCTTATACCCAAGACAGTAAAGATACCTTTCGCCAGGAGAACGGTACGATTCACAGTACTGTTTTGAGCCTGGAGGACTCACAGCCATTTGAAGTCACCCAATGCAATGAGTAAAATATTTCGTGCCCACCAAGAGAATCTATTCACAACTCAGTGAACGGTCGTTCGTATTGGACCTCGTCACGACACGTCCATGAGGAACCACCCTCGGACTTACGAGCAGGGAAAATAGTTTGGTCAGGGTAATTTATTGCCCCAGACAGGTCAACAGACATAAAAGGATTGGAGTCAGAGTACCATATGAGGTAAGATTTGCCAGGAAAAGGTTCCAGTGAAGCAAACCACCCCGAAGCAAGGCAGTCAGTCATATGAAACTCAGTGGGAACATTATACAAAGGTAAAAAGGAAACCCGAGTTGGAAACGGTTTCCTCAAGTGGGAAGATTCATGTTTGATCCCTGAGCAACCAAATCTCGAGGATGAGATTTCTTTAAGGGGGGTAGGTTTGTAACACCCTGGATTTTGCCCATTTTCTTTTTCTTTTGATTTTGGTCCGGATTCGCTTTTTGTGGCTTAGTAGTCTTGCAACCTGGAGGGATCACCCTTCATTCTTTTTCCCAAGTGGCTTGCCAACCTCAAAACCATCCCAAGACCTTTCCATTTCCATCTTGGACCATCCCAATATTCTTTTTCTTGGGAATATTCCTTTTTTCTATTAAAGGAATAACCCTGTCTGCCCTGAGTTGTGAAGCAACCCACATTTCCATCATTCCCAAAATTCCCAAATAATTCTCATAAATTGTTTGGGACAGATCTTCAACAAATATGTCAAACCCTTCCTTGCCATGTTCAAAAATATTTCACAAATATTCCTTTTCTGATTCTGCCCTATCTGTCAGATTGAGAAGCAAGTACCCTTTATATTTGCTTTCTTGGTCTCAAACTTTTTGTGCACTCTTTCCTATCCATATAATTGCCACATGACAAAATTCAACTTTATTTGGATATTAAATCTCTCTTGGCTAATTTCCAAAGTTTCTGGGCAACTGGAATCTTTGTGAAGCAAGTGCTAGCTAGGAGTATCGAAATAAGTTGAAATTTTTCAAGAATCTTCATTTCCTCAAATCATGACACTCCACCAAGTTTCAACCCTATCCAATCAACTATGTGAGCATAGCATCAAATCTTGGTTTCTGGTCAGATTTTCACATTGTGAAGCAACTATATTTTATATTGCTCCATAATTGCTGAAAATTTACCAGAGCTTTCTCCTACCCATATAACCTATCTCCCCAAAATTTTGGCTCATTTCATTTCCCCAATAATTCCCTAGAATTTTTCTAAGTTTCTAGTCAGAGAGGATATTTGTGAAGGAAGTACCATTTTGGCTTGTCCAAATGGCATGAAATTTTTATGGCACTCTCATATGACCAAATAATCATCCTATGCCAAATTTCAGCTCAAGTTCATACTCCATGTGAGTGGGACATCAAGATTTAGCTTCTGGACCAGATTGATCAGTTGCAAAGCAACTATATTAAATATTGGTTCATTTCTCTCCAAACTTCACAGTATTGTAGTCCTTCCTACCCTAACACTTCCAGACATCTTGCTTGGCTCTTATCACTTTTATGCTCCTCACAACTTCATGCTCAAGTTTGCTACAGCAAACTTCAGATGAACACTCCCACCTAACTACAGCTCCTCTCATCGATCCATCACATCCCTGAGCCTGTACCTAGGAGGGACTACCCACCAGACATATTTTGGCATCATGTTAGGCATGTCAATGCCGTGGCCACGCGGTGACCACGTGCAGAGCAAGCCAAACCCGCGCTCTGTACTCCGTACGCGTCGGGAGCGCGTCTCCAGCGGGTTCTAGCTCGTCCGCGAGCGCCGAAGAGCTCCCCACCTCACGCGTGTGCCCTCTGAAGCCTTCTCCCCCTCATCTTCTAGCCTGTGGCCGGCCCCGACGTCCTGTTGCGACGCGGTCGCGGTGCCGCCGTCTCGGAGCTTCGGCCACCATCGCGAGAACCCCTCCCCGCGGCTATAAATAGCCTAGCCGTGCTCTACTGCTCATCATCCCCTCCTCCCCTGCCTCCCTAACCCACCGGAGAATCCTCTTCCTCCTCTGTCCGCCGCGGTGGTCGCCGGCCTCGCCTCGATTCCGGTGAACCAGGCCGCCCCCTCTCCGTCCCACCACCACCAGGAGAACCCCTCCACTCCGGCGGTCCTCCCCATCATCTCTGCTTGCCGCCGGAGCTCTTGACGCTGCCGCTCCCCTCGACCGGCCGCCGCCCGTACCCTCTGTCCCTGCGCGTCGCCGCCACCTTGTTCCTCCCCGGCGCTCATTCTCCCTCTGGATAGGTGCGGCGCTCCACCCCGAGCTCGCCGATGGTCCCAGCTCCACCGGAGACGGCCGGAGCCGGCCGGGCCCCTCGCCGGTGCCCACCTCTGCCTCGCCTCTCTCTCTATTCTGTTGGGCACCAGGGGAGAAGGAGGGAGATAAGGTGGGCCAGCCCACCAGAGCCCACCAGATGTTTTTAAAACAAGGAGGCAACAGTTCATCCGGCAGTTCGTAGAGATGAATTAGTAGTAGTGGCTTACGCATACTGGTTATCGGAGTGTCAGCCATGACAGAAAAATTATTCGAGGATTAGATATTTCATGGTTGACCTTGAGTCACCTATCCGGACTTAGCCGTGCAGCCACATTTGCCGATATGGGACAGCCTTGACTTGGTCTGATCGCATGCTCTTTCACCGGTACTGCCTGACAGGGAAGGTTATGCGTGCGCACTACCCTGGCCCGGTAGGCGGCGATAACCTTGTGAGCCCAGTTGAGGTATTTGGATCCAGGTCCCCATTTGGGATAGTTTAGCTTGGCCACGATGGTGGCAGGTGTCACGAGGTGACACAGGGGCCACCCAGGGCTTGACTCCGGGGGAGGATGATTGCCGGTGGTACAATGGGAGGGTCAGGCGGGTTTCGTTGGAGCAACGCTGGTACACCAGAATGGGATCACGAGGTCAGTGCTCCATGATGTGGGTAAAGTGCGCAACCTCTGCAGAGTGTAAAATCTATTCGAATAGCCGTGTCCACGGTATTGGAAAGTCCGTCCAGACCTCACTAGGTGGTCAACCATGGTAGTGATGATAATGATGGAAGAACTTGTCTTATGATCAGAAGTACTCGATAGATCATGAGTATTCTGAGGGTTGTGAGACAGCCCGAAAGAGAGTAAATTCGTCAGACTTGTGGTACAGTTGGTATCAGGTATATGATATGTCAGCAATGGGATGAGTGGTCGGATGACCACATGATTGGACTTGGCACAGGTTCGGATTTGGATCCTGAGATTACTCAGAGTATGGATTAAACTACTTAATATGCTTTACCTTACTGCATTTACTTCAAAAGTTATCTTGCTAGATAACCCAGCTTGTTAATCTTGACTGCTATGATGTTGTCTTGCCTTAATGCTGATGTTTGCTGTGAGCTTGCGAGTACATTCAAAGTACTCACCTGGCGTGTCATGCCAGTTTGCAGGTTATGCCATGATTGCTTGCTTGTCTAGGATTCCGAGTTTGCGATCTAGGACAGGCGTTCTAGCCAGAGTCCCTGCGGAGTGGAGTCCATCACCGTCGTCGTTGTTCCGCTGCCGAGAGAGTTTCTCCGCTGTTAGCATAGAGCTACCCCGGGCAGGCGTAGTGTCGCCATGCCGATGTAATCCATTTACCCTTTGTAACTATATCCATTGTAATAAAGAGCTGATTTGTTCTATGCCAACAGTGCCGTATTCCAGAGGACTTATCCCTGGGCTGGAATACGGGGCGTTCCGGTCTTCTCTGAGCCGGGGTGCCACACGCCATGTCTGGGACTGGGCTCCGCTGGGCTAGCACTGGGAGGTGCTACCTTCAGGGGCGCGCAGCTTGGTGAGGAACCCGGCCCAGGGTCCCATCGTCGACCCGAGCTCCTTTGGTGGCGTTCGCGTGGGCCACTTTCGGTGCGGAGGCAGCCGGCCCCGCCGGAGGTGGTACGTCGCCGTGTCAGGGAGGAGGACGAGCACGTCCGTCACTACTTGGATGCGTTGTGTGACGACCCCGGCTTAATCATGCACTAACCATACACGCAAATGCACACGATCAAGCCTAAGGACTCACTTGAAGATATCACAACACAACTCTAAAACATAAATAAAGTCATACAAGCTTTATATTACAAGCCAGGGCCTCGAGGGCTCGAATACATAGCTCGATGGCATACAAGTGTCAGCGAAAGCATCAGATGTCTGGGTACAGATATTACAGAAGAACAGATAGGCCTTTAGAAAGGCGGGGCAAAATAAAATACTACGATCGAAAGGCATTGGCCTCCTGCCTAGGACCCTTCGAATCCTACTCCTGGTCGTCGGTTGGCTCCTCGTAGTAGTACTCGCCGGGAGGGTAGTAGTAGTAGCCGTAGTCGTCGACGGGGGCAGCTATCTCAGGGGCTCCGTCATCTGGTAGCGACAAATGGATCTGGGAAGAAAAAGAAAGTAAAGCAAACGTGAGTACTCATCCGAAGTACTCAGCAAGCACGGATCTGCACTACATATGCAACATTTTCAAAGGAGGCTGTATCTGTGGACTGGGCTGCAGAATGCCAGAATAGAGGGAAAGCCTAGTCCCATCATAGACTAGCATCTTCAATCATCTTCAACGGTCTTGCAGCATTAGAAGAGTGCAGATTAACATAATGTAAAGTAGTAGTAGTGTTATCAACCTCGCCTAGAGATTCTTCCTCGACTCCCTGCGAGAAAGCAATCCCAGAGCCATACTATCCATTTCATCTCAAGTCACCAGTTCTAGTTGTACCGATCGGGATACAACTCCGAGTGTGCATTACCATGGGACATGCTATCGATAGATGTTTTCTTCCCTGCAGGGGTGCACCAACTTACCCACCATGCTCGCTTAACTCCGGCCGGACACACTTTTCTGGGTCATGCCCGGCCTCGGCCAAACGATACGCCGCAACCCGACCGAATACTTAACAGAGAGGTCAACACGCCGGACTAAACCTAGGCATCCAGGGGTCTTGGGCCATCGCCCCGAACGCTCCTGCACGTTGCGAACGCGGCCGGTGAGTAGACCTAGCCCCCCTTATACAAGCGCAGGGTGTTACCAGTCCAACCCAGTGCGCGCCGCTCAGTCGCTGACGTCTATTAAGCTCCGGCTGAAGTATACAACGTAGAACGCCCATACTATGCCCACGTGATGGTTAGTGCTATCAGGCCAGAGGCCCCTCGGATCAAATATCCAAACCGTTAGTGTGTTGATAGTGCGGAAACGAGCAGAGACTCATGAAAGATGTGACCCCGTCACCCCGTCTCGAGGACTTGCGGCAAGGGCTAGGAATGCCCGGCCACGCCTCGTGTTAAACTCTCGGGCACCATCCAGGTCCACCCGACTCCACATCACTCGCAATTAAGCTCGCGCGGGTACCCCTCAGGGCTGACCCGTTTTTAGTAACATGTTTCAGTGTGACGTCATAGTAACAATGGTAACCGTGTGTCCAACACCAAGGGAACCCTGAGGAATCACCCTCGATGGAATTCCCTCTGATGTTACCATCAAGGTGAACGGAGGAGGAATCACCCTCGAGGTCCACTCTTGAGGAGTTGCGCGACGGTGTCATTATCGGGGGTGGTGTAGGAGGAATCACCCTCACTCACCACGACCGATTAACTAACCTACAAGGTTATCATCAGGAGTGCTGACGAGGTATCACCCTCGGAACTCGATAGTAACCCAGTAGTGTCAAGCAACTAAGGGGGAAGTGATGTGCGGTGCCGGGGCCTGGTCTTCGATCCCGTTGCTCGGGTCTTCTGATAATCCAGCGGGGCAGTCGGGATATAGTGGGGTCTCTGCTGGGTCTCTACCCAAACTATACTAAACAGTTTAGGATAAACAGGCAGGTAACAATAGCAGGTTACAATAATCAGGCTATGCAGCAGAAATAGGATAATAGCAGCAGCAGCAGTAACTTCTAATGCAAGCATAAGAGAGAAGAGAGTGGGCGATATCGGAATGCTCAAAAAGGGGGTGCTTGCCTATTTGCTCAGCGGCAAGGGACGGATCGTCAGGTGCATAGTCGACCTATGGAGCTACATCAGTCTCGGGAGCTACATCGACGTCGGGGTCTATCGAGAGAGAAGAGGGGGAAGAAACATATAAGTGCACAGCAAACGATGCAATACAGGGCATGTTATGCTAGGATGCAGTGTAGGGTTGCCTAAAGATGCACCTAAGTCATTTTAGTTATTTTAGAATTAACGCGGGATTTATTAACCGGTGTATAAGCACTATTCGTCTACCGGATATGGCCTCGAAGTTGGGGGTTCACCTACGTAAGGGGTTCCGACATAGAAACAGACGACACGATCAGATTCGTCTCGTCGTTCTGAGCAACTTTCATGGTTTAAGTTTTTCGATCCGAGCTACGGTTTAAAAGTTACAAATTTTCGAAGTTTTTAAATATTTTCTGGAATTTACTTATTTAACAGAAATGGAAATATGATGTCAGCATTGCGTAGAAGTGACGTCAGCAGTCAACAGAGCTGACCAGAGTCAAACCTGACATGTGCGCCCCACATGTTAGCCTCTGTTGGTTAATAAAGTTTAAACTTAAACTAATTAGAGTTAATTAGGCAGCTGGCCCCACATGTCATAGACTAATTAACTTAATTAATTTATTTTTATTTATAAAATGTTTTAGTTAATTAAAAGGGTGGTGGGGCCCGCGTGTCAGTGGCACAGTGGGCGCCCAGTCAGCAGTTGACTGGGTCTGGGACCCCCAGGGCCCACTGGCAGCCACCCTGAGGTGGGGCCCGGCCTTGCAACGTCGGCGACGTCGCCGGAGTTGCTCCGACGACCAAAATCGCGGCGGCGCGTCGCCGGAACGCATTGGATTTCATCTACGGTGGGTAGTTTTGCGCGTGCTTGGGCGCGTTCGAACGAGCAGCGAGTACCGCGTCCAATGGTGGTGGTGGTTTCGCCGGAAACGGTCGGAATCATCGCCGGCGTTGAGCAAAGGCGGCACCGGAGTTCGGGCCTTCTCGGAATCACGGCTACGCGGCGCTCTCGTGTGTGCTAAGTAACTAGGGGGAAGCTGCGGCTCACGAGGAGCGCGTTGGCGCCACTGGTTCGAGCTGCAGAAGCTCGGGAGCGCGGTGGTGACGGATGCGGCGGCGATCAGAGCACGGCCACGACGGTAGCTCAACGGCGGCACGCAGGCTAGCGGAGAAAGGAGCAGGGGGAAGCGGAGCTCACGTAGCGGCACGCCGAAGGCCCTTGATAGCTTAGTAGCTGCCGGATGTCGCCGGGGAAGAAGGGGATCGCCGGCGTCCCAAAGAAGATGATGACGCGTTCGGGCGACACCGTGCTCCGCAGCTCCTTCCAACGGCTCCAGAGGACGTGGCAGACCACGGCGATCCACCCAATCGCAAGCAGGCGACGCAGAGAGGCCGCTGGTCACGGCGGTGGCGCTCGGGCGCCGATGGATCTAGGGGGAGAGAGTGGTGGAGAGGGGAGGGAATGGATGGGGAGGCTAGGGGGAAGGCACCGGCTCGTCCTTATCCCCCCTCGCGCGTCAGTGGCTGTCGGTGGCCGTCGCCGTGTCAGCGGGCGATCGGAGCGCGCGCGCGCAGCCACGGCGGTGGTGACACGCCGAAGGAGAGAGAGGGAGTTGGGCCAGTTGGGCTGGCTACGGGGCACTGTGCACTTAGGCCCAATGCACAGTGCCTCTTTCCATTTTTATTTTCTATTTTGCCTTTTCTTTATTTCTTTTCTATTTAGGTAATTGTTTAGGCCACATTTGCACCTTTGTAAAATGTGAGAGTTGGCCCCAATATTACATTGCAATATTACCTTTTACCAGAAACTGGTTTGGGCAAAGTAGGATTTTATTTGAATTCGATATTATTATAAATGGATTAAATAATTCTGTTTTGGTGTTGTTTCAAGTAGTTTGAGTCACTTAGCTAACTCAATCATCTTTGTTAATATTTTTATAATTGCTTCAGGATTATTTGCTGTTTAGTGAACATTTTTCCAACAGTGTTTGAGCAACTTCATATTTCACTTTTGAGTTTTGAGTTGATTTTCAAAATAGAATTTGAATTGAATACTTAACCAAAGTGATTAGGCACTGCAAATGGAGATGACTCAGCATACTTAACAGAGTGTCACAGTGGCTATTACACAGGGGTGTTACAAATTCTCCTCCTCTAAAAGAAATTCTCATCCCGAGAATTTAGGAGGTAGAAGGAAAGAGGTCGGGATATTCTTCCCGAAGATGATCCTCGCGTTCCCAAGTGGCTTCATCTTCAGTGTGATTCGACCACTGCACTTTAAGGAACTTGGTTGTCTTCTGACGAGTTCGACGTTCAGCTTCGTCGAGGACGCGGATGGGATGCTCCTTATAAGAAAGATCATCTTGCAATTCGAGCATTTCATGATCCACTGCTCGGTGCGGAGATTCCTTGAAGCATTTACGAAGTTGCGACACATGAAAGACGTCGTGGATATGAGAGAATTGTGGTGGCAACTCCAATTTATAAGCCACCTGTCCACGTCTGGCCAGGATGCAAAAGGGGCCGATGTAGCGTGGAGCTAGCTTGCCCTTGATTCCGAAACGACGGGTGCCCTTCATAGGAGTGACACGAAGATAAGCTTGATCACCTGGTTGATAGGTCAGACCCCAATGTTTGCGATCATAGTTGCTCTTCTGGTGGTCCTGAGTCGCCTTGAGATTTTCTCGGACAATTCTGACTTGTTCTTCGGTGTGCTGAATAATGTCCGGTCCCACGAGAGGTCGTTCCCCAGTTTCTGACCAATTCAGAGGGGTTCGACATTTACGCCCGTATAGCACTTCGAAGGGGGCCATTTTCAAGCTGGCTTGATAACTATTATTATAAGAGAATTCGGCAAACGGGAGAGATTCTTCCCACTTCTTACCGAACGATATAACACAAGCCCGAAGCATATCTTCAAGCACTTGATTAACTCGCTCAACTTGGCCTTGGGATTGAGGATGATATGCTGAACTCCAGGTAATGTGAGTTCCCATAGCTTCTTGGAAACTTTCCCAGAATTTGGAAGTGAAAAGACCACCACGGTCCGAACTGATCTCCTTCGGAATACCGTGGAGTGAAACGATCATGGAGATATACAATTCTGCTAACTAGCTAGCAGTGATAGTCTCCTTGACAGGCAGAAAATGTGCAACTTTGGAAAGTTGGTCGACGATGACAAGAATAGCATCGTGACCTTTCTGAGACTTGGGAAGACCAGTAATGAAATCCATTTGCACTTTATCCCATTTCCATAGAGGAATAGGGAGTGGTTGAAGAATTCCAGTAGGCTTCTGATGTTCTGCTTTCACGCGATGACATACATCACATTCAGCAACATATCGAGCAATGTCCTGCTTCATTCTGGACCACCAGTACCTTTGACGAAGATCACGATACATCTTGGTGCTTCCCGGATGGATGGACAGCAGGGTATCATGAGCCTCCTTCATGACTTTGTCAGTCATGAGTTCGAAGCGAGGAACGACAATTCTATCTCTGAAATATAAGGTTCCATCTTCAGCAATCGAGAAATCCCTGTACTTATCAAGGTGAAGTTCTTTCTTCATCAAATCAATTTCAGCTTCTTTGGCTTGCGCAATCTTTACAGCTTTCTCAAGATCTGGCTGTACCACAAGATTATTAAGAGAACCCTGTGGAATGATACAGACGTTCAACTTGCGCAGTTCTTCATACAGCTGGGGTTGAGCTTGCTTAACCATGAGGTTGTTGCAATAGGACTTGCGGCTCAAGGCATCAGCCATTACATTAGCCTTGACAGGTGTATAAGAAATACCACAGTCATAGTCTGTGATTGTTTCCAACCATCGTTGTTGACGGAGATTAAGATCCGGTTGAGTGAACAAATACTTCAAGCTTTGATGATTAGTATAAATCTCACACCGGTTACCAAGAAGGTAATGTCGCCACTGCTTCAAAGCATAGATCACAGCAGCAAGTTCAAGATCATCCACTGGATAGTTTTCTTCATGCGGACGCAATTGTCGCGAGGCATTTGCAATTACCTTTCGCTCTTGCATTAGGACACAGCCTAATCCTTGATGAGAGGCGTCACAATATATCACAAAGTCCTTGCGTGAATCGGGAGGAGCAAGCACTGGAGCAGAAGTAAGCTTGCCCTTGAGGGTCTGCAAACTCTCCTGACACTTGTCTGTCCACTCAAACTTAACGCCTTGTGGAGCAGATTAGTCAGGGGCTTGGCAATCTTGGAAAAGTTCTCGACGAATCGACGGCAATAACTTGCAAGGCCAAGAAAACTTCGGACTTGCTTGGCATTCTTCGGAGGAGTCCAGTCAAGAATAGCCTGAACACGCTCCGGGTTAACGGCGATACCGTCCTTGGAAATCACATGTCCAAGGTAGGTTACTTCAGAAAGCCAGAATTCGCATTTGGAGTACTTGGCATACAACTTGTGTTCTCGAAGCCTTTCTAGAACAAGGCGAAGATGTTCGGCATGTTCTTCCTTATTCTTCGAATATACCAGAATATCATCCAGATATACCACGACGAATTTGTCGAGGTAATCCATGAATATATAATTCATCAGGCGGGAGAACGTAGCGGGAGCATTCGTTAGGCCAAATGACATGACGGTGTACTCATAGGAACCATAACGAGTAACGAAGGCGGTCTTCGGAATATCCTCTTCACGGATGCGGATCTGGTGATAACCCAACCTCAAGTCGAGTTTAGAGAACAACGATGATCTAGCAAGTTGATCATATAAAGCACTGATCCGGGGAAGTGGATATTTATTCTGAATGGTTGCCTGGTTGATAGGACGGTAATCTTGGACCAACCTATTCGTACCATCTTTCTTCTTGACAAAGAGAGACGGTTGTGACGCCCCCGGCCTAATCGTGCACTAATCATATACGCAAATGCACATGATCAAGCCTAAGGACTCACGGGAAGATATCACAACACAACTCTAAAACATAAATAAAGTCATACAAGCTTTATATTACAAGCCAGGGGCCTCGAGGGCTCGAATACATAAGCTTGCGTACAAGCGTCAGCGGAAGCATCAGATATCTGAGTACAGATATAAAAGAAAGCATAGAAAGGCCTTTAGAAAGGCGGGGCAAAGTAAAACACTACGATTGAAAGGCATAGGCCTCCTGCCTGGGACCCTCCGATCCTACTCCTGGTCGTCAGACAACTCGTAGTGGTATCCATCCTCTGGGTAGTAGTAGTAGTCGATCGACGGGGCATCTGTCTCAGGGGGCTCCGTCCTCTGGTCGCAACAAACT
The DNA here is from genome assembly GCA_011799875.1 of Thinopyrum elongatum. Taxonomy (NCBI): domain Eukaryota; kingdom Viridiplantae; phylum Streptophyta; class Magnoliopsida; order Poales; family Poaceae; genus Thinopyrum; species Thinopyrum elongatum. Next base: position 406,749,028 of record CM022297.1, on the reverse strand, counting down.
GATAAGGGGAGAAAAGGAAAACAAAGCAACCGTGAGTACTCAGAAGTACTCAGCAAGCAAGGATCTACACTACATATGCAACATTTTCAAAGGGAGGCTGTATATGTGGACTGGGCTGCAGAAATGCCAGAATAGAGAGAAGGCCTAGTCCTATCGAAGACTAGCATCTTCAGCGGTCTTGCAGCAGTAGAAGAGAGTAGAACAGTACAATATAATGTAGCAGTATCATTAAGTCTCAACCTCACCCAGAGATCCTTTCTCGACTCCCTGCGAGAAAGCAATCCCAGAGCCATACAGTCATCAACCTCGTCCTGAGATCCCTTCTCGACTCCCTGCGAGAAGCGATCCCAGAGCCATACAGTCATCAACCTCGCCCGGAGATCCCTTCTCGACTCCCTGCGAGAAGCAATCCCAGAGCCATAGTATCCATGTATCCAGTTCTAATTGTATCAATCAGGATACAACTCCGAGTGTCCTTTACCGTAGGACCAGCTATCGATAGAAGTGTTCTTCCCTGCAGGGGTGCACTAACTTACCCAACACGCTCGATTAACTCCGGCCGGACACACTTTCCTGGGTAATGCCCGGCCTCGGCCAAATGACACATCGCAACCCTACCTACAGCTCAGCAGAGAGGTCCCCGTCGGTCTACATCCTAAGCGCAAGGGGGTCTTGGCCATCGCCCCTCGCCCTCCGGGTCGTTGCGCACAGGGTGGATACCAGCATCGCCTCGGGTGGCCGACACGATCCGACCATGCCGCCATGCTGAACTAGATGTCTGACAGAGCTTTCGGCTGATGCATACGATGCAGAACGCCCATACTATGCCCACGTGATGGTTAGTGCTATCAGGCCAGAGGCCTGCTCGGATCAAATATCCAAATCGTTAGTACGTTGGGCTTGCGGTAACGAGCAGAGACTCACGAAAGATGTGACCCCGTCGCCCCGTCTCGAGGACTTGCTGCAAGGGTTAAGAATGCCCGGCCGAACCTCGTATTCATCACTCGGGCACCATACAGGCAACCCGTCTTCACAACACTCGCCACTTAGGCGCACGCGGGTACCCCTCAGGGTCGACCCGCATTTCCAAGTAATCAACAGTATAGTCCAAGTATCCGTGTGTCCATAACATCAGAGGAATCCGAGGTATCACCCTCGTTGAATTCCCACTCGATGTATCCGTCAAGGTGAACTCGGAGGAATCACCCTCGCTGGGTTCACACTTGAGGTGTTGTACGACGGCGTCGTTATCGGAAGCGGTGAAGGAGGAATCACCCTCGATGACCACGACCGAATAGCTACTCTACAGAGTTAACATCAGAAGTGCTACACGAGGTATCACCCTCGGCACTCGATAGTAACACTGCAGTGTCGTTACAACTAAGGGGGGTGATGTGCGGTGCCGGGGCCTGGTCTTCAATCCGGTTGAACGGGTCTTCGGAAAATCCAGCGGGGCAGTCGGGATAAGTGGGGTCACTCATAGGTCTCTACCCAGCCTATACTAAGCAGTTTAGGGTATGCAGGTAATTATCAACAGCAGGTTACAATAAACAGGCTATGCATCAGAATAGGTAAAGCAGCAGCAGCAGCAATTCTAATGCAAGCATGAGAAATAGAATGGGCGATATCGGGATGATCAAAAGGGGGGGCTTGCCTGGTTGCTCGGCGGCAAGGGCAAGGTTGTCAATGGTGTCTTCGGGCTCCGGAGCTGCGTCGGCCTCGGGGACGACGTCGGTGTCGGGGGCTACCGAGAGAGAAGAGGGGGAGGAAACAGTATAAATACTCAGCGAACAAGTGCAGCACAAAGCATAACATGGCAACATGCGGTGACGGAGGTGATCTAACGCAGTGCCGGGTGATACTGGCGAAGGTGGGATTCATCCGGGAATGTTTTCCCGGTTCCGGACATTTGTCAGACAGATGATCGGAGGGGAACGGTTCCATGTTTGGATAGTTAGGGACGTGTGACGGATGAACGGACCGCGTATTCGGATTCGTCTCGTCGTTCTGAGCAACTTTCATGTACAAAGTTTTTCCATCGGAGTTACGGATTATTTAATATGATTTTCTAAAGTTTTTATTAATTTCTGGAATTTATTTAATTATTTAAATAAAACATTATCCAGAACAGTGTTTGCTGACATCAGCATGACGTCAGCATGATGTCAGCATGACGTCAGGACCAGTGGGTCCCACCTGTCAGCATCTGATTGGGCTAATTTGTGATTAACTAAACTAATTAGTATTTAATTAAACTAATTAACTAATTTAGATTAACCTAATCAGGATTAATTAACTTAATTAATTAACTAATTAATTAATTATTAATTTTAATAATTTTTATTTTTTTTTATTTTACATTTTTTTTGTTTTGGGCGTGGGCCCCGATCGTCATTGGGCCAGGGGGTTCGGCCCCACGGCCAGTGGCACAGGGGCAGCGGGGCCCCACCCATCGGTGGCCCAGGGCCACGGACGCGGGCGTCGGGCGCGGCGCGCGTGCGCGGGGGCGCGACGAGGGCGCGGCAGTGCGGGGGTGGGCGCGGCGACGGGCGCGTGCGCGTGCAGCGACAGGGGCGAGCGGCGGCATGGGGGCGCGAGCAGCGGGGCGGAGCGCGGCGATGGCGCGAGCAGGGCGAGCGCACGGGCTCGGGGCGGCGCGAGCAGGCGCGGGCCGGCGACAGAGGCGTGGCGAGGCGCGCACGAGCGAGGGGAGAGGCCGGGGCCGGGCCTCACCGTTCGGTGTAGGGAGGGGGCAGTGGGCGCAGGGAAGACGGCGGCGTGGTGGCGAAGAGGCGACGTCGGGGACGAGGCGGCGGCGTCGGCGGCGACGGGGTGCGGTCGGCGCGTCGGGCGCGGGCGGGGGCGAGCGCGCGGGGCTCGGGGCGCGGGGATGGCGAGGAGGGGCTCGGCCCGATCCGGTTCTCGATCGGGGGGAGGGGGGCGAGGGGGGGTGTCGATGGGCGAGGGGGGGGATTTAGGGTTTGCTGGTCTCCAGGGGGAGGCCATATAGGGGAGGGGTGGGCCAGGAGCTGGGCCTTGGCCCAGTTGGGCCAGGGGGGGGGTTTCTCTTTTTCCTCTTCTTTTTCTTTCTGTCTTTTTCTTCTTTTTTTATTCTTATATCTCTGTTTAGTAAATAGTTAGGCCACCAAATGATTTTTATAAAACATGGCAATTGCTCCAATAAATACTAGGCATCCTCTACCACTACCAAAAATTAGTTTGGAGTCAACTGGAGTTCACACAATTTTTATAATAAACAAAATGCATTAATCCTTACTGTTTTCGTAAAGTTTGAGCCACCTAATTAATTTATTTATTGTTGGTTTCAATTTTAGAATGGTCTCTGGAATATTTGCTATTTATTGAACATTTCAGTTTCTATGTTGGATAACTTTTATTTTCCACTTTCAGTTTGAATTTCCAATAGAGTTTGAATTTGAAAAGAGATATGATACTAATGTTGATTAAGCACTGTTTATCATGATGACATGGCATAATCAAAAGGGTGGTTACTGTAGTTAACCACTGGCGGTGTTACAACGGTGCTCCCCAGGCAGAGGAACTAGGACGGATGAAGCCCTTCTTAAGTGATTTATAGATTTCCTCCTTAAGCTCAAGAAGGTGGTGCGGAGTCATCTTGTAAGGACGCTTCGCAATAGGAGTAGTGCCAGGCTTCAAGTCAATGACAAACTCGACAGCTCTAGCAGGGGGTATTCCTGGAAGTTCTTCTGGAAAAACATCCTGGAATTCGCAGACAACTGGAACGTTTTCGATCCCCTCAAGCGGAGAAGCGTTCAACGCATTCAAGGCATAAATCTGGGCCTCGGCGTTCTGAGTGATATGAGCATGATAATGCACTAACCCAGCTGTTGGGTGCCTGAGATGTACGACTTTGGTGGCACAATTGATTGAGGCATAGTGAGCCTTCAACCAATCCATTCCCAATATAAGATCAATTTTTGAATTATTTAGGATAATGGGGAAGGCCTGAAAATTCCTCCCTTCAATCACAACATTGACTTCAGGGCTAAACATTGAGGCTTGGCACTGACCCGCGGGAGTGTTTACCGCTAATGGATGGTGCAACTTGTCATATTTAATGCCATGCATGAATGCGAACTCTTCCGACATGAATGAATGCGATGCTCCTGAATCAAATAAAACTGAAGCTGGTACTGAATTAACAGGAAGTGTACCCATCACAGTAGCTGGTTGTTCTGGATCTTCACTCATGTTGACATGAAAGGCCTGCCCACGACCATAAGAAGGTCTGGCATTGTTGTTACGCTGCTGAGGAATTCCACGGCCATTACCACGGCCGGCAGAAGGAAGGGCTAACTGATTCTGACCCTGAGAACAGTCTCTGGCACGGTGACCTGGCTGGCCACACTTGAAGCAGAGTCCACCGTCTGGACGTGGTGCAGGAGCTCGAGGTGGTGGAGCTCGAAGAGGCTGCCTCGATGGTGGAGGAGGCAGACAAGGTGCAGCATATGCAGGCCTGTTGGACGGTACATGCTTTGTGGAATCCAGATGCGGCGCTTCTGGGAAGACGAGCCTGAAGATGAGCCCGCTTCACGAGTGCGTCTGGTCGCTTCCTTGTGCTTCTTCAGACCAGTCTCGACCATGATGGCCTTGTTCACCAAGGTGGCGAAGTCAGGAAAGTCTTGGACAAGCAGGGCTAGCTGAATGTCATGGTGTAGCCCTTCACGGAACTTCTCCTGCCTACGAGCATCGGTGGGGATGTCTTCTTCAGCATAGCGAGACAAGTCAAGGAACTCTCGTTGGTACACCTCCATAGTCTTGTTGCCTTGGACGAGGCTGCGAAACTCGGCCTTCTTCCGATCTATAACTCCTTGCGGAATATACCTGGCACGAAAAGCAGCCTTGAATTCCACCCAGGTGACGACAGTTCCAGGAGGTAGGGTCTGTCTGTGGGTGGCCCACCATTGTGCGGCGGGTCCCTTCAGGTAGTAGGTCGCAAAGGTGACATAGTTGAGAGGAAGGACATCAGCTGACTTCATCTCATAGAAGATGTCACGCAACCAGTCATCGGCATCCAGCGGATTAACTGCGTTGCGGAATGTCACTGGGTTGAGGTGGACAAACTCTGGCAGCGTTATTGAAGGTGGCTGCTGGTTGGCATTGGGTCGAGGGAACTGATCGATCACCCCTTGCATGAACTGACGGTTCAATTCAAACTGTGGCATAATCGCAGCCATATAATCACGCGGTGGCGGCGGTGGTGGATTGTTATCACCCATCCTACTAAATTCAACAGGGGTAGTTTAGCAGAAGCCATTGCGAGTGTTTAGCAACATGCATGATGTAACGTGATGGAATTTAAGTAGTACAACAGATGCTTATTAGCAGTCATTAAGTCATACAGATCCATACATAGTCGGTTACAACCGGGCAGCACAACGACGCAAATTCAAAAGCTAGACATACTAGGCGGCGCGCAGGCACGCGGTAAGGAAGTACACAACGAGACGTAGCAAAGGCTACATCAACGTCGGAGAAAACCACTGAAACGGGGTAGCTGCAAGTGCGGACGACGGATGTTCGTCGCAGAAGGATCCCGCGCTCCATGTGCACTTTGATGCAGAACCCGGTCTCGAGCTGAAAGAAGAGGTCCACGTGTAGGTGTGTGACCTCCCACAGCAGGCCAATCGATCCCTCATGGCATCTCGGTCCTGCACGGGTAAAGGATATGCTCCGGATGTATCCCTGCACGAACAGCTGGTAGCAACTGCATCATAGCCTCGTAGAGTCGTACTCGAGTGGCAAACAACTCGACGGCCAGAGCCCGAACAGTGCGATCCAGAGCCTGAGTACACTAAATCAGAACTCGCGGATCGTAGCGACGAGGCTCGTACGGGGCACAAGTAGTTGTGTAGTATCCAGTAGCATCTCCAGCCGGGGCATACGGAATGTATCGGAACTCAGAGTCATCCAAGCTAGCACTGTGCTCTCCTCGGAGACGTGCGACAGCAGAGTAGGCGGCATCATGGACTACCATCTCAATCGTCACGCCGATACCGTGGAAAAGGTACAGCTCGGTGTCTGAGTCATCCTGATGATCATAGATGCGAACATCAGCATAGTACTGCTCCTGGTTGAACTCGCGGTAAACCTCATAGACCATCTATTCAGGGTACCAACGGTAGCTCAGTCTAGTCAAGAGAGTGATCAGAACAGCTGGGAACCCAGGGGCATCACGAGCCCAAGTGCGAAGCACAAGCTGCGTTATAGGACGTGGTGGAAACAGACGATCCATCTGAAACAGAGGAAATTCAGAGTTGTCATACGACAATGAGAAGTATAACAGATCTTGAAGGGAAAGGTTAAAATAAACAATGGAAAGGAAAATGATTATCAGACTAATCAGATCAATGACAGGGAAACCGCACAGAAATCCAGCTCTCAGGGTGGACGGGATTTATGAGATCCTAAGTGTCGGTGTTAGTAAATTTATCAAACCCGAATAGAAGAGAGATCAGAGTCCTAGAATAAAGACAAGGAATAAATGATCCTAATACCACCCAGTTGGCGACGTGGGCCCGTAAGCCACACAGCCAAGTTAGTAAAACAGTTTTGGACCACTAGACTCAACTTCGGCCAAGGAGTTGGATAGGGGGATTCCTAGAGGCAGTCGGCTCTGATACCAACCTGTGACGACCCCGGCTTAATCGTGAACTAACCATACACGCAAATGCACATGATCAAGCCTAAGGACTCACTTGAAGATATCACAACACAACTCTAAAACATAAATAAAGTCATACAAGCTTTATATTACAAGTCAGGGCCTCGAGGGCTCGAATACATAGCTCGATGGCATACAAGTGTCAGCGGAAGCATCAGATATCTGGGTACAGATATTACAGAAGAACAGATAGGCCTTTAGAAAGGCGGGGCAAAATAAAATACTACGATCGAAAGGCATAGGCCTCCTGCCTAGGACCCTCCGAATCCTACTCCTGGTCGTCGGTTGGCTCCTCGTAGTAGTACTCGCTGGGAGGGTAGTAGTAGTAGTAGCCGTAGTCATCGACGGGGGCAGCTATCTCAGGGGCTCCATCATCTGGCGGCGACAAATGGATATGGGGAGAAAAAGAAAGTAAAGCAAACGTGAGTACTCATCCGAAGTACTCAGCAAGCAAGGATCTACACTACATATGCAACATTTTCAAAGGAGGTTGTATCTGTGGACTGGGCTGCAGAATGCCAGAATAGAGGGAAAGCCTAGTCCTATCGTAGACTAGCATCTTCAATCATCTTCAACGGTCTTGCAGCATTAGAAGAGTGCAGATTAACATAATGTAAAGTAGTAGTAGTGTTATCAACCTCGCCCAGAGATTCTTCCTCGACTCCCTGCGAGAAAGCAATCCTAGAGCCATACTATCCATTTCATCTCAAGTCACCAGTTCTAGTTGTACCGATCGGGATACAACTCTGAGTGTCCGTTACTGTAGGACAGGCTATCGATAGATGTTTTCTTCCCTGCAGGGGTGCACCAACTTACCCACCACGCTCGCTTAACTCCGACCGAACACACTTTTCTGGGTCATGCCCGGCCTCGGCCAAACGATACGCCGCAATCCGACCGAATACTTAACAGAGAGGTCAGCACGCCGGACTAAACCTAGGCATCCAAGGGTCTTGGGCCATCGCCCCGGACGCTCCTGCACGTTGTGAACGCGGCCGGTGAGTAGACCTAGCCCCCCTTATACAAGCGCAGGGCGTTACCAGTCCAACCCAGCGCGCGCCGCTCAGTCGCTGATGTCTATTAAGCTCTGGCTGAAGTATACGACGCAGAACGCCCATACTATGCCCACGTGATGGTTAGTGCTATCAGGCCAGAGGCCCCTCGGATCAAATATCCAAACCGTTAGTGTGTTGATAGTGCGGAAATGAGCAGCGACTCACGAAAGATGTGACCCCGTTGCCCCGTCTCGAGGACTTGTGGCAAGGGCTAGGAATGCCCGGCCATGCCTCGTTTTAAACTCCCGGGCACCATCCAGGTCCACCCGACTCCACATCACTCGCAATTAAGCTCGCGCGGGTACCCCTCAGGGCCGACCCGTCTTTCTTAACATGTTTCAGTGTGACGTCATAGTAACAATGGTAACCGTGTGCCCAACACCAAGGGAACCCTGAGGAATCACCCTTGATGGAATTCCCTCTGATGTTACCGTCAAGGTGAACGGAGGAGGAATCACCCTCGAGGTCCACTCTTGAGGAGTTGCGCGACGGTGTCGTTATCGGGGGTGGTGTAGGAGGAATCACCCTCACTGACCACGACCGATTAACTAACCTACAAGGTTATCATTAGGAGTGCTGACGAGGTATCTCCCTCGGCACTCGATAGTAACCCAGTAGTGTCGAGCAACTAAGGGGGAAGTGATGTGCGGTGCCGGGGCCTGGTCTTCGATCCCGTTGCTCGGGTCTTCTGACAATCCAGCGGGGCAGTCGGGATATAGTGGGGTCTCTGCTGGGTCTCTACCCAAACTATACTAAAGAGTTTAGGATAAACAGGTAGGTAACAATAGCAGGTTACAATAATCAGGCTATGCAGCAGAAATAATATAATAGCAGCAGCAGTAACTTCTAATGCAAGCATAAGAGAGAAGAGAGTGGGCGATATCGGAATGCTCAAAAAGGGGGTGCTTGCCTGTTTGCTCGGCGGCAAGGGACGGATCGTCAGGAGCGTAGTCGACCTCTGGAGCTACGTCAGTCTCGGGAGCTACGTCGACGTCGGGGTCTATCGAGAGAGAAGAGGGGGAAGAAACATATAATGCACAACAAACGATGCAATACAGGGCATGTTATGCTAGGATGCAGTGCAGGGTTGCCTAAAGATGCACCTAAGTCATTTTAGTTATTTTAGAATTAACGCGGGATTTATTAACCGGTGTATAAGCACTGTTCATCTACCGGATACTGCCTCGAAGTTGCGGGTTCACCTACGTAAGGGGTTCCGACATAGAAACAGACGACATGATCAAATTCGTCTCGTTGTTCTGAGCAACTTTCATGTTTTAAGTTTTTCGATCCGAGCTACGGTTTAAAAGTTATGAATTTTTGAAGTTTTTAAATATTTTCTGGAATTTATTTATTTAACAGAAAAGGAAATATGATGTCAGCATTGCGTAGAAGTGACATCAGCAGTCAACAGAGCTGACCAGAGTCAAACCTGACATGTGGGCCCCACATGTCAGCCTCTGTTGGTTAATAAAGTTTAAACTTAAACTAACTAGTCATCAACCCATGCCTTCGCACGGGCTAGCAATATTAAAAGGAGCATGATGATTCTTTCAAATAAACATTCTAAATTGATGAAGTTCTGGATAGGTTTTTCTATAGACACATGATTTCCCATAGTGGCATAGTTGTATATAGGTGCAAAACCATGTGGAGTGTAATAATAAAAAATTCAAACGAACATTTACTATATCATGAGAAAATTGAAATGAAATGTGTGAGTAGAGTAGACAGAAAAGGAAATTAAATATTCATGATAAAATCAGTCGTACAGTAGCAACTACATCAGAATACAATGGCGTACCTGTATTGCAAAGAAAGCATACAACCCCAAAGTATTCATTGTGCCCTTCTATACCCGTGCCAACACCCGCTCCAACAGGGCAAGAACAATACCATGTATAAAAGGAGAAGCTACATACGAATAAATTTAGTGAAATAAGAAGTTTTATGCAAAGACCACCTGGAAAAGTGTGTGAAGTAGGAAAGTAATCTACCTCTCAAGATCAAGAATTGTACCACTTAGGGCTAGTTTCTAAACATGGTACATCAGTGATCAGTGAAGTTATAACACAATACATGAACTTATTATGACAGACCCCCACATCCACGGACGTGTTTGAGACAAATAACTAACTATAAACGTGATGTGTGCCTTAATATTGTATAGAGAGATGATGCTCCAGTTTTATCATTGTGTTTTATAGGTGTAGAATAATCTGAACTATAACAATACCATTAATCAATTGTTTGATTTTCCTACAAAAATGAATATTTCTCAGCTCACTAAAAAATGAATGTGAATTTTTGATATAATTCAACCAGATTAAATGGAAGAATCATACTGCGTGGGTAGACTTAAGAGTAACCAAAATCAAATATATGACGAAACCAGTCGTAAAATAGCAAATAAATCACACTACAATGCCATGCAGACGGCTAGACGGCAACACAACCCTCCGCAGAATTTACAGAGGAAAATATGATCATTGTTAACATGTACGAAGGAACTTGTTTCACACCTCTGATAACCTTTATCGATACTCAAATAGTCAGATACCTTGGGCGGCCGGCACCTTTTCCTGCAATTTACAACTAATTTAATGACATGAAAGATCAATCAAGAAACTAAATTTCAATCATCCTGAAAATTATATTGTAAATATTCGTCGCAGTGTGCTAGACCATGGTAGATTTGTTTTTAATTCTTAAACAATTGCCTAATTTACTATGAAGAAAATAAGCGTCAAGGCAGTCAACGATCTGTGGCAGCAACAGCTACGATCAAACATAAACTATGCGCATAAGTGGAGTCAATCCGTATCAGAGTGCTCACCTGAGTTCATATAGAGTTGTCTCTAATTCTGGATTGGACCATAGAGCACATGAATAATCTGCCGAGCCCTGTAGAAGACTTGCCACAATACGTGTGCCAGATAACTCCATGCCTCCACCCTTCGTTTATCTCACGGGGGATGGGCTACGCATCCCACCTTCTGTTGGACGGGGATGGCGAATTGACAATGGCGTACGTTGCAGCTGCTCCCATCCATCACGGCACCATGACAGCCAACGGCGCCGACGTGGAGTACTGGATCGATCTCAAGCCATGTACCTGTAGACGTACACAACCCTGTTCGAATTGGTGATGGAGTCCGTCGCTGCTGCTCCTGTCCATCACGGCACCACAGAAACGAACGACGCCGGCGTGGAGCACTGGATCGATCTCCCGCCATGTACGTGTAGATGTACACAACCCTGCTCGAATTGGCGATGGAGTTCGTCGTTACTACTCCTGTCCATCACGGCAGCACAGAAGTGAATGATGACGAAGTGGTGTACTGGATCGATCTCCCGCCTTGTACGTGTAGTGTGTAGTCATGTACAATCCTGCTCGTGTTTGCACCTGCCACATAGGAGAGCGAGGAGGCTTCAAGAGGAGAAGAACGCAAATAGCCATGATCGGATCTCCACTTTGCGACGGCATTGAACAAACCAATAGGAGGCACGCCCGATAATAGGAAATATGTTTCATGTTATTATTAAAGAAAAGAAAGAGAGGGGGTCGTACCTGGAATCCTGCCATACATTCCCACGATTTCATTCTAGGCTTTAGATAGAATCTTGGTCAGTCCTTTTAAGCCTATATCGAGGGAGAGACGAACATGGCCGCTGGATGGGAGGTCAATTCTGCAGGAAACGCCGCCGGCGAGACGAACATGGCAGCTGGATGGGAGGTCAATTCTGTAGGAAACGCTAACGGCGAGATGAACATGGCCGCCGAATAGGAGATGAGGACGTGCGGGTCTAGAGGATATGTCGGCCACGTTTGTTTTTCCTCTTGGCTTCTATTTCTATACCAATATAAAAAGAGCCAAGGGGCAGATCCAACTGATCTCGGCCATCAAGCTAAGTCGATCCAACGACCTAGACTGCTCCAATGGCGAGCGTTCAACATGCTTAACGTGCAATTAATATCATACCAAATATTATACTAATCACAGAATTAACACACAAATAATAGCATACTTAATATCCGCGTGCAATTAATATATTGCCTAAATATTAATGTGCGTTGCTGCACGTGCGCATTTACTAGTTTCTATAAGCGTACATGAAGATGGGGATTAACTCCTGCCGTGCAAGTTAAGGAAAGCTAGCTAATCGTATAATCTTGTTTTTTCTTTATAGCATTTTATAATATTCCCACACGTACGTGAAAGCACTATGGGCCTCTTCAAGCATTTTTGTTTTTGACTTCTATCTAGAACCGTGAAAGTATTGTGGGCCTTCTAAGGAAAAAAAATCAAATCTACATGAGTTAATCTACACCGTTATAACTCGGTCCCACCAGATTAACGGCCCGTAAAATCTAATTAACGTGGGAATTTCTACGGAGTCTAGAATTAGTATAGGTATAGATTAGAGTTAATTAGGCAGCTGGCCCCACATGTCATAGACTAATTAACTTAACTAATTTATTTTTATTTATAAAATGTTTTAGTTAATTAAAAGGGCGGTGGGGCCCGCGTGTCAGTGGCACAGTGGGCACCCAGTCAGCAGTTGACTGGGTCAGCCCAGTCAACTGGGACCCCCAGGGCCCACTGGCAGCCACCCTGAGGTGGGGCCCGGCCTTGCAACGTCGGCGACGTCGCCGGAGTTGCTCCGGCGACCAAAATCGTGGCAGCGCGTCGCCGGAACGCGTCGGATTTCATCTATGGTGGGTAGTTTCGCACGCGCTTGGGAGCGTTCGAACGAGCAGCGAGTACCGCATCCAATGGTGGTGGTGGTTTTGCCGGAATCGGTCGGAATCGTCGCCGACGTCGAGCAAAGGCGGCGCCGGAGTTCGGGCCTTCTCGGAATCGCGGCTACGCGGCGCTCTCGCGCGTGCTAACTAACTAGGGGGAAGCTGCGGCTCACCAGGAGCGCGTTGGCGCCACTGGTTGGAGCTGCAGAAGCTCGGGAGCGCGATGGTGACGAATGCGGCGGCGGTCAGAGCACGGCCACGGCAGCAGCTCAACGGCGGCATGCAGGCGAGCAGAGAAAGGAGCAAGGGGAAGCGGAGCTCACGTAGCGGCACGCCGAAGGCCCTTGATAGCTTAGTAGCTGCAGGACGTCGCTGGGGAAGAAGGGGATCGCCGGCGTCCCGAAGAAGAAGACGATGCGTTCGGGCGACACCGGGCTCCTCAGCTCCTTCCAACGGCTCCAGAGGACGTGGCAGACCATGGCGATCCTCCCAGGCGCAAGCAGGTAACGCAGAGAGGCCGCTGGCCACGGCGGTGGTGAAGCGCGGCGACGGTGGCGCTCGGGCACCGATGTATCTGGGGGAGAGAGTGGCGGAGAGGGAGAGGGAATGGATGGGGAGGCCAGGGGAAGGCACCGGCTCGTCCTTATCCCCCCTCGCACGTCGGTGGCTGTCGGTGGCCGTCGCCGTGTCGGCGGGCGACCAGAGCGTGCACGTGCAGCCACGGCGGTGGTGACACGCCGAAGGAGAGAGAGGGAGTTGGGCCAGTTGGGCTGGCTACGGGGCACTCTGCACTTAGGCGCAGTGCACAGTGCCTCTTTCCATTTTTATTTTTTGTTTTGCCTTTTCTTTATTTCTTTTCTGTTTAGGTAATTGTTTAGGCCACATTTGCACGTTTGTAAAATGTGAGAGTTGGCCCCAATATTACATTGCAATATTACCTTTTACCAGAAACTGGTTTGGGCAAAGTAGGATTTTATTTGAATTCGATATTATTATAAATGGATTAAATAATTCTGTTTTGGTGCTGTTTCAAGTAGTTTGAGTCACTTAGCTAACTCAATCATCTTTGTTAATATTTTTATAATTGCTTCAGGATTATTTGCTGTTTAGTGAACATTTTTCCAATAGTGTTTGAGCAACTTCATATTTCACTTTTGAGTTTTGAGTTGATTTTCATAATAGAATTTGAATTGAATACTTAACCAAAGTGATTAGGCACTGCAAATGGAGATGACTCGGCATACTTAACAGAGTGTCACAGTGGCTATTACACAGGGGTGTTACACGTTGGACGTCAGGTTCTCCAATACCTGGCAGGTTCTTCAGGGATCTCACCCAAGCTATGATCCTGTGATCGTTCCTTCTCTTTGGGTGTCCACCGCACGCACCTCAGAAACCGCGAGTGAACTAGATTCTTTGATAATATTCTATTTGTATTAGCTAGTGATGTTATATATATGATAATATTCGAGATGTATTAGTGATAATACTCGAGATGTATTCGAGATTATATTCGATAATATTCGAGACGATGTATTCGAGATTATATTATTCGATAATATTCGAGACGATGTATTCGAGATTATATTCGATGATGCATATTTTCTGGATTAATTATTCGAGATGTATTATCTACTATGATTCAGTTTTTCCTTATTGATTGCATGCATGCATTCTAATTTGAATACTAAATTGTTTTATCTTTCTTCTGGATAGTTAAATAAAAGCTATGGACAATACCGGCAGAGAAGGAGAAGAGACTATGTTCGACATCATACCCGAGCCCAGATGAGAATGAAGAAGATGACGGCTCACAATATCTGAACAATACCGGTGAGGGTATGATATTTGATGAAGACGAACGAATAGATGAAGTCCAGAACAATGACGACGAAGGAAATGTTGTTCTTCAAATAACAAAGACCGGCGAGGTATATTTATATAAGGCATCTGGTGATCATCACATGTTTTAATTGATTTGTATATATATTAACGAATTGATCTTTCTTCTTTTAGCCCTCCGGATCGAGCAAATCTTCTACAAGTAACAGGACAGTTCGAGGCCCGGCCAAAAAGTTGTAGGCTGGCCTAAAGTACAACATCGATGCCATCAAACCTAATGGCGAACCGTTTGAACCTAAGAAGAATGCGAAGAAGTTCATTCATCAATGCAGAGTTATTGTCAGGGACCAAATCCCGATCTCCGTTCAAGAATGGAAAAAGCCAGCAAAGGGAGATCCAGATGTTACTTTTGTCAACCAAAGAGCAAAAGATCTGCTTTGGGAATCGCTCATGTCACATTTCACCCTACCAGATCATTTGATAGATGCAGATCTGGAGAAAGTCAAGAACAGTGCTCTTAAGAAGATGGCAATAGCATTCAACAACCACAAGAAAAATATATGGGCCGCGTACCTCAAAGCAGGAAAGCAGACTCCAGAATTCAAGGGAACACTGGAGAAGGCAAGAAATCACTGGGACGCTTTCGTGAACTTCAAGAAATCGGAAGTAGCTCAGGAACGGTCGAGAATAAACAAGATTAATGCAGCGAAAAAGCAGTGGCACCATAAAATGGGGCCAGGTGGCTATGAGGTGGCCCGGCCTAAGTGGGATCTCGCTGAGCAAGAGATGATGGATGCAGGGCTCACTCCAGTTACATTGTGCTGGCCCCCCAGGTGCAGGACTTGGTTTTATGCGCATGGGGGGAAGTTGGACCCAAAGACAGGGCTGGTTTTGGAGCGGGCAAGTCTTAAAGGAGCCACCGACAGTTTACTTGTTGCAATAGAAGAGGCTCGAACAGGGGTGTTCACGCCCAACAGAGAGAACGACGAGCTTACGCGCGCCCTGAAGAATCCTGAACACCCGGGAAGAACACGAGGCAAAGGTGTTGTTCCGTGGTTTGAGGGGTTTGCGGATTGGAACGACACTTACAGAAGCCGTGCGAGAAAGAGGCAGCAGGAGGAGGAGAAGAGGAAGCTGGAGGAGGAGAAGAGGAAGCAGGAAGCAGTCCGCCTTCAAATGGTAGAATCAAAGCACGCGGAGTTGGAACGCGCTTTCAGGCGGCAGCAGCAGCAGATCGACTCACTTAGCCAGGGAAGGGCGTCTCAGCTGCAGCAGCAAGCAGATCCAGCATTGGATAGCACCGTCCCATCCATGTCGAGAAGTAGCGTGGGTTCCGCCCCGGGCGATGATGCACTGCTGGATAGATATCCTGTGGATGATATCATAGCTACAACAATTTGTGAGCTACACATGAAAATGAAGAACATATCCATGAAGGTGGCGGACGGCTATGCTTTAACAAATCCCCCTGAAGCAACCTTCCATTGCAATCCAATTCCAGCTGGCTATGCTCGTGTCGGGGTTGATGAAGTGATGAAAGGATATTTGGGGCTAGAGCTTGACATTCCTGGAGGTGAAGAGGAGCGCACACTGGGAGAGGCCATACATCGTATGGTTCTATGGAGAAAGGATTGCATCGTCTTTCCAAGGCCACCGCGTCAGCCGGCTCCTCCTCCAAGTCCGCCACCGCGTCAGCAGACTCTCGCTCCTCCAAGTCCGCCACCGCGTTAGCAGACTCCTGCTCCTCCAAGTCCACCACCGCGTCAGCCCACTCCTCCTCCTCCAAGTCCGGCACCGCGTCAGCCGACTCCTCCTCCTCCAAGTCTGGCACTGTGTCAGCCGACTCCTCCTCCAAGTCAGGCACCGCGTCAGCCATCTCCGCCGCCTCAGCAACAACGGAAGAGAGGCACCGCAGCTACGGCGGCTAGCGGTACAAAAGGAGGCAAGAAATACAAATATGGTCCAAGCCTCAAGCCTCTTCCGAAGTTGCCTTACGACTATACTGAGAAGGAAAACGCGGCCATAGTGGAGGCCCAAGTGAGGGCCCATTTTGCACCGAACCCCCCCCCCCCCCCCGACGCCGCCAAAGGAGAAAGTACCTGAGCATGTCATACAACACTTTATTAATAATGCTCAACCGGCTGTGAAGCATAGGGACTCAGACTATGAACGCTCTATCAAGAAGTCATATTATGCACACAAAAATAATGAGTCGAGCTCGAGCTCGAGCCAAGCAGTTGGCAAAAAAAGCGGGAAAATTGTTCCCCAGCTGGGAGAACAGGCAGTGCAATCGATCCCCCTACTCATTGTATAAACACATGTGAGTACCGCCGATCAGCTGGTAATAACCGACGATCATAGAAGGCAGGCTGAAGAGGCTAGTATCACTATTGAACAACTCCTAGGCATCGAGGAAGTCCACGGGTTTACAGAGGAGGAACTACAATGGAAATATGTCCGCGACCAACCAATGGTCAAGCCTGAGCAGATCCCGCTTCTATCAATGAGAGTGTATGAATTGCATCAATGGTACCTGAGAGAAGTAAAGACTACCGATCGAGAGTCCCTCATGGTGAAAGTCAAGGAAGAGCATTACTACCATGCAAAAGATCTGTGGGTTGAGTTTCAAGAAATGTTTCAGTTATTCAATCAAGACGCACTCGATAAATTTATCGTCAGTTGCTATTGTATGTAAGTGATTTCTTTCTGTAATTTAAGTCTCTAGCTAGCTGTAGTGCTCATTCATTACATGTAATTATCCTCACTATATTCTTTTCTGTGGTATTATGCAGAATGAAGATGTATGAAATGAAAAGTGCTGGACGCTATGGCATTGGGTTCATTGACCCAAATACCATTAATCAAGAGACATGGTCACATGAATATGATCGACCATACACAGAGAGAAGCTTGCTAGAGTTCTTCAAGAGACTAAATACCCAACCAGAAATACTACTTCCTTACAACTTCGGGTGAGTGACACTGTCTTGTACTACAAATTCTGTTTTTGCTTACTAGATGTTAATGAGTGTAGTTGATGAGTTATGCACATGGCCGCTTAATTATACAAACGTGTGCGCATGCAGTTTTCACTGGATACTGCTAATCATTGAAGTTGACAAGGGAAAAGTTCAAGTACTGGACTCACTACTTAAAGATACTAATGAATACTCAATCGTGAGGGGGATGGTCGACAGGTAATTTCAATCATTATCGAACTATGCCAGCCTCTTTAGTTCATTTCCTGATATCAACTAATTAATAACTCCTTTATTCATTTTCTTTGCCGATGGGCAGGGCTTGGGAAAAGTTCATCAAACAGGTTCAAGGCCCATGGAAACAAAAGCTGAAATGGATGCGACACAAGGTAATTAAGTACTACTAGCTATGTCTGCGCATCTCTTAAATTCTACTTTCATCAATACCATTATCATGCTTGATTAATTATTATCTGATTGAATTCTATTATCGTAAAGGCCATGAGGCAGGCGCCGGGGAATAATTTATGTGCGTACTACGTTTGCGAGAACATTCGCATGATGACGTCCGAAAGGAGCACATCTGACAGAGCACTTTGGGTACGTTTGCCAGAACACAATTCACAAATCTTTTTTTCATGATCTAATATATATACACACAACTAATATATTCATATTGATCTCCTTCTTCAATAAAGATGACGGAGATGCGGGATAAGCTCCTACCAAAGGATCGCGTACGAGCAATTCAAGAGGAAATAGCGGGATTTTTGCTCGGCCAGGTCATAGATCCCAATGGAGAATACCATTACAAGCTGTAATGCCTCCATGTGTAATGATCTGCAAATTGTTGGAGAAATTGTATATACCAAATTGTATATATATATATATATGTGTATGTGAATGGTCGTGCAAGAAATTCGATGATATATATATATGATCGGTTCTACGAGAAATTCTATTTATATATATGCATAATGTGTACAATATGTAGTAGCGTAAAATATGTTTAAAGTGAAAAAGAATTGAATGGAAAACACAAAATTAAAAGGAAAAATAAACCATAAACCCATAAACCCCTAAAACTTTTAGTCCCGGTTGGTGTAAAGGCCCCCAGCCCCCCAGCGCGGGCTCGTGCCACGTGGTGGGCCTTTGGTCCCGGTTTGTGACGAACAGGCACTAAAGGTCCTTACAAACCGGGACTAAAGCCCGATTCTGCACTAGTGTGGTGATGGTGGTGGAGTGATTCCGGCAGGGCTACACCAAGCGCTACCGAGAAACAACGAAGACGAAGGAGTTACGAAGTAACAGGAGAGAGAGGGGGGCCAAGGGCTTGTGTGTCCTCTTGGAGGTGCCCCTCCCCTCTATATATAGGTGGAGGGGTGTGTTGGCCAGCCCTCCAAGCCCTAGGGGCGCACCAAGGGGGAGGAGTTGGACTCCTAGTCCAGTTCCCTCCTTTTCCATACACAGGAGGAGTTGGACTCCTAGCCACATGGGCCTTGAGGGACTTGTGCGCCTGGCCCAATAAGGTCAGGGCGCCTGCCTTCAGCCCATGCTGGCCCTTGGGATGTGGTGGAACCCTTGGTGGAATTTCGGACTCCTCCAGAAGTTTCCGGAACCTTTTGGAAGCTTCCCGGTACAATACCGAAAAAACTGAAACTTTTTCTGGAACCCTGAAAACAACTTTCCATATATAAATCTTTACCTCCGGACCATTTTGGAGCTCCTTGTGACGTCCCGGATCCCATCCAGGACTCCGATCAACATTCGGTCACCAACATGCATATCCCAATATTACTCTAGCGTCACCGAACGTTAAGCGTGCGGACCCTACGGGTTCGAGAATCATGCAGACATGACCGAGACACCTCTCCGGTCAATAACCAATAGCGGAACCTGGATGCCCATATTGGTTCCTATAGATTCCACGAAGATCTTTTATCGGTTGAACCACGATGTCAAGGATTCGGTTAATCCCTTATGCAATTCCCTTTGTCCGGCAATATGTTACTTGCCGGAGATTCGATCGTCGGTATCTCCATACCTAGTTCAATCTCGTTATCGACAAGTCTCTTTACTTGTTCTGTAATACAAGATCTTGTGACTAACTCATTAGCGACATTGCTTGCAAGCTCTTTACGATGTTGTATTACCGAGAGGTCCTAGAGAAATCTCTCCGTCACATGGAGTGACAAATCCTAGTCTCGATCCATCCCAACCCAAACAGACACCTTCGGAGATACCTGTAGAGCATCTTTATGATCACCCAGTTACGAAGTGACGTTTGATAGCACACAAGGTATTCCTCCGGTACCCGGGAGTTGCATGATCTCATGGTCTTAGGAATAGATACTTGACATGAAGAAAGCTATAGCAATACACTCAAGTGATACGATCGAATGCTAAGCTCATGATTGGGTCTTGTCCGTCACATCATTCTCCTAATGATGTGATCCCGTTATCAAATAACAACTCATTTCTATGGTTAGGAAACCTTAACCATCTTTGATCAACGAGCTAGTCTAGTAAAGGCTCACTAGGGACATAGCATTTGTTTATGTATTCACACATGTATTTAAGTTTCCGGTCAATACAATTCTAGCATGAATATTAAAACTTTATCATGAACAAGGAAATATGATAATAACCAATTTATTATTGCCTCTAGGGCATATTTCCAACAACTAATGCATGGCGACACTCGCTATTGGATTGCACAATGGACAGATGCGTTTGGGCACTTATTGACGGAGACATGGCAGAACATTTGTGTGAAACTACAGAGCCGAGTGAGAAGCAATGGTTGTTTTCGATGATTGACACTATCCCAGGAATCCTTTGTCAGGTTATCAGTAACACTGTGGGCGATTTGGTGGGCGAGGAGACAGGTGATCCACGAGGAAATTTACCAATCTCCTTTGGCAACATATCAGTTCATAACCAGATTTATCTCTGAGTTGGAGATTGTCCCACATCAAAGAACAACATCACATGTGATAACGGCGAGCCGAAGTGCAAGACTCAAAGCTTCGCCACCCAGTTTCGCGAAGATACATGTGCATGCTAGCGTTGCTAGATTAGGGTTGGGGGGCGCGGCGGCAACCATGCACTAGTAGAAAACAGGGCTTTGGTCCAGGCCTGCCCAGCCCATTAGTCCCGGTTCAGTTACGAACCGGGACCCATGGGGGCATACGTCCTGGTTCGTGCGCCCAGGGGGCCGGCCAGGCCTCGTGGGGCATTGGTCCCGGTTCGTCTGGACCCTTTTGTCCCGGTTCCAGACACGAACCGGGACCAATGGGCCTCGATCCTGGCCCACATCCATTGGTCCCAGTTCGTGGCTGGAACCGGGACCAAAGGGTGGCCTTTAGTCCCGGTTCCAGCCACGAACCGGGACCAATGTTGTGCCTATATATACCCCCTAGCCCGCAAGCAGAGCACTCCACTGCTCTGTTTTTTCTGGCCGGCTAGGGGAGGGCTTAGTGGTGCTCTAGCTCACCTCCTATGCACATGAGGTGTTCGATGAAATGCCCGAGCCACACTACTTAAGCTTTCTTCTCTCCAAGCTCGACCTCCAAGCTCCATTTTCCTCAAGATTTGTCTAGGTTTAGCGGTCCGTCACGTCCCGTCCCCGTCTTCACCGCCGTCGATCGCCCGCGCCGATCTCGTCGCCGGCACCACCGTGGTGAGCCTCTTGTTCTTATCTTCTTTCTAAAAGAGAAAAATTCTTACTTGTATGATTTAGATAGATACTTGTATAATTTTCTTACTTTTATTATTGTTTGTTATTATATAGTGCGATGGTTTTGGTATCCGCCCCCGTCGGCCCTCGTCCTGTCTATGATTCGGATGTGGTATATATTATATTTTATAACTATTTGGTTCATTTATTGTTTATGACAATTATGCCGACCAACGTGACATAGATTTTATTTATCTAGGAGGTATGTGAACCGGAAATTCCAACCGACCCTATTGTCGAGAGGTTAAATTTAGTTGAAGAAGAAAACAATTACTTGAAGGAAAAAATAAAAAAATTCAGGAGGAGAAGATGATATTGGAGTTGCATGTTGCGGATGTCGTCGATGATCACAAGATCAAGATGGATGCAATGCGCTTCAAGATTAGAAAGTATAGAAAATATGCCATTCATACCGAGGCTTGGTATCATTATGCCGTTGGATCAATTGTTACCTTGGTTGCGATTATGATCGCATTTGTTGTTGCATTGAAATGTTTTACATAGTTTCAATGTATGGTTTAATTAGATGCTCTGGAGAGCTATATGTTGTTCAATGAGAACTATGTATGTAGTTTGGTTTTAATGTGATGATGAACTTCTATTAATTTGGTCACTTATCTATTCATGATGTTCTGTAATGGTTTTTGACACACTTAATTATATATAATGCACGCAGATGAACCGGCAATGGATGTACGGAGACAGACACACCTCCAAGTACATTAAGGGCGTGCATAATTTTCTCGAAGTGGCTGAGGCAAACAAGCAGAATGGTTTTATGTGTTGTCCATGCCCTATATGTGGGAATACGAAGTCTTACTCCGACCAGAAAATCCTTCACACCCACCTGCTTTATAAGGGTTTCATGCCACACTATAATGTTTGGACCAAGCACGGAGAAATAGGGGTTATGATGGAAGACAGCGAAGAAGAAGAGGACGATGACAACTATGTGCCCCCTGAATACGGTGATGCTGCAACGGGGGAAGCTGAAGATCAAGAGGAACCAGACGATGTGCCCGATGATGATCTCCGCCGGGTCATTGTTGATGCAAGGAGACAGTGCGAAAGTGAAAAGGAGAAGCTGAAGTTCGATCGCATGTTAGAGGATCACAAAAAAGGGTTGTACCCCAATTGCAAAGATGGCAACACAAAGCTCGGTACCGTACTGGAATTGCTGCAGTGGAAGGCAGAGAATGCTGTGCCTGACAAAGGATTTGAGAAGCTACTAAAAATATTGAAGAAGAAGCTTCCAAAGGATAACGAATTGCCCGACAGTACGTACTCAGCAAAGAAGGTCGTATGCCCTCTAGGATTGGAGGTGCAGAAGATACGTGCATGCCCTAATGACTGCATCCTCTACCGCGGTGCATACAAGGATTTCAACGCATGCCCGGTATGCGGTGCATTACGGTATAAGATCAGACGAGATGACCCTGGTGATGTTGATGGCGAGCCCCCCAGGAAGAGGGTTCCTGCCAAGGTGATGTGGTATGCTCCTATAATACCATGGTTGAAACGTCTGTTCAGAAACAAAGAGCATGCCAAGTTGATGCGATGGCACAGAGAGGACCGTAAAAAGACGGGAAGTTGAGAGCACCCGCTGACGGGTCACAGTGGAGAAAAATCGAGAGAAAGTACCGGGCTGAGTTTGCAGGTGACCCAAGGAACATATGGTTTGGTTTAAGCGCGGATGGCATTAATCCTTTCGGGGAGCAGAGCAGCAATCACAGCACCTGGCCCGTGACTCTATGTATGTATAACCTTCCTCCTTGGATGTGCATGAAGCGGAAGTTCATTATGATGCCAGTTCTCATCCAAGGCCCTAAGCAACCCGGCAACGACATTGATGTGTACCTAAGACCATTAGTTGAAGAACTTTTACAGTTGTGGAATGGAAAAGGTGTACATGTGTGGGATGAGCACAGACAGGAGGAATTTGACATGCATGCGTTGCTGTTTGTAACCATCAATGATTGGCCTGCTCTCAGTAACCTTTCAGGACAGACAAACAAGGGATACCACGCATGCACGCACTGTTTAGATGACACCCAAAGTATATACCTGGACAAATGCAGGAAGAATGTGTACCTGGGGCATCATCGATTTCTTCTGACCAAGCATCAATGTCGAAAGAAAGGCGAGGCAGATCACCGGAAGAAGCCCGCCATGCGTACCGGTGATCAAGTACTTGCTATGGTCAATGATTTACAGGTAATCTTTGGAAAGGGTCCCGGCGGACTATCTGTTCCGAATGACGCTGAGGGACGCGCACCCATGTGGAAGAAGAAATCTATATTTTGGGACCTACCCTACTGGAAAGACCTAGAGGTCCGCTCTTCAATCGATGTGATGCACGTGACGAAGAACCTTTGCGTGAACCTACTAGGCTTCTTGGGCATGTATGGAAAGACAAATGATACACCGGAGGCACGGGAGGACCTGCAACGTTGGCACGAAAAAGACGGCATGCCTCCAAAGCAGTATGAAGGTCCTGCCAGCTACGCTCTTACCAAAGAAGAGAAGGAAATCTTCTTTGAATGCCTGCTCAGTATGAAGGTCCCGTTTGGCTTCTCATCGAATATAAAGGGAATAATAAATATGGCAGAGAAAAAGTTCCAGAACCTAAAGTCTCATGACTGCCACGTGATTATGACGCAACTGCTTCCGGTTGCATTGAGGGGGCTTCTACCGGAAAATGTTCGATTAGCCAGTGTGAAGCTATGTGCATTCCTCAATGCAATCTCTCAGAAGGTGATCGATCCAGAAATCATACCAAGGCTAAGGAGTGATGTGGTGCAATGTCTTGTCAGTTTCGAGCTGGTGTTCCCACCATCCTTCTTCAATATCATGACGCACGTCCTAGTTCATCTAGTCAACGAGATTGTCGTTCTGGGCCCCGTATTTCTACACAATATGTTCCCCTTTGAGAGGTTCATGGGAGTCCTAAAGAAATATGTCCGTAACCGCGCTAGGCCAGAAGGAAGCATCTCCATGGGCCATCAAACAGAGGATGTCATTGGGTTTTGTGTTGACTTCATTCCTGACCTTCAGAAGATTGGTCTCCCTCAATCGCGGTATGAGGGGAGACTGACTGGAAAAGGCACGCTAGGAGGGGACTCAATAATATGCAGGGACGGACATTCTTGGTCTCAAGCACACTACACAGTTCTACAGAACTCTACCGTGGTGACCCCGTATGTCGATGAACACAAGAACATTCTGCGCTCCAAACACCCGGAGCAGTGTGACGACTAGATTACATGTGAACACATCAGGACTTTTGTCAGTTGGTTGGAAACACATCTCAGAGGTGACAACATTGTTTCTGATGAGCTGTACTCGTTGTCCAGGGGACCATCTTCGACTGTATTGACTTACAAAGGATACGAGATAAATGGGAATACATTTTACACGATCGCCCAAGATCAAAAGAGCACCAACCAAAACAGCGGTGTCCGCTTTGATGCAGCAACCAAGAGGGGAAAGGACACATATTATGGTTACATAACGGACATATGGGAACTTGACTACGGACATGATTTTAAGGTCCCTTTGTTTAAGTGCAAATGGGTCAATCTGTCAGGAGGCGGGGTACAGGTAGACCCACATTACGGAATGACAACAGTGGATATGAACAATCTTGGGTACACAGATGAACCATTCGTCCTAGCCAATGATGTGGCGCAGGTTTTCTATGTGAAGGACATGTCTACCAAACCGAGAAAAAGAAAAGATAAGGAAGCGAATACATCATACGATGAGCCAAAGCGCCACATAGTTCTTTCAGGAAAAAGAGACATCGTGGGATTGGAGGGCAAGACAAACATGTCTGAAGATTATGAAAAGTTTCATGAAATTCCTCCCTTCAAAGTCAAGGCTGACCCAAGCACCTTGTTAAGCGGTGAAGAATATCCATGGTTACGGCGCAATAAGCAAAGGACACAAGCGAAGAAAAAGTGAAGACAGATGAAGTCAGAAAGGGTTGAAAATT
Source organism: Thinopyrum elongatum (assembly GCA_011799875.1). NCBI lineage: Eukaryota > Viridiplantae > Streptophyta > Magnoliopsida > Poales > Poaceae > Thinopyrum > Thinopyrum elongatum. Next base: position 406,723,967 of record CM022297.1, on the reverse strand, counting down.
GATGATGTGGCTTTGAATGGTTCATTTTGAACACACAAAAAGTCTGGAGTTCAAATAAGTTCAAAAAAATGAAATCCCTTTGTAACAGATGAGTTTTCGTCCGAAACCCTGATACTTCGAAAGAGATTGTCCATTTTATACACGAAGTGCATCCAGTTTTTGCCGTAACCCTCTCAACTTTTTAGCACATGCTATGTGGGTGAAATGATGATACCATGCCAATTTCCAACCTCTTCAGAGTTCATCTGAAGTGCTTTTCAATTTCAGGGTCATTTAGCTCAAAGAATGAACTAATATAAAAAAGAATGAATTGGAAAACTTTTATGAAACTCTAATAGCAAAAATAATAAACTAAAAGAATGAACTAGAAAACTTTAATGAAACTCTAATAGAAAAAAGAATGAACTAGAAAACTTTAATGAAACTCTAATAGCAAAAGGAATCAACTAAAAAGCTTTTACAAACCTCTAGCATTATTGAAACTAAAATTATATAAAATTTATGCAACTAAAATTGTCAAAGTATTTTCTGTTCAAAACATTAAAAGCAAAAAGAATTTTCATAAAGAACTTGTTTTGTTAGAAACTTTAATAGCAAAAAGAATTATATAAAGATTTTTTTAGAAACTAAAATAACAAAAAATGTTTTGAAATATAATGATAAAACACAGTAATATTAAATAGCAGGAAAAAGAATCACTCCAAAATCTATTTTTATAGTAAAGTTAATCACAAACTAGTGATTCACACAAATTACAAAGAATTCAAATTTAAACTATTCAAATCGGAAAACTAATGGCACTAACAGAAAGTTTATAATTTTTATTACCTAAAAGCAAAAAGAATCACTGGAAAACTGCAAAAAAAATATAAAAAGCAAAAAAAAAGCAAAAAAGAAAACAGAAAAAAATGCCACCTACTGGGCCACCACGGCCTGAATACGACTAGAAACCCAGCTAATTGGGCCAGGATTCAGGCCCGCAGAAGGCCCAGCAGGCCCACAGGCATATACACAGTCTTTAGGCTCGTAAGCCTGCTTTAGAGAGGAGCTCGAAAGCTCAGGCGCATCGCACCTTATAAACAGGTGCGGCTCTCTCTCATCTAGCGAGGTGGGACTAAACACCCACCACCACGCCGCTGTGCAAGCCCATTGGTCCCGATTGGTGCCACGAACCGGGACCAATGCTCACCTTTGGTCCCGATTGGTGCCACGAACCCTTTGGTCCCGGTTCGTGGCACCAACCGGGACCAATGCCCCCCTTTAGTCCCGGTTGGTGCCACCAACCGGGACCAAAGGTCCCTGTTTCCCGCCCTTTGGGCTGCTGAAAACAGACATTTGGTCCTGGTTGGTGGCACTAACCGGGACTAAAGGTGGGCATTGGTCCCGGTTTGAGCCACCAACCGGGACCAATGCTCAGGCTATATAAGTAGCACTTACGAATTTTCAGTCCCAGTTCATCTCCCCCCCCCCCCCCGACGCCGCGCCGAACAGCACGACGCCGCCAGGCTGCCGGACCGCTCCCTCGCCCTCGCCCTCGCCGACACGCTCTCCTCCCCGAGCCCTCGCCGACGCGCCCTCACCCGGCCGCGCGCGCCCCTGTGCCCCGGCCCGCCCCCGTCGTCGCCGTCGCGGTCGCCGTTGTCGTCCCCGACCCCACGCCTCTGCCCCCGCTGGCCTACTGCCCCGCCCCCGAGTGCGCCCGGCCGCGCGCACCCCTGCCCCCCGCCGTCACCGCCCCGGTCCGCGCCGCCCCGCGCTACGGTCCAGCCGGCCCCCTTAATTTGTTCATACACATTTTTTTCATATGATTTTGTTAGATGATGTTGATGATAGATGTTGTATGCTTTTTTTGTTCATATAATTTTTTTTGTTCATATGATGATTTGTTTCATATATGTATTAATTTTTTTATTTAGGTTGTTAGTAGATATCAATTTTCGGTTAGTTGATTTAGTGCATTTTAGGTTAGTTGTACTATTAGTGCATTTTAGGTTAGTAGATTTTAGTTTAGCGGAGAGGAAAAAGGAAAATAAGGAAAAAGAAGAAAAGAGGAAGAAGGAAGAAGGAAGAAGAAGAAGGAAGAAGGAAGAAGGAAGAAGAAGAAAAAGAAGGAGAGGAAAAGGGAAAATAAGAATAAGAAGAGGAAGAAGGAGAAGAAGAAGGAGAAGAAGAGGAGAGGAAGAAGAGGAGAAAAAAAATAAGAAGAGGAAGAAGAAGAAGAAAAAATATCGCTGAGGGGTCAAGAGGGGGAGGGTCGAGGATCGCCTAGGGGTCGAGAGGGGGACGTCGATCAACCCCCTCCCCGATAACATTTTTTTCCATGTATGTATGTCGTTGTCGATATACCCCCTCCCCGATAACTTCGACATGATGGGGGGGTCGATATACCCCCTCCCCGATAACATTTTTTTTCTAAGTTACTAAGGTAAAATGTTCACCCCCCTCTCGATATACCGGGCGACCAACTCTCGAGGCCACCCAAACCCTGAAAAAGAAAGCGTTGTCGATCTCCTACCCCCTCCCGCCCCTACCCGACAAACTCTCGAGGCCACCCAAACCACTAGAAGAAAACTCCGGTAACTTCGACATGAGGGGGGACGTCGATCAACCCCCTCTCGCCCGAACAAGTCTATGTACCATTTTATATCGCGGTGGACATATATCAAAGTTTGATCATGCGCCTGTTACTTTCGCCTAATGATGAAGACATGGTTTTGTTGAATCCTTTGACACTAGACAAATGTGACATGAGGGGGTCGAGGGTCGGGAACTAGGGTAGAGGGTCGTGGATCGCCGAGCGGCCGAGGGTCGTGAACTAAGGTAGAGGGTCGAGGGTCGCCGAGGGGTCGAGGGTCGAGGGTCGTCCAGGGGTCGAGGGTCCAGATTTATCAAGAATGCCCCCATTATGAATGTGCACAAGTTGATCCAATTTTTCGCTGATCTCATTATATATATATCTCTATATATTAGATATATATATATATATATATATATATTCTTCTATATGTCACGTTGTCTATCAAAGTATTGAAGAAATCCATGGCTTCATCATTTGCCAGAAGTAACAGGCATATGATGCTACGAAGCTCTTCAAAGTTGTTTTGGAACGGAGTTCCTGATAGAATAATTCGCCTTTTGGTACAAATTTCAGCAAAGGCCTTCCAAATAGCGATATTCGGAAGGCCGTTGCTGAACTTTGTACCAAAAAGCGAATTATTCTATCGAGAACTCCGTTCCAAAACAACTTTGAAGAGCTTCGTACCATTATGCGCCTATCATTTCCGGCTAATGATGAAGTCATGGTTTTCTTGAATTCTTTGACACTAGACAACGTGACATATAGAAGGGTAGATGAGATCAGGAAAAATATGGACCATTTTCTGCACATCCAGAATGGCGTCATTTTGTTAAATCCCATGTCGGTCCAGACGTCGAACATTCATGAGAGAGGCGGTCCGGCCCAAACCCTAGAAGCGTTGTCGAGGCCACCCCAAACCGTAGAAGCGTTGCCTAGGCCACCCCAAACCCTAGAAGCGTTGTCGAGGCCACCCCAAATCGTAGAAGCGTCGAGCTAGCTAGGTCTACGTTTGCACTAATATATCCATCTGTCATGTTTGTATATTAATTGCTATGTTGTAATATTTGCAGAAACTATGGAGCACCGAGACATCGAAGCAGAACAGTTGTTGGGGGACATAATCCTCGGCGGAGGTGATGTCTTGTCGTATCTCAACGACACCGATGGTCTGGAAGAAGAGGGTGAAGCAGGCTCCGGTGATCGAACAATGGAGGTGGAAGGACATGATTATGATGGCTCCGGTGACGGAATGCCGGTGGAAGAAGGAGACCGTGATAACTGCTCCGGTGAGCGAACGGAGGAAGGAGCTGTTGCAAAGTCCGGCGAGGTATATATATTAATTAAGCCTGTGCTAACTAGCTAATTCATGCATTAATTATTTTGGTATGTACACATATTAACTCTCTTCTTTCTTCTTTTCTAGCCCTCCGGATCGAGCCAAACTTCGGTAACGAGACGAGGCCCGAAGAAAAGGTTGCGCCAGGATGAAAGGTTCACGATCACAGCAATCAAGGGCGATGGCCAACCGATTGAACCCAGCCGGACCAAGGAAGCATTTTCTGCTCAGTGCGGGGTTCTTGTTAGGGACATGATCCCGATCAGCATCCACCAATGGAATAAGCCTAAGAGCGAAGACCCTCAAGTGTCTTTTGTCAACGATAGACAGAAAGATGATCTTTGGACCGCACTGAAGGCAAATTTCACCCTACCGCCAGAGGAGCATCCGGATAAGCCAGTTATAGAGCCATTGGTCAAGGCTCATGCTCTTAAGAAGATGGCAGATCTATTCAGGAGGTGGAAGAATGAGTTGAAATCAACGTTTGTCGACAAAGGGAAGACTCCAGAATTCACCGGCCGATTTGAGAAGATTAGAGATCACTGGCCCGCATTTGTGGCCCACAAGACATCGGAGAAGAGTAAGAAGATGTCAGCGACAAACAAGAAAAATGCTGCAAAGAAGGAGCATCACCATCGCACGGGGTCAGGTGGCTACCTCAAAGCCCGGCCGTTGTGGGACAAGGCTGAGAAGGACCTGCTTGATAAAGGGGTCGAACCAGAGACATTGAACTGGCCAGACCGTTCAAGGACTTGGTTCTTCGGGGTTGGGGGAACCTTGGACCCTGAAACAGGGAAGTGCCGTTGGACGGAGGAGCAACTTGAAATACCCGTCAAGAAGCTTCAGAAGTATATCGCCGCAACACAGCAAGGGACATTCGTTCCCGACAGAGAGAACGACGAGCTCACATAGGCCCTCGGGAATCCTGAGCACCTAGGACGAACATGAGGCACGGCACGCTCCGTTGCGTGGAAGGTTGGGTTTCCCAGCGCAGGCGGTTACAAAACCCGGGAGAGGAGGAGGAAAGTGGAGCAGACCGAACTGCAGAAGCTGAATGCAAGGGTACGAGCGCTAGAGGAACAAGTTCAGAGCCAGCGACCTGCCGGAGCTACCCCAGAAGCTACCCCGCCATCTCAGCGGAGAAGCAGCGTGGCTTCCACCGAGCTTCTTCAGCAGCCTGACTTCACGGCTCCCAGCTACCCCGTGGATGCTATCACGGAGGCTCAAGATTGCCACCTTATGACGCAATGGCAGCACCTCAAAGTCAAGGCGGCTGTCGGCTTTGTTGCACCTCCTGAACCCGGCGCAACTTTTCACTGCCTTCCGATTCTAGAAGGCTATGCTGTTGTGATGGTCGATGAAATAACGGAGGGATTTGAGGAGCTCGAGCTTGACCACCCTACCGGTGAAGGGGAGACCCAGCTGGGTCTTGCTCTGAAGACTCCATGTCTATGGCGGAAGAAGCTCATCAACCTTCCGAACTGGACGCCTCCGCCTCCTCCTCCTCCGGCGAGTCAGGGCACTCCGCCTCCTCCTCCGGCGAGTGATCAGGGCACTCCGCCTCCTTCTCCGGCTGCTCCGGTGCGTGGCGGCACTCCGCCTCCTCCTCCGGTGAGTGATCAGGGCACTCCGCCTCCTTCTTTGGTTGCTCCGGCGCGTGGCGGCACTCCGCCTCCTTATCCGCCAGCGCCGGCGCGTCCGAGCAGCCCGCCTCCTCCTTCGCCTCATCAGCAACAGCAGAAGACAGTCGCCGCCGCTCCGGCTGCTCCGGCGTGTTGTAGCACTCCGCCTCGTAAGCAACGAAGGAAGACAGCCGCAGCCGCTCCAGCTGCTCCGGCGTCTAGCAGTATAGCCAGAGGCGGGAGGCAATACAAATTTGGTCCATCTCTCAAGCCTCTAGAGAAGTTACCATACGAGATGACCGAGGAGGAAAACGCGCAGATCTGTCAAGCCCAAGTGAAGGACTTTTTTTCAAAGAAAAATCCACCTCCGGAGGAGAAGATAGAACCGGTGAAATTGAAGCGCACTTTGGATGCCCTGAAGCGACCACCACTGCCACCGCCGGATGACAACCATGTCCGCGCTCTTAAAAAGGCAGTGCAAGGAGCGCGCCAGTCGGGAACTACTTCAAGTGACAAAAGGTTACAAGAACGAAGAAGTGGGAAAAAAATTCCCCAGCTCGGCGAACAGGCGAACCAATCGTGCCCCCCGCTCAAGGTGTCTAGCGATATCGTCGCAAATCTGCCGGGGATGCTGCCCGGTACCAATCCTGGTGATTACCTGCTCGACGATGCACATTACATTTTGATATAATGGAGGTGGACGAACACAAATACCGGCATGGGAAGCCTCTCGTCAAACCTGGTCATCCTCCTCTAACAACGATGATGCGAAGATTCCATGAGTGGTACATGGACACCTGCAGCGAGTCTGGGAAGGATATTTTGACGCTGAGAGTTAAAGAGGAGCATGACCTCGTTGGAATTGATCTGTTGTCTGTTCCATTTGAGGAGTTCTTCCAGTTTTTCAATCAAAAGGCCCTCGATAAAATAATCGTCACTTGCTACTGTCTGTAAGTACTACTTCTGTAATTAAGTCTCTATATATAGCTCAGCTCTTTCATTGCATGTATATATAATTATCCTCACTATGTTATGCAGGTTGAAGATCGTCGAATGCAGAGATGCACAAATCTATGATATTGGGTTCATTAACACAAATCTCATAGATGAATGGACGGTTAAATATAATGCCAAAGAAACCGAGGCCAACTTGCTACAATCGTTGCTTCGAAATCAAAACAAAGATAAAATACTCTTTCCTTACAACTTCAAGTGAGTGTTACTGTCTTGTGCATATTCGGTTTCCCTTATTACTCGAGGTTATAGTAATGTAATTGATGAGTTATGCATGCGTGCGCAGCTTCCACTTTATTCTCCTAGAGATTAAGCTTGAGCAGGGACTAGTAACCGTCTTAGACTCGAGACGAAAAGATCCCAAGGAGTATGCGTCCATGACTAAAATGCCCGAGAAGTAAGTTCAATCGATCGTTATCGCACCATATCGGCAACTTTGTTCATTTCCTGATATCAAGTAATTGTTTTCTTTGTCTGACAGGGTTTGGAAAGAGTTCACCGCTAAAGCTCCGGGACTGCCGGGGAAGCTCCAATTTACACACCCGAAAGTAAGTACTACTAGCCAGTTCCGCGCATCTCCCATTGATTCTATCTAGTTTCATTAATACCATTTATAATGCTTGATTATCAGTTTGATTGACCTCTATTTCTTGTAAAGTGGTTGTGGCAGGAAGGCGGGAATAATTTTTGTGGATACTACGTTTGCGAGTACATCTACAACGCGACGACCTCTAAGCGGGGCTATTCTGAAAAACAATATGAAGTGCGTAAGCAATAATATTCACAATTTTATTTTATTACCATCATTTGTGTTGAGTTTCATTCATATATATGTATTGACCCCCTTCTTCAAATTAGATGTGGGAGCTGCGGGATGAACTCCTACCACATGATCGCATAAAAGCAATTCAAGAGGAATTGGCGGGATTCTTTCTTGACCACGTCATCAATCCAGCCAGCGAATACCATGTGGAACTTGACATCAGATGTTAGGGATTGTAAGAGATCTTATATTGTATATATGTAGCTAGTAGCGTCGGATAGATATACGAAAACTTGTTGTTCGACCAATCTCTCGGAGAAGGAGGAGGTCGATCACTTCTCTCTGTATATGTTCATGACGATCTTGTGTACTTAATGGTTTCCTTCATTTGCTTACTAGCTAGCGTGTCGAGTCCACTCTATACGTATAGTACGTAGCGTCGACCAAACACGGAGATAAGAGAGGACACTTCTCTCTATTAGCTAGCTAACACAATATATGAAACCCCTAAATTAACCCTACAAAACCTCCAAAACCCCCAAACCCCCCCCCCCCCCCCCCTTAAAACAAAAAACAAAAACCCCAGCCCCTGAACTGCTGACGCGTGGATGCTTTTTGGTCCCGATTGATGCTACCAACCGGGACAAAAGGTCCTCCTGCCTGGGCAAGCGGCAGTGGCCATGTGGAGCCCCATCTGTCCCGGTTCGTAGGCGAACCGGGACTAAAGGTATTGGGCTTTAGTCCCGGTTCCAGAACCGGGACAAATGGGCCTCTGGAACCGGGACAAATGGGCCTTTTTCTACTAGTGATGTGTCGTGATGCAGGAGATCACTATCTAGGGAAATCAGCCCTGGTGGTGCCGGGTGTCACAAATGTCGCAGCATTGGAAGCTATCGCCTGTCGAGAGGCCCTATCATTGGCGGAAGATTTGTCACTTCAAAACATTGTAGTTGCATCATATTCAAAACAGGTGATAAAGGATATTGAAAGAGACACAAATAGTACCTATGATGCATCATCAAGGAGATCAAGCACCGGGCAGCTTTCTTCAATTGTAAATTTAATTATGAATGTAGAGAGGCAAACAACAAAGTGATCAGGTAAAAATCAACGTTCATGGTGCATTTTGCGTGGAAGGGACTGGCGGCTAGGGATTTGTCGCTTGTGACAGTTGTGGCGATGTTCGAGGTGCAGGGGCGGGAAAACTCGCGTATGTCAGAAGTGACATGCAAGCAGAGGCGGAAGCATGTATGCAGGCAGTGCAGACGGCCTCTCAGTGGGGCATGATATCCATCAAAATTGAGTCGGACTGCCAAAATCTCATCAGTGCCCTGCAAAGCAATGCTTGGGACCGAGCGCCGGATGGTGTTCTCTATCGGGATATTCGTCAGTTCCGTCGTCTGAATTTTAATTACGTCATTTTTAGATTTGCTCCTCGGAGGTTTAATTCTGTTGCCCACGCCCTTGCTGCGCTAGGAGCTAGCGGACAGGTACCGTGCCGCTTGTGGACGGATACTATGCCTAACAATGTAAACGTTCTAGTGGCCAGCGATCTTGCTGGACCCGTTGCGTAATGGAATTCGAGGGTTCCAACTCAAAGAAAAAAGCAGATAGCTTAGCTAAGTTTACGAACTCTTTGGACCAGAGGCGCATCCACCGCATTGATGCGGCAGCGAGACCCGCCTTGGTCGAACCACCAAACCGCACATCTGTTTCTGGTGGGTGGTGCTCAGCTTTGGATTCTTGGGTGCAAAGGAGGTTGCAAGGGAAGGCGGCACAGTAGTCCTACGATCCGAGCAATTGAGCCCTCCCATATTCCGACTAATAATGCTGAAAAACGTTTTACATTTTTTTTTGAGAAGAAAACGTTTTACATTTTTGTTACAAAGGTGGTGTATAGTCATGTTGGTGGTTCCCCTCAAGGAATGAACGGTACGCCGTGTAATAGGTACCTATATGTCTTGTTGGACAGGGTTTTTTTTTTTTTTAGAAAAGGAGGATGACCCCCGGCCTCTGCATCTGGGAGATGCATGCGGCTATTTTATTGATTATTCTCGAGGACCTTACAAAGTATAACAACAATATGCCTAAATCCGCCATCTTGGCAACATCTGCCGCTACTCCTATCCAAATGATGAAGGGGTGCAAGCTGGGCCACATACCCAGACCTCTCACCTAAGCCTAACATCTAAAGCCGGAGGCCCCGACAGAGCCATCTGCCGGGTCCGGGGCTCAAACCGGTCCAACGCACTCACATGTGTCGTCGCCGGCATCTTTCACTGGTCCATCTTCAGAGCAGATTGAGGTGACAACCTTGGCAGGTCCTCCGCCATCAACGCCACCACGACGCCAAACGACGACCTCCACCTACGCGAGCCTTGGCAGGTCCTCTGCCATTGACGCCACCACGACGCCAGACGATGACCTCCACCTACGCGAGTCCATCTCCAAGCAACGGACGTAAATCCATGCTAGGATAGGGCCGCACCACCGCCGTCGCCCACCACCCACAAGCGCCACCCAACCCCAAAGTTCCCAAAGCGGCGCCTTCAAGAAGGGAACGGCGCCGTGAGCGCCGCCGCCGCCCAACAAAGTTAGGGCTTTTGCCCGGGAGACCTAGGGGAAGGGGAAGTGAGGAGATCAGTCCATACCGACGCCTCCAAGGAGGGGAACGGCACCCTCAGGCGTCGCTGTCGGCGCGGCCGGTCATGGCCAGCCAGGGATTTCGCCCGAACTAGATCCCCGCCACCAGCAGCGCCTCCTGTACAGAACCGGGACCAAGAGGAAGCGCGGCCCGACCAGGCTGGCCCGCACGCCGAACAGGGGAGGAGGGGAGGCGCCAGATCACGCGCACCGACCGCCGCAGAAGCCGCCGGCGGCCGCCAACGACCACCGGATCCCGCCGCCTGCGCGGCCGGGACGCCAGATCCACCGCCCGCACGGCTGCTAGCCGGCCGTGCCTTTCCAATGGAGCCGCCGCTCCAGATCCGGGGTTCCCCACGCAGAGGCAGGGCAACCGAGGCCCCGCCGCCACCATCCTTGGCGCCCCGGGCTTGCCCGGCGGCTGCCTCAGGCGGCGGCGAGGAAGGGAAGAGGGTGGGGGTGAGGAGGAGGGGCGGCTAGGGTTGGGAGGAGGCACTATGGCTAGGTGTCTTGTTGGACAGGTTAGGAGGAAGTTAAACTAACAGGATTCTCTTCGACACGATAAAGCCAATCTTCCCCGTCCTTGCCCGACCAAATCTTCCTACTTGGACGTAGGGCAACTGGAGTCTGAAGATCGACCGTCCAGAATCGTTACAGATTAGAATTTTAGCAGAACAGAAACTTGAAGCGCAGCCGCAGAGTCGTAATGTCGTTACAGCCGTATCTATCTGCGCTGGTCACCTGGACCGATCCATAACCTCGCGCGTACGTACGTGTACGTTCCGGATAACACGGACACGCACGAGCAGCCCGATCGACGGCGCACGTAGTACGTAGCGCGCAACAACCACCGCCTCACCGTCGTCGTTTAAACTTCAAACCTCGTACGTGCACACGCCAATCTCTTCCCGCGCCCCTCCCTCCACTATATATACGTACCCGACCCTCACGCCTCAACCACAATCCTATCGCGATCGATCGATCGATCGATCTACGATGGCGCCGCCAAGCCCAGCCCCCGCCGCGGCGCTCCTTCTCGCCGCCCTCCTCGTCCTCTCCGCCTCCCAGGCGTCCGCGGCGAGGCCGCGTTCCTCTTCCAAGGCGCACGGCGCCGCGGCGGCGTCGACATCGGCAGCCGGGCCGCACGACATCCCAGCCGTGTTCGCGTTCGGCGACTCCACGCTGGACCCCGGCAACAACAACCGGCTGTTCACGGTGGTGCGCGCCGACCACGCGCCCTACGGCCGCGCCTTCCCGGCCGGCGTGCCCCCCTCGGGCCGCTTCTCCGACGGCAAGCTCATCACCGACTACATCGTCGCCGCGCTCGGCATCAAGGACCTGCTCCCGGCGTACCACGCCAGCGGGGTCACCCACGCCAACGCCACCACCGGGGTCAGCTTCGCGTCCGGCGGGTCCGGCCTCGACGACCTCACCGCGCACACCGTCATGGTCTCCACCTTCTCGTCGCAGATCGCCGACTTCCAGCAGCTCCTCTCCCGCATCGGCGAGCCCCAGGCCGCCGACATCGCCGCCAAGTCCCTCTTCATCCTCTCCGCCGGCACCAACGACGTGACCATGAACTACTACGACATGCCGTTCCGCGCCCTCGAGTACCCCACCATCGACGCCTACCATGACTACCTCATCAGCCGCTACCAGTCCTACATCCAGGTCAGATCATCGATCGATGCTTAGCTTAATTATTTCTTCTACGTCGAGCTAAATTTATCTGCTCTAACGATGCAGAGCCTGTACAAGCTGGGGGCGCGGAGGTTCATCGTGGCCGGCATGCCGCCGGTGGGGTGCCTGCCGATGCAGAAGAGCCTGAGGGGGCAGCAGCCGCCGCTGGGGCACGGGTGCGTGGACCTGCAGAACGAGGAGGCGCAGCGGTACAACGCCAAGCTGCAGCAGGCGCTGGCGGCGCTGGAGGCGGCGACCGCCGGCGCCAGCCTCTCGTACGTGGACACCTACGCGCCGCTCATGGACATGGTGGCGCAGCCCAAGAAGTACGGGTTCACGCAGACGGGGCAGGGGTGCTGCGGCACGGGGCTGCTGGAGATGGGGGCGATGTGCACCGGCCTGCTGCTGCAGTGCAAGTCGCCGGCGCAGTACATGTTCTTCGACGCGGTGCACCCCACGCAGGCCACCTACAAGGCCGTCGCCGACCAGATCATCAAGACCCACATCTCGCAGTTCAAAAATTAGTTAGATATAAGTTCCTAGTTCTGCAGCTTCGGCTGTGCACGTAGATGATAGAGAAATTAAGCTCGTAGATAGATAAATACAGGATTGCTACCAGAGTAGATTAGATATACAGTTCAGTCGAATGTCCTTCAGACATACACAAGTTTGATTATTCAGATAGAGTTTAGACTTCAGAATTTCAGATCAGCTTCTAGTCACAATAGCAGATTGGATTGGTTAAGATTGTTTTTTTCGTAAATTCTTGCTACTCCCTCCATAAAGAAATATAAGCATAATACTTTACTAAACATATAAATAAGCATAATACTCAAGCGCTCATCATCGATTCGTCACATGTCTCATATCCTCACAAGGGAGTTAAACATATGGATGCATCCACCTTTTGCCTTAGTTATATGAGTCTGAAATAACTCCCGGAATTTCACCAAAACGAGATAGTTGGTCAGCAAACTCCAAAAAAAAAAAAAAACCTCTAGATTTTCCGCAAATTCAGAGTCCCGCCACCGGCTGCTACTTCATTGTTAGCCCTAAGAAACCTGAAGATAATGAAAATCATTCGGCATGTGTGAATATAAAGAGAATGCGCGATAGGGAAAAACAGAGAGAAAAATTAAAGGATGACATGCATGTCTTGACAGCGGGACTGAGGCAAGAAAAACCAGGCTCCTAGATGAGCATGAATTGGTGATCAGTTGGTACGGTGTTGATATTTCAGCACAAGCTTGAGATTCAGCGTTGATCAATTGTTGATGATATTTCAGGAAAAGAAGAAGAAAATGCTCAATTGGACATTATGATGACACTTCAGGTTCTTACAAAGATGTATTTCTCAATTTATAGTTCTGCAGTTAATCATGAATGCTAGTTGAGACAGAAACTACTTCTTCCAGATAATGGAAGCTATTCAGAAGATACTATACTCATAGATGAAGGATACATGTTGATAGTTTTTAGCAGAATACAAGTTGTTACCACAAGACTACGACTGGAGGAACAAGTTCAAGTTGCTAGCATTCGAAAGATCTGTGCCGATTGTGAATCTGAGCATGCTTATAATAAACAAATATTACTAGTTACACTGCAACACTAGCTAGAACTTAACCAATTACAGGCACGACGACATTTCTTTTTCATTACTGCAGGATGACGATATATAAGGAAAACATAGTGGTTGTAATTTGGCAAGAGGAGCACAGCAATAATTGCTACTGCAGACAGAAACCACTTCTTTCAGATAATGAAAGCTATTTCAGAAAATACTATACTCCTAAATGAAGGGTCCATTCTAAAAGACATGTTGATAGTTTTTAGCATAATTACAAGTTGCTACCACAAGACTACGACTGGAGGAACAAGTTCAAGTTGCTAGCATTATCGAGTATGCTTATAATAAATAAATTATTAGTACTAGTTCCACTGCAACACTAGCTTAGAACTTAACCAATTACAGGCTAACTTTAAAAACGACGGCATTTCCATTTTTCTTTAGGATGATGATATATAAGCAATACATACTAGTTGTGATTGGCAAAAGGAGCAGAACATTATTTCAACAGATCATAAACTGCATATAGACTGAGTAGGAGATATATGTCCATATATCTAAGAAAATGCAACATTCTTTTTTTATCTGAAAATACTACATCCTAAACATGTGAACGGATGACATGCATCTAATAGTGGAGCAATATAAGCATGAGATAGGAAACAGTACCAGAGATTCATTGGATGGTAACTTTGTCACCTCATTTCGCCTGCTGTTTGTCTGAACGAACCAAAACATCTGCCAGAGTCTTGTTTTTCACGATGTCCAAAGTCTTGTTCTTACCTGCAAAAAGGTCCTTTGATCAAGATATAAGAACTTGGAACATGACTAACCTATACTACGTTACTAGTACAGTGCATCTATATACAACAGTAACACAAAATGTATCACCTGGAATCGGGCTTGACCAGAGAAACGACGGAAGCACACATGGAAGATATGAACCTGACGCCATCTGGCTTTCATTGATGCACACAGAACTCTTAATCGTCCTCCCACGCATGTCCACACTAACATGGATTTTGTCCACGCTGAGATGGAGAGCATCAGTGTTGAGTGGATCAATAGCACCAATCGAAGGCGTCGCCTTGGCATTGCCCCCATTGCGCCAAAGATCGGGAACCGACACCTGGTGCTCCAGTGTCCAGCGGCCGCTCTCGTCGTCGAGCACGAAGGACCTGATGTGTAAGGGGTCGACCTCGGCGTAGCACAGCCGGCCGGCGCTGACCCCCATGTGCCGGCGCTGCACAAGCTGCTCCATCTCTGTCTCGCCCTGTTGGTTCGGAAGCATGCTGTCAGGAGGGAGCTCGACGGGGCAGAGCTCGGGCCGGTCGCTGAAAGGGTCCTCCACGCAGACGGCGCCCCAGCTCACGTCCACCCACCAGAGCCGGCCTCCGAAGTCCAGCACCTCGTGGCCCAGGTGCATCCGCCGCTGAGGCGGCAGCGGGGACGGCAGCACCTGCTCGTCCCAATCCCCTGTCTCGGAGGAGAACCGGCGCAGCAGGAAGCGCCGCCCGCCATCGACCTCGGTGAGCTGAGCAGCGGCATACCTCTTGGGCCGCCCGTTGGAGCCATCGCCGTCGGCTTGGGTGAGGAGGCCCATGCCCGCCATGCCGTCTGTGAACGTCAAGGTCTTCTCCTTCTCCGCTTCGTCGAAGTCCGGGAGGCGGAACAGCTGGCCGGAGACGGGGTTGCAGACGAAGCGCGTGAACTTGCGGTAGAGGAGCTCCAAAGGGGCGACCTTGAGGAGCACCTCGACGGGGAGGTCCAGGCCGGAGGGCGGGTGAACCCTGTAGCGGGACTTGAGGGTGCCCAGGAGGAGGAAGCCGTGGGCGCTGGCGGCGAGGACGCTGCTGAGGAGCGTGTCGGAGTACATGCGGCCGTCCGGGGGAGGCTCCGACCTGAAGGCCCGGCCGAAGACGGGGATGGTGACGTAGGAGACGGCGGGGGCCCGGGCGAAGGAGAAGGCGACGCTCCCCTCGGTGTTCTTCACCAGCGAGCCCCGGTCCACCATCGCCCAGGGAGGGCTGGAGGAGGCGGCGGTGGAGAGGGAGCGGCGGAGGCGGCCGGAGACGACGCCGCGGAGGAGCGGCAGCATTTTGGCGGAGGCGGAGGCGGCGGTGGCCGATTTGGTGGGGTGGTACTTCTACTCTTGTGTGTGCAATCGGGGAGGCCGAGAGAGAAAGCGAGGCTGCTTTGGCTGGCTGGTTCACGAGCACCGGTTCCCGCAGCTCTGAGCCTCTGACAATCAGGCTTTCTTTTCCATTGTCAGTTTAGCTTAGCTTCCTCGCGTGTGAAAATGGACGAAACTGGCCCTTTTTCAAAACTTCAACACAAAATGGCCCTAATCTGAAAATATTTTCGAAACTGGCCCCTTTGTATGACGCCCGGGGCTAGGGCGCCATGCTAGATAGCATGACGCCCCGGTCTAGGGCGCCATGCTATTTGGCGTGAAGCCCTAGCCGGGGGCGCCATGCTACAGGTCGCTACCATGACGCCCTAGTCCGGGGCGTCGTGCTCTCTAGCATGACGCCCCAGCCCCGGGCGTCATGCGAAAAGGGGCCAGTTTGTAAAATATTTTCATATTTAGGTCATTTTGTGTTAAAGTTTCGAAAAAATGCCAGTTTCGTCCATTTTCACTCCTCGCGTGGCCTATCCCAACTGCCCGACTTTATGGACCGGCAATGCTTCCTTCCTGCAATCCCAGCTCATCGTGATAGTTGAACGAAAGATTCAAATCGGGGCTCAAAGATTCAAATTTACCTCTTTTTTGAGTGCATTGTAGCTAGTGTAGTTTGTTATTCCTAATAGCAACTCCAATCCCAACCTAAGCGGACGGCGATTTTTTCCGCTTTTCGTCCGTTTGGGTTGGGTCGGCCGCCTGCTCGGCGTCCGTCCAGTTTTCCTTTTGGGTTGGCCGTGCGTCCAACGCAAGAGACCCATTTCATGTCCGCCTTCAAATTTAAAAGGCCCGCGGTCATAGATCATGCCAGCGACCTTGCCGGCACCATGCCAGCGGCCGGCATACAATGCCAGCTCCAAAAAGACCATCGCACAGTTCTTGCTGGCGCTTGCCAGCGGCCAGCACACAAAAAAGGTCGGGAGTTCGACCACGTCATCTCGCCCGTGGTCATGCCAGCACACTTGTCGGTATACAAAAAAGGATGGCGCATGCTGCCATAGATCACTCGTCGTCGAACTTGAGCATGTCGGCCTGCATCTTCTCAAACCATGGCCTCTTCCTCGGCGACACGGTGTTGAGGTCCACCTTCATGATCTTCACCCCCGTCATCATGCTAGCAAGAGCCACCTCTTTCGCCTTGGTCTTGGCATTGGCGGCCTCGATCTCTAGCATCTTGACTTGCTTCTCCACCTCCATCTCAAGCATCCTCGTTTGCTTCTCCGCCTCCATCTCAAGCCTCCTCCTTTGGATCTCCATGAAGGCGTTCATTTGCTCTTCCTTGTCTTGCCGGCGCTTCTTCTCCCTTGAGTCCTTCTTGGTCATCATGCCCTCCACGGTTGCGATCAAGGCGATGGATGCCGCATCCCGCTTGTCCTCCTTCTTAGAGTTGGTCTTCCCCCGCGGCCGTGGCTTCTCACCCTCCCCAATCTCCTCCACGGCTTTCTTCCCCCCACGCGCCATGAGGGCGGCATATTGCGCCTTGAGCTTCTCCTCCCCGTTGATGACCCTCCAATAATGGGAGAGGTTAAATGACTTGCCGTCATGTTGGATCTTGAAAGACTCCAAAGCTTGGAACGCCTACAAATGAATAGCATGGAAGCATGTGGGCAAATGGACGTGCAAGGGAATGAAAACGAAGAGGGCCGCATGCATACCATGTCTTGCATGCCGATGCCGCTCACGGGGCGTGCCTTGATGGTCTCAAGAGTGGCACAAAACTTGTTGCACTCTTGTTGGATGACCCTTCATCGCTTCGAAATGGACACCCACCCGCGCGTGCTTTGCATTTGGTACGGCGTAAACTTCTTGGGCTCATGGTACTCACGGTGGACACGAATCCAAAAGGTTGATGCCTTTTGTTCGGCGCCGACCTTGGGGTCTTGCCCAATGTCCCTCCAACACTCACAAAGGATCTTGTCCTCGGCCGCCGTGTATGCCTTCGTCCGCTTGCTCTTGCACTTCGGCTTCGCCCCGGCGGCTTGGTTGGCGAGCTCGTCCTTGAACAAAGGCTCCCCGTCTATGTCCAACTCATCCTCTTCCTCGAGCCCATAGTCCTCCGGAAACTCATGGTCCAGCGGGAAGCCGTCCAGGTCTAAGCCGGCCTGATCTTGCAATAAGGCATCGTGCATGCCAGCTTGATCATAGGTCGCCGGCGTGAATGGCCCTCGACCGTCCTGGCTTTGGGTCTCGCCGGGATCGTAGCTAGCCACGGTGGCACCGCCAGCGGCCGCCGCACCACCCTCGAAGATGATGCTCTCCATGTAACGGTTGGTCGTCTCAGCGGCGGCGGCCGCCGGCATTTTGTCGAACAGGTTGCGGACGCCGGGGAGCACATCGGCTGGCATCTCCTGCGCGCGTTTCCTGGTCCCTCCGAATGATGAGGCACTGGCCACCGGCGTGGCGTTGAGGTCAATGGGCATGGGCGCGGGCGTGGAAGGAGCCACCACGCTTACCTCCGGCGAGCATTCCCCAAAGAGTCGAGAGGCTTGCGGGTAGACATGGAAGCCGGGGATTGGATACGTCGCGGACGCGCGCGGCGACTTCGGCAGCACCATCCGAGGAAACGCGAACGAGCCAGTGCTGGCCGCAGGCATGGCGGCGTTGATGAGCCCGTGCTGGCCAGGGTTTAACCCTAGGTACATCAGGGCCTCCCTTGTTGCCGCCGCGGCGCGGGCGTTGGTGTCCTCCTGCGGCGCGACGGCGGCAAGCACGGCGGCGGCCGCTGCTTCATCCCTTGCGTCCGCCACGTGCCTCCCGCCCTTCCTCTTGGCCGACTGCACGGCCCGCACCTCTGGCGTCAGCTTTTTCTTGGGCGGTGCGGCGGTCTTGCGAGGGGCGCGGGGCTTGCCTTTGCCGGAGGGGGCGGAGGCGAGGCCGGCGGCGGCATTGAGGGCGTCGTCCATGGCGAGCGGGCGGGAGGGTTTTTGGGAAATTGGAGGGAATGATGGATGCTTTGCCACCGACTGGTGGGCCAGGGGGAGTAGTTGCCGCGCGGCGCCCACGTCTGTCTCGTGTCCGCGCCGACGCAAATCAGGCTAAAAAATGGGCCGCAAATGGATCGGCAGGCGGACGAAAAGCGGACGCGCGTCCATTTGGGTCGGCGCGTTGGGCCGACTTTTCTGTTCGCCGCGACCCAAACGGACGCGCACGGACAAAATGGATCGATGCGTTGGAGTTTGCTCTAATCCTACCCCGAGACCGAAACGTTCCCTGCCACGATCGCCCATCTCGTCGAGGTAGCTCCATCAATCTGAAAGATCCAAATTGAGGAGAAGGGGCTGAGACATTCAAGTGGGCTACTACCTAGGTACGTTCCATACCTTTTCTTTAAACTTTTAAATTTAAATATATTATATTTTTTAATCGAAAACATAATTTACGTTTCTTTCTTTTGCGGGTGAGTTTATGTTTCATTGGCATATTAGTGTTCCTTGCGACGAGGCCTTTGAAACAAGCCCACTCTTAATACGTTATGATAAGTTTTAAAATCTTCACCAACTTATTGAAAAGGAGGTATCTGGCGACTGCCTAGGCGACCACTGGGCAGGTCAAGTCGGGATGGCGGCGGCGGCGCCACCGGTGCCCGCAACGGCACACCGCGATGAGCGGTGGGTGATGGGTGGCCTCCTCTATGAGGGTTGGAGCACCTTTAAGAGGAGAGGGAGAGAGATTCTGAGCCGAGCGCACAATCCCGAGGTGTGCGTGCGGCGGTTTCGGAGCAGAGCGGCGGATTTCTTCAAACCAAGCCTTGATCCGAAGGAGTTGAAGGAGGGGACCAGGGTACCGTCTGGGGTAGACGGGCGGCGATTTCGTCATCGGATTTAACTTCTACAACGGCAAATCGGGTGAGTTATGGGGAGAAATTTGGGGCAGTTTCTTTTGATGCTGATTCGAATGTCAAAAGGGGATCGGTGACCAGGCTTGATGTTGATTTTGGAGTTAGTTCGGAGATTATTACAGTTAATGTGGAGGCGAATTTTGGGGGAGAAGTGGCTTATTTCTCAGAGAGGAGGCAACATTTCTCTCATCGCTCTCATCTCCTCCCTCTGATTGTCATAGAAACTGGGTGCCTGCTTGCTTCCTGTCCCTGTTTGCTTCTGTCGTTGGCAGGTCAGCGTCTCGCAATGGCATCCTCCGGGTCTGAGGGTGGAGACAAGGGGGGTGGTACCTACTGCCATGATCGCCGGCGTGGCTGGGAACACCTTGGTGAGCTCACCGAGGGCCAGGCTGCTCCTGCGGCGGCCGCGGTTTAGGTGTCTCCTGTGTTGGAGGGCAGTGATGCTATTCTGAAGGGCACCAAAGGAGGGAACCCCTCGCTGCTGGTCCTGACACCTGCAGGCTTGGGCGCGCCTGAAGGTGGCTCCAGTTCATCTCTCATGCTCGGGGAAGAAGCAAGACCAAGGTGGATCAGTGGGGTGAAAACGCCGTCTGCGACGGTTGGCTTCTCCGCCCCACTGGTGACTCCGCCGATCCATAGGGCGGGTAAGGCGGTGGCCTTTGTGGCCCCAGGAGTGGACGAGGATCCGGTCATCATCGACATGCAGGCTGCTCAGCGCGCCGTCGTCAGAAAGCTTCTCGTCGGCCGGTTACTCTCGCCGTACCGGGCCGACCCCCATGCCATCGTGCGTGAGCTGAAGGGGCCTTGGTGCCTTGTCGGTGATGTTACGCCACAACGCATCTAGAGCGACGACGGAAGGTTCATCCTAAACTTCAAGACGGAGGGCGACAGGCTCCATGTGCTGCGGGCGGGACCGTGGCACTACCGCAACGACGTTGTCATCTTCGCGCGGCGTTCAACGGCAAGGGCAATGCTTGCGACGTCAAGCTCCATGTCATTCAAGTATGGGCGCAAATTCATGGGCTCCCGTACGAGCTCAAGTCCGTGGACATGGGCTGGGAGCTAGGAAGGAAGCTGGGCACTGTGGTGGCCGTCACCCACAAGAAGAAGATGATCATTGATAAGCATCTTCGGGTGCGAGCTGTGACACCCCTATGTAATAAGCACTGTGATCATCTGCTAATTATGCCAAGTCATCCTGCTTAACAGTGCTAGATCGTTATTGCATCAAATCCCATTTCAAATTCCAACTCAAATTCAAAGTGAAAACAAAAGTTGTTCCAAAGTGGAAACTAAAATGCCCATTGAATAGCAAATATTCCAGAGGCAAATATAAAATTGAATTCAACATTCAATGTACTAGCTAAGTAACCCTAACAACCTCAAACAGTAACAAACATCCCTTTTAAATGCCATATTCAATTTTGAAAAATTCAAGTCAGTTCCAAAAAAAATACTCAAACTTTTTGTGGCACTGTCTAAAAACAACAGGGAATTATTGGGACACTCCCCATATTTTTCCTAAGTGAAATAGATGCCCAAATAATTCCCTTTCTTCCTCTGTTAATAAATAAAAACTAAAACAGTAAATAGAAAAAGGGAAAAGGCCTACCTGGCGCTGGGTTGAGCCGGCCCAGCTCACTCCCTCACCTGTTCCTCGTCGCCGTGTCGTCGTCCCCATGGCCACAGCTCGCCGCTCCGGTCGTCTGTCGACACCGCGGCGCTACAGGGGCCGTCGAGGGGATAAGGTCGACGCCCTCGACTCCCTGGCATCCCCATCCACTCATTCCCTCGCTCTCTCCCTTCTCTTCCTCCTCCAGATCCGCCGCCGCTCCCGCCGTCGCCATGGCTGCACCGTAGCTGCGGCCATCGTCGACCCCGAGCTCAGCCAGCGCGTCCGCGAGCTGCGCCGTCCACGGCTCCTTCGACCTCGACCTCGAGCAGGAGCTGAGGGGCTCGGCAGAGGCCGCTTTCCTCCGCCCCCTTTCGCCTTTGTCGCCGGCGAACTCTCCAATTCTGGCGCCACTTCTGCTACTAAGCCATCACCGGGCCACCGTGTGCCTACCCGGTGAGCAGCTCCTCCTTCCTCCCTCTTTGCGTCGTCGTTAGGTGCTCGTAGCTGCCGTTCCACACCACCCGAACACCGCCGCCGCATGACCTCGTTGCCGGCAAGGCTCCGATGACCAAATGGTCTCGGGTTCGAGCTCGTTGCGTTCGCGCGCGCGTGTAGACCATCCCTAGATGATTAGATCGCCCGCGCGCGCATCACTTTGCCATTTCCGTTGCCCGCCCGAGAGCTCCACCGCCCGGCGTCGTCGCCGGCGACTCTCCGGCCATCCCCGCGTCCAACCAGTCGTCCCACGCGACGCGGCGCCTTCCCCTCGTTCGGTGGAGCCCGAAAACGCCCGAAATCGTGCTCCACCGCGAGTTTGCGAGCTCGCCGGAGTTGCTCGCCGCTGCGCGAGCTCGCCGGCGTACTCCGGTGGCCGTCGCCCAGCTGGCGCCGACGTGGCACCGCGGGTCCCGCTCCCTGTGTCGCTGCAACTGGGTCCCACAGGGCCCAGTTGGCCCGGTCAGCGCGGCACCGCCCGCTGACATGTGGGGCCCAGCAATTTAAATGATTTAAAATAAAAATAAAATGTTAATTAAAAGTTAATTAACTATTAGTCACTGACAGTGCGGGTCCACCTGCTGATTAGGTTAATTAGTTTAAACTAAACTCTATTAATTAGCTGAGTCACTGACCAGTGGGTCCCACTGGACCCACCGGTCATTATTGACTCTGGTCAGCCGGTTTGACTTGCTGACATCACTACTGACGTCATAATTCAATTTCTGTTAAATTAATTAAATTCTGGAAAATGCTAAAATCTTTAGAAAATCATAGAAAATAAACCGTAGCTCGGATCGAAAAACTTTCTACATGAAAGTTGCTAAGAACGACGAGACGAATCTGATTTCGCAGTCCGTTCTTCTGCCACACGTCCCTAACTATCCGAACATGGAATTGTCCCCCTCCGGTCATCTGTCTGACAAATGTCCAGAATCGGGAAAACACTCCCGGGTGGTTTCCCCCTTCCTCGGTGACGTGCAACCATACGTTAGGACACACCCGACACTGCATATTGTCATGTCATACATTGTGTAGCACTTGTTTGCTTTGTATTTACTGTTCTTCCCCCTCTTCTCTCTCGTTAGACCTCTGTACCGACGTAGTCTCCGAGAACGACGCAGCTCCGGTGATTGGCTACACCACCGACGACCTTGCCTTTGCCGCCGAGCAACCAGGCAAGCCCCCCCCCCCTTTGATCATCTCGATATCGCCCATTCTATTTTCTCATGCTTGCATTAGAATTTGCTACTGTTACTGTTATCCTATATCTGCTGCATAGCCTGTTTATTGTAACCTGCTGTTGATACCTTACTGTTACCTAAACTGTTTAGAATAGACTGGGTAGAGACCCATCAGTGACCCCATTTTGACCCGACTGCCCCGCTGGAGTATCAGAAGACCCGATCAACGGGATCGAAGAACAGTCCCCGGCACCGCACCTCACTTTCCCCTTAGTTGCTCGACACTACTGTGTTACCATCGAGTGCCGAGGGTGGTACCTCGTTAGCACTTCTGATGATAACCTTGTCGGTTAGTTAACCGGTCGTGGTAAGCGAGGGTGATTCCTCCTACACCACCCCCGATAACGACGAAGTCGTGCAACACCCCACGTGTGGACCTGGAGGGTGATGCCTCTTACGTCCATCTTGATGTTACATCAGGTGGGAGTCCAACGAGGGTGATGCCTCGGATTCCCCTTGATGCGGTGACCTCACGGATGCCTTGCATTACTGTTGATACTAATACTTGAAAAGGCGGGTCGACCCTGAGGGTACCCGCGAATGATGGATAGTTACCCGTGAGTTATTCTACGAGGCGCGGCCGGGCATTCTTAGCCCTTGCAGCAAGTCCTCGAGACGGGGCGACGGGGTCACATCGATCGTGAGTCTCTGCTTGTTACCGCAAGCCACTAGTCCACTAACGATTTGGATATGCGATCCAAGCCGGCCTCTGGTCGGATAGCACTAACCATCACGTGGGAAGAGTTATGGGCACTCTGCATCGTAGCATCAGCCGAAAGCTCTGTCAGACGTCCAGTTCAGCCTCGCGGTCGGGACGGACCGGCGCCACCCTGGAGAGAGGTGGTGCCTGGCTTCACCCTGCACGCAACGACCCGGAGTGCACAGGGCGATGGCCCAAGACCCCTGAGCGCTTAGGAGGTAGACCGACGGGGACCTCTCTGCTGAGCTGTAGGTACGGTTGCGGTGTATCGTTTAGCCGAGGCCGGGCATGACCCAGGAAAGTGTGTCCGGCCGGAGTTAAGCGAGCGTGGTGGGTAAGTTGGTGCACCCCTGCAGGGAAGAACACATCTGTCGATAGTCGGTCCTACGGTAAAGGACACTTGGAGTTGTATCCCGATCGATACAGCTAGAACTTGAGATGATACCTGGATATGTGACTCCGGGATCGCTTTCTCGCAGGGAGTCGAGAAAGGATCTCTGGGCGAGACTGTTACTTGATACTATTACTACTTTACATTATGCTGATCTGCACTCTTCTAATGCTGCAAGACCGATGAAGATGCTGAAGATGCTAGTCTTCGCTAGGTCTAGGCTTTCCCCCTCTATTCTGGCATTTCTGCAGCCCAGTCCACATATACAGCCCCCCTTTGATAATGTTGCATATGTAGTGTAGATCCTTGGCTTGCTGAGTACTTCGGATGAATACTCACGGTTGCTTTACTTTTTTTTTCCCCTATATCCGTTTGATGCAACCAGCTGCCGGAGCCCCTGAGACAGCTGCCCCGCCGACGACTTACACTACTTCCCCGAGGGTGGATCCTTCTACAAGTTGGCCGACGTCCAGGAGTAGGAACGGAGGGTCCCAGGCAGGAGGCCTGCGCCTTTCGATCGTAGTGTTTTATTTTTGTTCCGCCTTTCTAAAGGCTTCTCTGCTTTCTGTTTTATATCTGTACGCAGATATCTAACGCTTCCGCTAATGCTTGTTGTCATCAAGCTTTGTATTCGAGCCCTCGAGGCCCTGGCTTGTAATAAATGCTTGTATGACTTTATTTATGTTTTAGAGTTGTGTTGTGATATCTTCAAGTGAGTCCTTAGGCTTGATCGTGTGCATTTGCGTGTATGGTTAGTGCACGATTAAGCCGGGGGCGTCACAGGTTGGTATCAGAGCCGACTGCCTCTAGGAACCCCCCCCTTTCCAACTCCTTGGCCGAAGTTGAGTCTAGAAACCGAAAACTGTTTTACTAACATGGTTGTGTGGGTTACGGGCCCACGTTGCCGAATGGGTGGTATTAGGATCTTTTACTCCTCGACCTTTACTCTGGGACTCTGACCTCTCTTCTTTTCGGGTTAAATGAATTTTACTAACGCCGACAATTAGGATCTCGTAAATCTCGTCTACCCGGAGAGCGGGATATTTGTGCTTATTCCTTACCATTAATCTGATTAGTCTGATAATCATTTTCCTTTCTATTGGGTTGTTTAACCTTTTCTTTCCAAGTTATCTTATACCTCGCTTACCGTCATTTGACACTTTTGGAATCTCCCGGAAAAATGTGTCGTGTTTAGCGTCAACATTTTGAGTTCTTCCGAGATGTTAATTGAATTCATGAACGGCAATGCCATCCTTGCCCTCGCTGATCTGTGTTATCATCGTCAATCTCTTTGACTACCTGCCCACGTATTGTCGTTAACCCAGAACGAGTTCAAGCTATTCTTGAATGGACTCCGCCGAAGAATGTCAAGCAAGTCAGAAGTTTTCTCGGCCTTGCAAGCTATTGCCGCCGCTTTGTTGAGAATTTCTCAAAGATTGCTAAGCCCTTGACTGATCTGCTTCATAAAGGCGTTAAGTATGAATGGACAGAAAAATGTCAGGAAAGTTTTCAAACACTCAAAGACAAGCTGACATCTGCCCCAGTACTTGCTCCTCCAGATTCTCGCAAAGATTTTGTGATCTATTGTGACGCATCCCGTGAAGGACTAGCCTGTGTCCTAATGCAAGAGCGTAAAGTGATTTCCTATGGCTCTCGTCAGTTGCGCCCGCATGAAGAGAATTATCCGGTACATGATCTAGAACTAGCTGCTGTCATCTATGCACTGCACTTGTGGCGACATTACCTCCTCGGTAATCGTTGCGAGATATATACGGATCATAAAAGTCTGAAGTACTTGTTCACTCAGCCATCTTTAAACCTCCATCAGCAAAGAGGCTAATGTAATGGCTGATGCGTTGAGCCGTAAATCCTATTGCTGTGAACTTGAAGTCCAGCTAGAGCAACCACTTCTGTATGAAGAGCTTCGAAAGCTAAACATCGAGATAGTTCCTCAAGGATACCTAAAAACCTTGGTTGTTGAACCAGACCTTGAGAAGGCCGTTAAGAGTGCACAAGCTAAAGATGCTGAAGTTGATCTGATGAAGAAAGATCTTCACCTTGAAAAGTACAGGGATTTCTCGTTGTCTGAAGATGGAACCTTGTACTTCAGAGACCGCATTGTGGTACCTCGCTTCGAGCTTATGACTGACAAGGTCATGAAGGAGGCACATGATACACCGCTGTCTATTCATCCGGGTAGCACCAAAATGTATCGTGATCTCCGTCAAAGATACCGGTGGTCTAGAATGAAGCAGGACATTGCTCGCTATGTTGCTGAATGTGATGTTTGCCCTCGCGTTAAAGCAGAACATCAGAAGCCTGCTGGAATTCTGCAACCGCTCCCTATTCCTCTATGGAAATGGGATAAGGTTCAGATGGATTTCATTACTGGCCTTCCCAAGTCACAGAAGGGTCACGATGCTATTCTTGTCATCGTCGACCAACTCTCTAAAGTTGCACACTTTCTGCCTGTCAAAGAGACAATCACTGCTAGTCAGCTAGCAGAACTGTATATCTCCAGAATCGTTTCACTCCACGGTATTCCGAAGGAGATCAGTTCGGACCGTGGCGGTCTTTTCACCTCTAAGTTCTGGGAAAGTTTCCAACAAGCTATGGGAACTCATATCACCTGGAGTTCAGCTTATCATCCCCAATCCCAAGGCCAAGTCTAATGAGTCAATCAAGTGCTTGAAGACATGCTGCGGGCTTGTGTTATTTCTTTCGGCAAGAAGTGGGAGGAATCTCTCCCGTATGACGAATTCTCTTACAACAACAGCTATCAAGCCAGCTTGAAAATGGCCCCCTTCGAAGTGCTTTACGGACGTAAGTGTCGAACCCCTCTGAATTGGTCAGAAACTGGGGAACGACCGCTCGTGGGTCCGGATATTATCCAACACGCCGAAGAGCAAGTTCGTATTGTCCGGGCAAATCTCAAGGCGGCTCAGGACCGCCAGAAGAGCAACTATGATCGCAAACGATGGGGTCTGACTTATCAACCAGGTGATCAAGCTTATCTTCGTGTCACTCCGATGAAGGGCACCCGTTGTTTCGGAATCAAGGGCAAGCTAGCTCCTCGCTATATTGGTCCCTTTCGCATTGTTGCCAGACGTGGACAAGTGGCTTATAAATTGGAGTTGCCGCTAAAATTCACTCATATTCATGATGTCTTCCACGTGTCGCAACTTCGTAAATGCTTCAAGTAATCTCCGCACCACGCAGTGGATCACGAGATGCTCGATTTGCAAGATGACCTATCTTATAAGGAGCATCCGATCCGCATTCTTGATGAAGCTGAACGTCGGACTCGTCAGAAGACGATCAAGTTCCTCAAAGTGCAGTGGTCTAATCATACTGAAGATGAAGCCACTTGGGAACGCGAAGATCATCTTCGCAAGGAATACCCCGACCTATTTCCTTCTACCTCCTGAATTCCCAGGACGAGAATTTCTTTTAGAGGAGGAGAATTTGTAACACCCCTATGTAATAAGCACTGTGATCATCTGCTAATTATGCCAAGTCACCCTTCTTAACAGTGCTAGATCGTTATTGCATCAAATCCCATTTCAAATTCCAACTCAAATTGCAACTCAAATTCAAAGTGAAAACAAAAGTTGTTCCAAAGTGGAAACTAAAATGTCCATTGAATAGCAAATATCCCAGAGGCAAATATAAAATTGAATTCAACATTCAATGTACTAGCTAAGTAACCCTAACAACCTCAAACAGTAACAAACAACCCTTTTAAATGCCATATTCAATTTTGAAAAATTCAAATCAGTTCCAAAAAAAAAATACTCAAACTTTTGTGGCACTGTCTAAAAACAACAGGGAATTATTGGGACACTCCCCATATTTTTCCTAAGTGAAATAGATGCCCAAATAATTCCCTTTCTTCCTCTGTTAATAAATAAAAACTAAAACAGTAAATAGAAAAAGGGAAAAGGCCTACCTGGCGCTGGGTTGAGCCGGCCCAGCTCACTCCCTCACCTGTTCCTCGTCGCTGTGTCGTCGTCCCCATGGCCACAACTCGCCGCTCCGGTCGTCTGTCAACACCGCGGCGCTACAGGGGCCATCGAGGGGATAAGGTCGACGCCCTCGACTCCCTGGCATCCCCATCCACTCATTCCCTCGCTCTCTTCCTTCTCTTCCTCCTCCAGATCCGCCGCCGCTCCCGCTGTCGCCATGGCTGCACCGTAGCTACGGCCATCGTCGACCCCGAGCTCAGCCAGTGCGTCCGCGAGCTGCGCCATCCACGGCTCCTTCGACCTCGACCTCAAGCAGGAGCTGAGGGGCTCGGCAGAGGCCGCTTTCCTCCGCCCCCTTTCGCCTCTATCGCCGGCGAACCTCTCCAATTCCGGCGCCACTGCTGCTACTAAGCCATCACCGGGCCACCGTGTGCCTACCCGGTGAGCAGCTCCTCCTTCCTCCCTCTTTGCGTCGTCGTTAGCTGCTCGTAGCTGCCGTTCCACACCACCCGAACGCCGCCGCCGCATGACCTCGTTGTCGGCAAGGCTCCGATGACCAAATGGTCTCGGGTTCGAGCTTGTTGCGTTCGCGCGCGCGTGTAGACCATCCCCAGATGATTAGATCGCCCGCGCGCGCATCGCTTTGCCATTTCCGTTGCCCGCCCAAGAGCTCCACCGCCCGGCGTCATCGCCGGCGACTCTCCGGCCATCCTCGCGTCCAACCAGTCGTCCCACGCGACGCGGCGCCTTCCCCTTGTTCGGTGGAGCCCGAAAACGCCCGAAACCGTGCCCCACCGCGAGTTTGCGAGCTCGCCGGAGTTGCTCGCCGCCGCGCGAGCTCGCTGGCGTACTCCGGTGGCCGTCGCCCAGCTGGCGCCGACGTGGCACCGCGGGTCCCGCTCCCTGTGTCGCTGCAACTGGGTCCCACAGGGCCCAGTTGACCTGGTCAGCGCGGCCCCGCCCGCTGACATATGGGGCCCAGCAATTTAAATGATTTAAAATAAAAATAAAATGTTAATTAAAAGTTAATTAACTATTAGTCACTGACAGTGCGGGTCCACCTGCTGATTAGGTTAATTAGTTTAAACTAAACTCTATTAATTAGCTGAGTCACTGACCAGTGGGTCCCACTGGACCCACCGGTCAGTATTGACTCTGGTCAGCCGGTTTGACTTGCTGACATCACTACTGACGTCATAATTCAATTTCTGTTAAATTAATTAAATTCTGGAAAATGCTAAAATCTTTAGAAAATCATAGAAAATAAACCGTAGCTCGGATCGAAAAACTTTCTACATGAAAGTTGCTAAGAACGACGAGACGAATCTGATTTCGCAGTTCGTTCTTCTGCCACACGTCCCTAACTATCCGAACATGGAACTGTCCCCCTTCGGTCATCTGTCTGACAAATGTCCAGAATCGGGAAAACACTCCCGGGTGGTTTCCCCCTTCCTCGGTGACGTGCAACCATACGTTAGGACACACCCGACACTGCATATTGTCATGTCATACATTGTGTAGCACTTGTTTGCTTTGTATTTACTGTTCTTCCCCCTCTTCTCTCTCGGTAGATCTCTGTACC